>JAZKJV010011152.1:600000-1043558 GCA_037367405.1 Ottelia alismoides | reverse complement strand
TTACATTTTTTTCTTCCACTCACGTACATGTTTGTGCTCCCATGCATTTCATCACGTGGGACTTTTCCATTGTCTTTAATCAATTTAAGTCCAGTGCCCTCTCCCATCGCTGAATTGACGCCCATGTCCTATGCACACTATTCATTCGTTACTTTAGGATATGATCTAATAATTCCGTATCACCATTATCAGTTAGGTAGAGGGCATCCCTTTTCCTGCTAAAGTTGCCAATACCCATTCATGCACAAACTCCATCATCTATCACAACAGTTACCAGTGGTTTTTCTTTGGCAATAACGGGTGTGCAGAACCGTCCACTCCAGCACCTCTCATCTCATATGGGATGCAAACCATTCACGATTGGTTTGCTTATCTCAGTTGTGCGCATGCCTTTGCAATCCAGTTGCTGCTCAACTGTCTCCCCTCTCGCATGTTTGCAGCAGTTGCTGCAGTAGTTGCCTTGCATTTCCCCACTCGTCCTCCAATTTATAAATTTTATTGCTTGTTCATCAATTAGGGGGTCCGATTCCGAACTCTCTAGTCTTCCACCTTCGCAGGATCGCTAACGGTTTGAGCTGCGCATAGGACAACGAAGAAGAGAAGGAGATAGACTGAACATGGACCGAGCCGGGAGCAGGCTCTCGTACGCAAAGGAGTCGAGAACCGGCGAGTTCTTCTTCTTGGGCTACGACATCCTCACATCTACATACCATTCGTCATCGGTTTTGTTTTCGGGTAGTGACAGTACCTGTGAACACAACTTCTTCATCGTTGACGGCAACGGCGACGACCCGTCGATAAAAGCCACAAGCGGACATAGATCTTCTTGCTTGGGCCAATTGCTTCACCGACGCCACCAACATCCGCCTGCCGTCACTGTTATGCAAAGAAGACCATGATATTTGGTGATAATATTGTGTTCATCTTTTCATATTTGTTTGTTCTAATTTAAGTATAGATTCTATTTTGTTTTCTCCAAAACGTGATTGTTGAAGTTTTGTTGAACTTTTTAATTCCAAAAGGCCGAATGGCCATATTATGTTGTTTGTTTACATTAAAAAAATCATCACCTTGTGCACTTTATTCAATCTTGAGTATCTTCACGTAGTGATGTGCTAAAAAATTAAAAGTTTGAAAACACCAAAAAATATCCGATTCCATTTACTTACTAAAAAAATTATAAAAAAATTTGAAAATTGCAATAATGAGATATTTGAAATTGTGCATCGCACTCGTGTTGAGTTTGGATCATTGAAATTTATCCGTGTCTTTGTGGATCGACCTTGTGCTTACCGCCGTACAAGTAAAAAATATCTTTTGAAATTAATGCTTTAATTGGTTAAATTGCGGTTGCAACGACTAAAAGCCCTTAATTTTAACCTTCTAAAACCGCTAAGAAACCCGTTAATCATTTGGCACCGTTGCCGGGTATACGGCTTGAATTTTTGATTGATTCACTTTTTCTATGCACATTTGTTATTATCATATGTTAGCATCTTGTTCCGGTTGACTGGCTTGCTCTTTTCGTAGGTGACCGCGCACATTTTCTGTTACGCGGGACGCTCGAGAGATTCTTCTCTCAACTCGAATCTCGAGCCGGTGAGGCGAAGGAGAAAGCAAACCCGTGGACGAGGAGCTCGTTTAATTCCCATATGAGAGATTCATCCTCTTTAGTTTATCATTTTTTGTTTTATATTCATTTCGGGCTGAGTTGTGGCCTAGAGACTGGACTCTCATTATTGTAATAATTTTACTAGCTTTCTGCATTGCATTAGATTGAATTAGGTTTAATTTCCTTAGTGTAATTTGTTTGTGATCGGTTTTCAAAATTAAAAAATTTAAAAAATTTAAAATCACAAAAAAAAAGAGTTCTTTAGAAGTTGCATGCTAGGAGCATTTAGAATAGGTTTATATTTTCGCGTTGCATTCTTGCACGTAGATTGCTGGCGAAAGGTACGTGATTCTAACCTTCTTGCACGTAGATTGCTGGCGACTCATTTGATGAGACCCTAGAGTTTTTGGAGAGGGTTTTAAAGAAATGCATTGATGTTAATCTGGTGTTGTCTTGGGAGAAATCACATTTTATGGTTAAGCAAGGGATAGTGCTGGGACACATTGTGTCAGAAAGAGGCATGGAGGTTGACCCATCCAAGGTAGATACCATTACACACTTACCTCCGCCTACGAACGTCAAGGGAATCAGATCCTTCTTCGGGCACGTTGGCTTTTATCGACGATTTATATTAGATTTTGCAAAAATTGCCCGTCCCTTGACTCAGTTGTTGGAAAAGGACCGTGATTTTGAGATGTCTAAAGAAGCACTTCGGTCCTTTGAGATTTTGAAGCAGGCCATCACTGAAGCCCCGATTTTACAACCCCCCGATTGGACTTTAGATTTTGAGATCATGTGTGATGCATCTGAATATGCAGTAGGGGCGGTTCTTGGACAAAGGAAGGATGGCAAACCATTTGCTATTCACTACGCCAGCAAGACATTGGATGAGGCCCAATGTAATTATATTGTTACTGAAAAGGAACTGCTGGCTGTAGTCTTCTCTTTGGAGAAATTTCGATCGTACTTGTTAGGAGCTCATGTTATCATTTTTTCTGATCATTCAGCCCTCAAGTACTTGTTAACAACGAAAGACTCTAAGCCGAGACTTTTGAGATGGATCCTGCTCCTGCAGGAATTTGATATTGAAATAAAAGATAAGCCAGGAGTAAAAAATGTGGTGGCGGATCATCTATCTCGGCTTCCTTCTCTCCCATCATATGAGTCTTTCATGATGCCACCCCCACTCCTATCACTTCCCAATTTCCTGATGAGTCCATTCTCACCATCAGTCAGTTACCTTGGTATGCTGATGTGGTGAATTTCCTTGTCACTTCTCGACTTCCCGATCATTGGCCCAAGACCAAGAAAGAAAAATTTCGATCTGATTCGCGTTGGTACCACTGGGAGGACCCCATCCTTTTAAGGAAGGGGTTGATTGCATTTGGAGACGTTGTATTCCAGAGTCTGAGATACTTAGTGTCCTTACCCACTGCCACACCTTTGGGTGTGGAGGACATCACTCTGGAAAGCGTACTGCAGCTAAGATCTTACAGTCTGGTTTCTTTTGGCCGACCCTATTCCGTGATGCCCACAATTTTGTGAAGACATGCCCTGTTTGTCAGACCACTGGAGGAATGTCTAGACGAGATATGATGCCCCTTACTCATGTGCATGTGGTCGAGGTTTTTGATGCTTGGGGAATAGATTTTATGGGCCCTTTCACGGTATCTCAGGGATTTCAGTACATCTTATTGGCAGTAGACTACGTCTCTCGCTGGGTAGAGGCAATTCCCACCCGCGCTGCTGACAGCGCGATTGTCACTAAGTTCCTCAATGACATATTCTCACGCTTTGGTTTGCCAAAAGTGGTCATTAGTGATGGTGGTACTCACTTTCTGAATGCCTCGGTGCGACGGCTCCTGTATAATAATGGAGTTGAACATAGAGTCGCTACACCATACCATCCCCAGTCGAATGGCATGGTTGAGCTCTCCAACAGAGAAATAAAGACCATTTTGATGAAGATAGTCCGATCTGATCGGAAAGATTGGTCTCAACATCTTCCCACCGCACTATGGGCATACCGTACAGCTTTTCGTACACCTCTTGGTATGAGCCCATTTCGTATAGTGTATGGGAAACCATGTCATCTTCCAGTAGAGATTCACCATAAATCTGAATGGGCTATTCGAAAATGTAACTTGGATCATGATGAAGCTGGCAAGAAAAGGCTTTTGGATTTGAATGAGCTTGAAGAGTTGCGAGCAAAGGCATATTCCAATTATTTGATTTATAAAGCCGAAATCAAACAATGGCACGACACTCACATCTCACGTAAATCTTTTAGTGTTAATCAAAAGGTTTGGTTATTTGATTCCAAGCTCAAACTCTTTCCTGGAAAACTCTGTTCTAAGTGGAAAGGTCCCTACACCATCTTGAATATCTATGATAATGGATCTGTTGATATCTTTAACCCCTCCACTTCATCTTCTTTTCGGGTCAATGGGCAGAGACTCAAGCCTGTCATTGAACCCGATGGCCCCTTCCTGTTGCAGAATCCTTAGTTCTTCAGGATCTCTGAACCTGAACGCCAAGCTAAGGTGTAAAACAAGCGCTAATGGGAGGCACCCCATCTCTATCTTTCTTGTATATTTTGTATATTCTCTTTTCTATTTTTCTTTACTTCCATGATAACTACATTCTCTTGTGAATTAGTATCAGATAAGCATGGGGGTATTCCTCTTTCCATCTCTCCTTAAATTAAAAAAAACAAAAACAAAAAAAACAAAAAAAAAACAACAAAACAAAACAAAACAAAAACAAAAACAAATCTCTCTCTCTAAGGTGATCATTTTTTTACCATGAGGACATGGTTTCGTTTAAGCATGGGGGTAGTCTTCTATCTATGTATATATATCCTAAGCATTTTATATCTTTTCTTTTATATATATATATATATATATATCACTATGTTTTCTTTAAAAAATCTCTAAAAATCTTTAAAAAAACTTCAAAATCAAAAATATGTATATATAAAAAATTGCATAAAAAATCACTAAAAAGGAAAATTTACACAAAAAGTTTAAAAATGGAAAAGAAAAAAAAATCCAAAAATACATGGATAGACCCAAAATTCAAAAAAAACTTTGTACATATCTCTTCCTTGTGAGAGTTTGGACCAAGATTTGAGGCAAAGCTT
This sequence comes from Ottelia alismoides, assembly GCA_037367405.1. Classification (NCBI taxonomy): domain Eukaryota; kingdom Viridiplantae; phylum Streptophyta; class Magnoliopsida; order Alismatales; family Hydrocharitaceae; genus Ottelia; species Ottelia alismoides. Next base: position 1,038,804 of record JAZKJV010011152.1, on the reverse strand, counting down.
AAGGAGATTGAGTTTGATCTTGACTTTAATCTACCTAATATCCATAGAGACTCAATAGGCTTGAGAATTCGGATCCTTCAGGTCTAAGTCCGCAATCTTTACGCAGATTTTGACTCCCCATGTCTAAGTTGCTCATTTTTGAGAAGAATCACATACTCTTTGATGATTGATCTACTTGAACTTAATTCACATGCACGTATCTCGACTCAAATAGGATGTGTGAAAGCTATTGTGATTATGAATGGTATCTATATGGATCCCTATCTGGCGGCATGGACGTCTGAGGACCGGAGAGTGCGGGTTGAAATAAAGCTTCGGATGAGGAACGGTCAGTTGGCAAAAATCTTCTTCTCCTCCACCAAATAGAGCACAATGCTCATATCTTGTCCACATAAAAAATAAAATTCAAAAGGAGCGGGAAAAAGATTTTATACCCGCATAAAGTCGTGCCAAAAAAAAGAAAAGAAAAAAGAGAAAAAAAAAAGAAAAAGAAGCCGACATTTCTTTTCTGTGAGACTTGGCTACACTGGCCAAGCTCAAATTGAGAGATGTGACTACACTGGTCACACTCCAAATACCAACTTCTTCCTATCTTCGTCTTTAGCCAACTGACTCGAACTTAGAAGGAAATACCCCGCTCCGCGAGGAAAGAGTAGCTAGAAAGGGAATCCAAGGGTGCTGAGCATGGTTGCATAAGTTTTTATCTTTTTAAGTGGGAAGAGCTACCTATTCACACTCACAAGTTCAAGTCCGACTCATATGTCATAAGAGGATGTGATTATGATCGAATGAGCTGAATTGACTAAGGAGTCAAACCCGCTTAAAGGTTCGTGGAACTTGGAGACTGTTGCATCTGAAATTTTGAGCCCATGCGAGTCTCGAACACATTATGAATCAAAAGGTCAAATCAAGCTTATCTCTTATTCTTTGTACAAAACTTGGTCCCAACTCCCATGTAGGATTCTTCCTTGGATTGTCTTGCTAGGGACTAGCAAAGCTTAAGCATGGGGGTATGATGAGACCAAATCTCCTCCTCATAATATAAGCCAAATGTGCCTTTATTAATGCTAAGAATATATCAAAGTACCTTGTAGCACGTGCTAAATTTCTAAGAAAGGATGAGTCGTATTTGCAAGATAGCAATCCAAATAACCTTCTCAACAACATGACTGTTATAATATTATTTAGGGTATTGGATTATCCTAAAATACTAATTGGTCTTATTAGGAAGTGGTTACATTGTTTCTTCCACTCACATACATGTTTGTGCTCCCATGCATTTCATCACGCGGACTTTTCCATTGTCTTTAATCAATTTAAGTCCAGTGCCCTCTCCCATCGCTGAATTGATGCCCATGTCCTATGCACACTATTCATTCGTTACTGTAGGATATGATCTAATAATTCCGTATAACCATTATCAGTTAGGTAGAGGGCATCCCTTTTCCTGCTAAAGTTGCCAATACCCATTCATGCACAAACTCCATCATCTATCACAGCAGTTACCAGTGGTTTTTCTTTGGCAATAACGGGTGTGCAGAACCGTCCACTCCAGCACCTCTCATCTCATATGGGATGCAAACCATTCACGATTGGTTTGCTTATCTCAGTTGTGCGCATGCCTTGCAATCCAGTTGCTGCTCAACCGTCTCCCCTCTCGCATGTTTGCAGCAGTTGCTGCAGTAGTTGCCTTGCATTTCCCCACTCGTCCTCCAATTTATAAATATTATTGCTTGTTCATCAATTAGGGGGTCCGATTCCTAACTCTCTATTCTTCCACCTTCGCAGGATCGCTAACAGTTTGAGCCGCACATAGGACAACGAAGAAGAGAAGGAGATAGACTGAACGTGGACCGAGCCGGGAGCGGGCTCTCGCACGCAAAGGAGTCGAGAACCGGTGAGTTCTTCTTCTTGGGCTACGACATCCTCACATCTACATACCATTCGTCATCGGTTTTGTTTTCGGGTAGTGACAGTACTTGTGAACACAACTTCTTCATCGTTGACGGCAACGGCGACGACCCGTCAATAAAAGCCACAAGCGGACCTAGATCTTCTTGCTTGGGCCAATTGCTTCACCGGCGCCACCAACTTCCGCCTGCCGTCACTGTTATGCAAAGAAGACCATGATATTTGGTGATAATATTGTGTTCATCTTTTCATATTTGTTTGTTCTAATTTAAGTATAGATTCTATTTTGTTTTCTCCAAAACGTGATTGTTGAAGTTTTGTTGAACTTTTTGAATTCCAAAAGGCCGAATGGCCATATTATGTTGTTTGTTTACATTAAAAAAATCATCACCTTGTGCACTTTATTCAATCTTGAGTATCTTCACGTAGTGATGTGCTAAAAAAATTAAAAGTTTGAAAACACCAAAAAAGATCCGATTCCCTTTACTTGCTAAAAAAATTATAAAAAAAATTGAAAATTGCAATAATGAGATATTTGAAATTGTGCATCGCACTCATGTTGAGTTTGGATCATTGAAATTTATCCGTGTCTCTGTGGATCGACCTTGTGCTTACCGTCGTACAAGTAAAAAATATCTTTTAAAATTAATGCTTTAATTGGTTAAATTGCGGTTGCAACGACTCAAATCCCTTAATTTTAACCTTCTAAACCCGCTAAGAAACCCGTTAATCAGGCCCTCCCAACCAGCCGCAGCTCAGTTGAGGCCAAGACCCCATTAGCCACCTTCGCTTGGAGCTTCTGAGTCCATCTGAACCTTCAGGTACCACTCCTACCCCCTACATTTCCTTGTTTGATTTACTTTTCCATTTCACCACAATCGTCGTTTGTTAACTCCAACCATCTGGTTGGAACTCCGCTACCCACTTCCATCCATTCAGATCTATTCATCGACTCACCCCGCACCTTCCTCCGCACCCTAATCACCTGAGGCTCGACCATCAGGTCGAGATTAGGGCAGGCTTCCTCCCTCACCTTCGCCAGAAGCCCAAGACTCTGCCCCACGTCGCTTCTCCTATTTTCACACTCAACAAATCTGAACGGAGCTACGTCTCCCAGTCTCCTTACCCTTTGCAGGTACTAACGCACGCGAGGAGCATCCCTTGGACCCCCAGCTGCTCAAGCAGAGTAGCTCCTGGACTAGCTCCACCATCACGCCCATCCTACCATTGTCTCCTTCATCGGAATCCTCCACCGGATGCGGAGCCCTTCCACGATACTGTTGGATCCCTCAGAGCCTTCATCGGGCCGACGGATCTTCCCCTTCGCTCAATTGATGTTTTCCCAGGCCGTGTTCTTGCAGAACTTCCTCCCACCATTATATGAGCACCCCTGTACAAGATCAGATCAGAGCCACCCCACCGTGTAGCCTTTGATCCATTAGATCAGAAGCCCCGAGCGCGTCTAACACGCACGTTGATGAATCCCTGATTTTCACTCTTTATTCTTTTATTTTAGCTATTTATATTGGCAAAACAACATGTAAATACTTGTAAATACAATAACATAGCATTCAACATGCATCAGTTAATATTGCATAATTAACATGTTTTTATGCAAAAGTAAACGAATAAAAGAAAAGAAAAAGGAAGGAGGTATTTAGAATAAACACAGAGTGACCCAAACCCCCAGAGAAGGTCAAGCCTTGACCTGATCACAAAATAAAAGTAGAGAGAGATAGGGTCTACCTTGTGTTGTACATATTACTTATATATATAAATAATTATTTTTGACAAAATAAAACTAATTCATTAGTTTTACCTATTTGCATATATTTTTAGAAATAGAAATAAAAATAAAATATAAATAAATATAAAATCCCCCTCTCATTGTATAAAACAAATGTATGTACATCACATTCACTATTTATTCTATTCCTGTAAATAATCCATAAAAATAAAATAAAAATATTTTGTATCCCTTAAATATATTATAAATAAATAAAATATAAAACTAGGTATTTGTGTAAAAATAAAAAAATAAAAATACTTGTACAAAATACACAGGTATATTACCTATATATAATATTATATATTGTACATATACTAATTTAATTTTCATAAAAATAAATAAAAATCACAGAAAAATTCTTTAAAAATTATACACATTTTTTAAATTTATTCCTTTTTTCATTTAAATTTAATTTAGTTTTTATCTGATTTTCTTTATTTGTATTCTCTATTTTGTCCTGTAGCGACTTTTGTCTTATTCTAGCTCGCTTCTGATTGGGCCAGCAGGGATTCATTGACCTCAATCAACTGGTCCCCGCCAGCCCCCTTTACGCCAGATCAGGTTTCGCACAGACTTCGCCCCATTTTCCCGACCCGATAGCCTCTCCATCTAATCTCTTGCCCCGACTAGAGAGCTCGAACCCCTAATCCACGTCCGACGCCAACTCTGGGGATCCGTGCCTCAGTTCATGGGTCATGCCTCCTTCTTTGTCGGACCTGGAACACTATATAGAGCACCCCTCCTCCCTTTTCCTCCAACTTTGGCTACGCCACCACCTCCTGCATACCCGTCTACCTTTCCCAGATGACAGCGAGCGAGAAGGAGGGTGAGGGAAGCTTTTTGGAGCGTGAAGCCCCCAGGTCCGATGAGGGAAACCTCTGCTTCGCCGCGAGGAGCAGAGCCTCTGGTTGCACCGACCATCAAGGCCAAGACCTCCATAGACCTCCGTCTGCATCCCCAGGCACACTTCGACCATCATCAGGTACCCTATTTTGTTCCCATTTCCATTCCATTCGATCATTGCTTCAAGAAACAGAGGATATCCGACCACCGTACCCATTCCATCATCCTGTTATACTCCGACTTCCTATCATTTCTTCATTTGCTCTGTAATCTTCCATCGTAGCTCCAGCCATCGAGTTGGAGTTCCCTATAGGTTTATTCCCTCGCATCGCCGGAGACCTGCCCATTCACCCTACATCTTCTGCTCTTGGTTATCTGTGATGTTCTAACCCTTGCCGAAACCACCCTTAGAGCATACATCGTATCCTGTATGGTTTGCACGCAACCCGACCTCATTTGGAGGTCTTGGGTACATCCGGGAGACTCCAGAATGACTACGCATCCCCAGGAATCTTCTCTTAGTCTTGGGCCCTTCTAAGCTTTCCTACAGCTGCAAAGCATCATCCCGACCTCTTCCATATCCCAACAGCTTGTGATGACATCGAAACCACATGCCAGAGCCGATTGAAACTCACCGAAGGTGAGTTCTTCCTCGATTTTCCATACATTACCTCTACCGTCCGATCAGGTTGCCTTCCATTTCTAATCACGACCGTCCATCCACCGGAAGTCCTCGACCGTCAGATCTATCTGAGGATCGCATCTTTTCCCTCCATCATCGAAGGGGTATCCACCCATCCTGACCGTCCGATCATAAGTAGAGCACCATCCACTGTTGGATTGCGAATAATAAAGGGTAATTTGCACTTAGGTCCTTTCTGTTTTTGCTTATATTATTTAGTCCTGTAAATATTTATCGTAATTTAAAATAGTTTGATTATTTTGCATATGGACCTTGGTTGTTTTTGATAGTAGCATTCAATCATGTTTCTGTGAACTCGCGTGCATGTTCACGTGCTTTTTGGGGTTATTTGCATGTTCTGTCCTGGAATATATACCCATTATGTTTTAAATGAAAACTTTCTTTTATTTGCATTTATACCCCTATGCGTGGTTTATTGTGCATGTGTGTGAATACCCTTGGCTTTTTGCATCTATGACCCTAAGCTTTTCACACACGTTATTTTTCGGCCATGAACTTTATTATAATTGCAACTAGGTCCCTACAGTATGTGTGACTTGTTTCTAATTAAATAATTGCCAAATTAATTTAATTCTAAAATTATATAAAAATTAATGTTAGCTCCTGCTAACATGTAATATTTATTGTGAATTTGGGATTAATTTCGTTCTGTGTTTTATTTTCTAAAAATCAAAAACCCATAAAAATTATTCTGCTTTTTTATGAAATACATAAAAATTTGAAAATTTGTTTTAAAAATTTGATAAAAATTCCTGATTGTGTATTTATGTTTACTTTACTTCGAGTACCATTTTTGTTTTAAAAAACCTTTATAAAAAGCCTAAATATTATAAAAGACTCAAAAACTTCTAAAAATCATAAAAATTCTAAAAAATCAGAAAATTACAATTTCAATCTATGTTTGTAGCTCTTTTTATCTAGTTTTCATAAAAATCATAACCAGGAAATTAGGGCACTTTAATATATTTAATTTGCCATTTCGTCCATGCTGTACACTATTTTTCTTTTAAGCCCTTGTTTGATTTTTTACAAAATCATAAAAACGTCATAAAAATTTCAAAAAATCCCAAAAAAATATCTTAATATTTGGAAAACACAAAAATGTTTTATTTCTTATTTTTGAGCATTTTAGTTCTGAATAAAAATTGAAAAGGTGTGATTGGGTGCATAGTTTCCTTAGTTGCTTGTTTTTGCTCATTAATTAAAAATCCTTAAAAAATGTAAAATTAAAAATTAATAAAAATATGCATTTGACTGTCTGATTTCGACTACTTCGAAGGTTTTCTCGTGCTCCTTGTGTTCGACCATGGTCGCTATACCATGTTAAAATATATAGCGGAGACTGCTAACATTGTTTTGAGTGATTTATCTTTTGATTGTGTTCTCTATTTTTCTTGTTGAGCCTTGGACTGCTAGTTAGGGTCGCAACAACCCTTGTTTATTTTATTTCCTAACCCTAGCTGGTGGTCGCCTAATCATAAGGGTGTCGTAGTCGGGGAGCACAGCTTAGTAGTCGTTTTTCAGCCTTTATGTATATTTTTTTCTCTATATGTTATAACCATTTTCTGACACGTTTATGTTTCACTTTTTATGCGAGGAACCGCCCAAGGATGCTTTGGAGGAGACGCGCACCCGAGGAGGAGCAGGAGAAGAGTAGGAAATAGTTATAGCCAGTAGAGAAGAGTAGTTAGTTTTATTTTCAGCACATCTATTATTGTTGTAATAACTTAGACTCTGGACACTTCTTCTTCTTGGACACTTGACCTATTGGGGTCTATTTTGTCGAGCACCGATGTGCTCGGGGGACCTCACCAAGTTTTTCGCGGCTTTGTTTTTGTCACCTTTTTTCTATTTGATTCTCACAGAATTTGGCCCCAAGACTTAAGATTTTTGATTGATTGTGATGTAAATAATTTAAAGCCCAATCCCTAATAGATTGCTTGCACTTATAGAGCGTAATTGAATCTTATTAAATCAAAACAAAAAGTTAGATTGATTAAGTGAGAGGTCATGTGCTGCTAGAGGTCGTATACAAGGAGTGCAGGATCCGTTGTGGCGAACATCGATCGACATCTGAGACCAGACATCGACCTCTCTCAAATCAATTAAGTATTGTTCTTCATGATCATTAGAAATAGCTCATCTAAGGTCATTTTATCCATGTATCATATAGTTAGTTTTATTTCAGTCTTTTAATTTATGTGCGGATCACCCTCCATGTAGAGTGCTGGCGACAGGTACGCATCTCTATCTTTGCATGCATCATCGTGTTTGATAGCGCATCGGATTTTTCGACTTCTCCCCTTGTTTTTGGATTTAAAATAAATTAGAAGGTCGGAAAATTTGTTAGGAATTGCTTTTAGTTGAAAAATATCTAAAAAGGTGAAAATTATAAATTGGGATCGTTAATGCAAACTTGACCCTAAAACCCACGTTACTTAAAATACTTTTTTGGGGAGAGTCACACCCTCATTGGTTGGTTTGCTTGAGCAAGAGAGTGACCCGCACACTAGGCTAGAGCCATATATGAACTTCCATTAGACTACTAGTCTTGGGGTTAGTCGTTCTCCAGTGAGGATCTCTCTCGTAGCTGGTAAAGCAGTCCGCGACGTCTTTAACAGATTGAATCGATCGAGTAGCTGGTAAACGGTTCACAATTCATGCTGGCTAGGAAAGATCTAACTTTGGGATTGGGCTAGTCTTCTGGGAGCATCGAGTCCCTAACAGCTCGCTTAAATCGCTCTGCTAGGCTGATTGATCACCTAAAATAAAATTCATAAGATTAACGACCGATCATTTACGGTCATCAGCTCAGTGTTGTGTAGGTGAATTTGGGGGTTTGACTTCTGATCTTGTTTTCTTTCCAGATCTCATCCGCATTTATCCCAACATCACGATGATGGGAAGGAGGTCCCTTATGCTGCCTCTAGCAGCACCGTTCTCTAGCACTCCTCCCCACTCATCTAGGGTGGTTTCAGAGAGCTCAGACCAACTCTCCGAACATGAGTTCGCTACCACCATGTTTCCCCTCGCCCACCCTTATCCCACCAGTCCTGAGGTGCCCGAACAGAGGCCAACACAGATTTATGTTCACTTGACGGCACTAGAGTTGGTGTCTTTTGCCTTTGTAGAGACCCGCGAGATGTCCAGCAGCGACGAACGCACCGATGAGAAGCCCCAGGGTTCTACCTATGTTCTAGATTAGGGCGCCATCAACAACACACTCCTAACCTCCTTGGAGATGATGCGAAGGCAGATTAGAGATCAGGGAGTATTTATGGCAGAGGTGCACAGAGAGTTAGCATAGATGCGAGCCGACAGAGACCAACCAGGCAGTGGAGAGATCCCAACACCTGGAGGAGGAGCAGATGGACATCAGGAGGATCATCCCGAGCCAGTCAGATAGCCACGACCGATGAGGAAGTTGCACGACCCTGGTGTAACCCCCACCCATCGTTGGATCCAGCTCCCTAAGATTCTGGGCGACTTCAAGCTCAGCCCCCAAACGATCCAGTTACTGCCCAACTTCCATGGGCTAGCCACCGAGGAGCCGCATCTACACCTACAAGAATTTGAGATGATCTGCAGTACAGTCCATGACAGATTCGTGGACGAGGACATCATCAAAATGATAACATTTCCTATCTCCCTAGTTGACAGAGCAGCCGACTGGCTAAAGCATTTAAGGAAATATATTACTACATGGGAGCAGCTCCAGATCGAGTACTTGAACAAGTACTATCCACTCGATCGGACCAATGCTGCGAGAGCTCTAATCAACAACTTCATGATGATCCCCCATAAGCAGTTCCATGAGGCGTGGGATCGATTTCGTGAGCTCATCGATCGGTGTCCACACCATGAGATTTCCAAGCCCAATTTAGTTTAGAGTTCCTTTTGTTGGCTGACACCAGAGCTCCAAGGGCTTTCAATGCCTCGTGTGGAGGCTCCTATTTCACCAAGGATGAGGACCAGGTCTAGGCCATCTATGAGGAGATGACCGAAAATTACACAGTGGTGTCCCAGACCCGAGCCTACACGCAGGGGAAGACCCATACACATACCGTGTCCTATCAGAGGACAGCACGGGTTGATGATGGTCCATCCACTTCCTCAGCAGCAACAACACATGCAGAGTCTTCAGCAACTGACATGGGGATTATTAGCAAGAAATTGGACCGCATAGAGATTATAGAGAAGAAGTAGTTCCAGGACATGACGCAGATCGACCAGTTGGCACAGACTCTCAGTGACCTGAAGACCCAGATCTTGTGTCTCCAGGAGTTACAGATGGCTTCTAAGCCCTGTCTCAGGTCACGGGCTGATCACAGCAGCAGTAGCTCTTCCCAACCACCTGCCCAGTACCGTCAGGTTCACCACATCTAGGCAGAGCCGGTTCAGTAGTTGCCCCAGTATTCACAGCCGCCTCCATCTCAAGGCACTCAGATGGTAGTGTATCAGCTGGATCATCTCCTGGCAGTTCTTCCTTCCTTCCCTTACGAGCAGGAGCTGTTGATAGAAGTCAACGGGATTTGGTATGATCGGCAGCATCCTAGGATCCACTGTGATCATCCTGGATTCAGGTGGTCTACCGGAGGCACCTCATCCCAACAATAGCCTCCAGCTCAGGGTGGACAAAGCAGCCAGCCTCAGCAGCAACCCCAGTACTCCCATCCATCACACTACTACCAATCGGGTCCTCGTCCCTACCAACAGGGATGACAGTGGAGGCAGCAGCCTCAGCAGTTCACTCAGCCTCCCCCTCACCAGTTCCAGTAGTAGCCTCATTTCCAGTGAGGAAACCCGTTCGGTTCTCATGGACCAGCCTATGAGAACACATCCCTTGATGATCTAGCCCGCCTTCTCTCAGACTAGCAGGCATCTCTCAGGCAGGAGATGGATGAGTTCGGGCAGGAGATGAGGGATATCATAAAGGGCAAGACCGCCATACCTGCTCAAATCGAGCCCAATCTGAATAATCTGAAGAAGAAGAAGAAGTATGAGCAGGTACAATTCACAGAGACCACAACTCCTAGTGACTCCTTGGGTGATATTTCTTCCTATATTTTCGATGTTGATTTTGTGACACTTAGGAGAGGTATGATGCCAGCCAACGATGCCTCATCTGAGCGACGACCACATGATGATCCAGGAGCGCCAGATGAAGAGGATAGAGGTGTTGATGTCGTTGATGATGTTGATGACGGTGGTGCTGAAACTACCAAGGACATTGATCCAGTCGACGGTACTGAGGTTGTCGATTCTCCAGATACAGTTGGTGGTACTGATGCCCCCTTCTACCTGATACTAAGCCAGAGTACGGTGTTGATGTTGCGAATATTGATACCGTAGGTGGTGCTGATTCCACCATTTCTATTCCAGTTGTGTTTTCTATCATTTATCTCAGGACAATTTTGAAAAGGCCAAAAAATTAATAAACGAAAGGTTTATGTATCTACTTCGAGTCCATCTATGTTGCATGACGATCCTTGTATGGGCTCCATTCCTTCATAGCAGTAGGAACCTATTCCTAGCCCTCTATCTGAGGAGGGCCTAGTCATTCCCTTCCCTCAAGCACTCCGCTTGGCCAAGGGGAATAAAAAAGAAAATCCTAAAAAGACCCAACAGTTAGAGTTCAGCCAGTAGATGATAGACAGATTTCAAATTCATCTAACTCTGCAGGAGGCGCTTCAACACATCCCTCTCTTCCAAAAGAACATGAGAGAGAAGACTACCATCTGTAGGAAGAGAAGGAACCATCATGCCAAGATCCATGTGCTCACTCGTGCCACATGCTTCACAATCTAGAATCGTTTTCCATCAAGAGGCTAGATGCAGGAGCTCCGTATATTAGATGCCACATTAATGAGCAGCGGTTTGATCGGACTCTATTAGACAGTAGCTCTTCCATCAACCTACTTCCAGCAGCCTTACTCGACTGATTCGAGTTTGGCCCTCTTCGACAGAGCAGGACAGTCCTTCAGTTTGCTGATCGATCTATCAAGAGGCCGAAGGGGTTGTTGAAGGACGTGGTCCTCATAATTCAGGGCCTGAAATTTCCTGTGGACTTCGTTCTGTTGTACATGGAGATCCTTGAGTTTGTAACAGATACCCCCATCATACTTGGATGCTCGTTCTTGGCCACAGCCAAGGCGGTACCACGATAGTGGGAAGGTATATTTTAGCACTGAGGGTGAAAGTATACAAATAGAGATGATCGATGAGACCAGAGCACGAGATTCAACTTGCTCAGAGCAGTTCAGTGATACAGAGCATACGATAGAGGCAGAGCGAGACATCCATCAGGAGTGTGATTTTGTGATCACAGATGACGAAGCAATTTGGTCTGACCTTATTTCACGAGCCCTTGTCTCATATCCAAACACTACAGATCTGCAACTTCTAGCAGATGAGAGTTCGGAGAGCACATCCCTGGCAGAAGTTACATTCGAGGCTGACGAGTGCACCATGGTGAGCGACGTAGATTATGTTTCTTGTGATTTTGATTCAGATCCCTCGAAGTTAGACATTGATTGGGTCGAGTTTGATGAGCTATTACCTTGTCTGATTCCTACAGAGCATACAACTACAATGGAGACTGAGCCAGCACTGTTTGCAGACACATCAGCAGGGTCGTCTTCACCCGATTTTCATGATCAGCGAGAGTTCTCACATTCAGATCTGATTACCTTCACACAGACATTCTAGAATCTAGATTTGTCAGCTCCTAGTTACCTAGAGTTGAAGCCCTTGCCACAGTCGCTGAAGTATAGATTCCTTGCGGGTGAGCATCAGATGTACCCAGTCATTATCTCAGAAAATTTGACTGGAGAGCAAGAATCTCATTTGATAGAGGTTCTTAATAGGAACCGCAAGTTGATAGGATGGAGTGTAACTGATCTGATAAGTACGGCTTTGTGCTCCCACCGTATCTATCTTGAAGAGGACGCTAAGTCACACGTGAGTTCCAGCGACGGTTGAACCCGAATCTTCGAGAAGTGGTCATGAAAGAGATATCCATATGGTGGAGCACCGATTTTATCTACCCATCTCCGACTCCAAGTGGGTTAGTCCATTGCATATGGTGCCCAAGAAGGTGGGCATCACTATAGTTGTGAGTGAGTCTGGAGAGGATATCGCTACCCGGGTACCCAGTTCTTAGAGGGTCTGTGTGGACTACAGACAACTGAATCATGCCACCAAGAAGGATCATTTCCCACTGCCTTTTATTGATCAGATTATTGAGAGGCTAGCCGGGAAGAGTCATTACTCCTTCCTTGACGGGTATTCCAGTTACAATCATGTGGCCATAGCGCCCGAAGACCAGGACAAAACGACATTCACATGTCCGTTCGGGACTTATGCTTTCAGAGAGATATCTTTTGGTCTATGTAACACCCCGGCGACATTCCAAAAGTGCATGTTGTCCATCTTCTCGGATATAGTGTGTGATTGCTTAGAGGTCTTCATGGATGACTTCTTAGTCTATGGAGATGGGTTCGATGCCTGCCTTGATTGCCTAGATCATGTGCTTCAGTGATGTATCGAGGTCCATCTTGTTGTATCTTGGGAGAAGAGTCACTTCGTGGTGACTCAGGGGACGGTGCTTGGTCATATCATCTCCAACAGGGGCATGGAGGTTGATCCGACCAAGGTGGATATCATTAGGAAACTCAATCCACTGTCCAACCAACGGCAGTTGCGGTCTTTTCTGGGGCATGTCGATTTCTACTAATATTTTATTCAAGACTTCAGTCGGATTGCCCAACTGCTTAATGATCTGCTAATGAAAGACAACGAGTTCATTGTAGATGATAAGTGCCTTGCATCGTTCGAGACTCTCAAGAATCTAGTTGTCGAGGCTCATGTCCTTCAACCGCCTGATTGGTCTCTCACATTCGAGATCATGACGGATGCTTCTGATTTTTTCATAGGGGTTGTGCTAAGACAGAGGAGGGACGGATTACCTTTTGCCATTCACTACGCTAGCCGTACATTGGATGCCGCTCAGCGGATATATAGAGAAGGATATTCTAGTCGTAGTTTTTGCCTTGGATAAGCTGAGACCGTATATACTTGGATTCAGAGTGATTATTTACACTGATCATACCGCCATCAAGACCTCATGGCAAAGAAGGATGCCAAAGCTAGATTGACCAAATGGATTCTTCTACTCCAAGAGTTTGATATTAAGATTAAGGACAAACCTGGAGTCAAGAATGTGGTGGCGGATCATCTCTCCTGATTGGAACATCTTGAGGAATCTGAGTAGATTGAGCCTAATACAGAGAACCTTCCCAGATGAGGCAATCCTTACTATCGCCTCGCTCCCATGGTACGCCGCCATTGTGAACTATCTTGTCACCAAGAAAGTTCAAAAAGGTTGGCCAAGGCAGCGACTTGAGACCTTCCTCATAAAGGCAAAGTAGTACCATTGGGAGGATCCCATCCTTTATCATGAATGAGGGGATAGCGTCTAGCGTCGGCGCATTCCTCATGAGGAGAACCATAGCGTCCTCACTTACTGCCACAAACTTGAGGCAGGAGGACATCATTCTGGGAGGAGAACAGCATAGAAAGTGCTCCAATCTGGCCTATGGTGGCCGACCCTCCTCAAGGATTCTATGAATTCGTGAAGTGGTATACTGACTGTCAGAGGATGGGCACTTGCGGATTGCGTGATATGATGTCGATGCAGCCCATTCACTTCTGTGAGGTTTTTGACGCATGGGGCATCGATTTCATGGGTCCATTCCCTAAGAGTCATGGATATGTGTACATTCTGTTGGTTGTTGATTATGTGAGTCGTTGGGTTGAGGACATTCCCGCCCGAACCGCATATGCTAAGACTGCTTGCTGATTTTTGAGGAAAATATCATTTCACAGTTTGGGGTGCCTAGAGTTTTGATATCTGATGGGGGGTCTCATTTTATCAACGACAAGGTAAAGGCCCTTGCTAACGAGTTCAATCGAGTAGCCACTCCATATCGTCATCATACCAATGGTCTTGCTGAAGTATCGAACAGGGAGATAAAGATGATACTACATAAGGTCGTCTGCTCAGACCGAAAGGATTTGTCACAGCTTTTGGAGTTGGTTTTGTGGGCATATCGGACATCCTTCAAGACACCTTTGGGTATGTCTCCCTTTCGTCTCGTTTATGGCAAGCCATGCCATTATCTGTGGAGATAAAGCACAAGTCACTTTGGGATGTCACTTTATATTATTGGATCCAAAGTGTATAGGAGATCGGAGGAAGGCAGAGTTAGCAGCCCTAGAGGAGCTTAGGGATACAACCTTTTCGAGTAGCCTACAGTATAAGGAGCGAGTGAAGATATGGCATGATTCTCATATTAGCCATAAGCAGTTTGAGCCGAACCGGAGAGTATGGATATTCGATGCCAGGTTGAGACTATTTCCAGGGAAGTTGCAGAGCAAGTGGAAGGGACTATACTTGATCAAAAAGGTGCATGACAATGGCAGCATCGACAGATCTGAGATATCGTCGGAGTCCACCTTTCGAGTTAACGGTCAGTGCCTGAAGCCATACCTAGATCATGATCCGTTGATCGTTGACGTCGCCCCTATTTATTTTGCATGAGATGTGGTCTTTGACTCACATCATTTGCATCACATGCTTTATTATCACTTTCCGCATGTAGTTGTATAGATCCAGTTGTCCATATCATACATTCTTTGGTCTAACACCCAATTTTGCATATTATGATTATGCTTTACTTAGGGTGTACTTTACCCTAAGTATAGGGGGTGCAAGATTTTTTATTATTCTTTTGATTCTTTTTACCTCTATTTTGTTGCCTATACTTAGGGATATATTACCCTGAGTATAGGGGAGGTAGTACTTGTACATTCTAACTCTTGGTTTTTCCCTTGTGTACAAACTTCTATACTTGGGATTACTTGATCCTAAGTATAGGGGGATCACTGACTTCTATTCATTCTTTTATTCGTCGTTGTAGTATAGCCATTCTTTTCACTTCATTATACTAAGCACGAGTTGTGTCTTCTTCATCGCTCTTTGATCACTCTGAGGACATTGTTCGAGCTAAGTATAAGGGGGTGTCGTATATATTGTATATATACTTTAGCCATAAATCGTACTTTGTGTGAGTGTTTAATAAATAAAATGGCTAAAAACCATAAGCTAAATATCACAAAAATTTTAAAATTTTTCCTTGTACATAAAATTCTTCCTTGCTACATGTATGTAAATAGATATGTATAAAAACAATTTTTTATACAAATGTTTGTAAAAATGCTTTATTTGTAAAAAGTTATAAATATTTTTGTATAAAAATTATGTATATATTATAAAATGTTTGAAAAATATTTGGAAAATAAAAGTTTGCAAAAACTTGTTTGTAAATATTTGTAAATAGTTTGCAAACTTATGCATTCAAGCATTTTTCCAAAAATGTTGCATATTTTGAAAATTTCATAAAAAATAATATTGTACATATTTTTGTATATTCTTCTGAATTATAGTTGACATTTAAACTAGTCTGGAATTAAATTGGAAAATGGAGCTTGGTTAAGACCTTAATCCACCTAATTCTCAGATGAACTTTATAGGATTTCGGGTTAAGACTTTTCAGGTTCATTAGAGACTTCATTCTTTGAGTCCACTAGGCTATGTTCACTTGTCATCTTGATGAGCCTAAGTAGAACACTTAACAGCGTACGCATGACTCTTATAGACAATGGCTTTACTTGGACCCACACCTTACACATAGCTCTCCGCGGATGAGGTGATGAGGAGGCAGTTTTCTTTGGCTTGGAGTAGCATACGAGGGTAGTAATTCTAGGCGGAACCTCTCATCTTCCTTTAGGGAGGGATATGCATCTCAACTTGGTCTGATGGTGTTGAGGTCTAAAGACAGGAGTTGTGGGTGTCAATAATGCTTCAAAAGAGGGATAGTCTACTGGCTCTGGAAGAAAAAGTCCTTGCGTATATGTTGTACAATGTAGATATGTTGCACATATACACACCAAAAAAATGTGTGCAAAATCAAGAAAACTCCAAAAAAGTGGACAGACCTGATTGAAAATAAAATGATTGCCGGAGTGTATATAATCAAATAAAGAAAAGCTTATGTATTATACCTTCTCATCTCATGAAGCTTGCTGCGAGGAGACTTAGCTACACTGATTGGTCTCCCAGGGATACATGTTATACTAGCCACGATCCATTCTCTTCTCTTCCCCTCTTCTTGAGCTAGTTGCACTTGAACTTAGAAGGGAATACCCCGCTCCTCGAGTAAATACTTGCTAGACTAAGGAATTAGAGTTACCTTGATGAGGGAGGTTGTTTCTTTGTCATTTCTGAGGTGGGGAGCTACATATCACTTACACAGTACAAGGAAAGATTCATGGTCATTAAAGTTTGTGTATGTAGACTTGTTCTGATCTAGATTATTGACAAGCCTTGACCATAGAAGGGTGGAACTTAGAGGCTGTTGAGTCTTAAACCTATATCCCAATATGGTTCCGACAAACTAATAATCCAAAGGTCTGACTAAGCTCCATACTTCAATTTAATGAAGATAAGTTTAATAATCAACATTGATTCTCCTTCTTTTTCTTTTCTTTGTTTTTCACTTCTTTTTCAAAATAAGAGTTTGCTAAGGGACTAGCAAAGGTAAAGTATAGGGGGTGATGAATCCCTTATTCTCACTCTTTATTCTTTTATTTTAGCTATTTGCTTGGCAAAATAGCATGTAAATACCTGTAAATACAATAACATAGCATTCAACATACATCTGTAAATATTTCATAATTAGCATGTTTTTGTGCAAAAATAAAAGAATAAAGGAAAAGAAATAGGAAGGAGGTATTTAGAACAAATACAGAGTGATCCGAACCCCAAGAGAAGGTGAAGCCTTGACCTGATCGCAAAATAAAAGAAGTAGAGAGAGATAGGGTCTACCTTGTGTTGTACATATTATATATGTATATAAATAATTATTTTTTATAAAATAAAACTAATTCATTATTTTTACCTCCTTTCATATATTTCTAGAAATAAAAATAAAAATAAAAAAAAGTAAATAAAAATAAAATCCCCCTCTCATTATACAAAAAACATGTATATACATCACATTCATTATATATCTTATACATGTGAATAATCCATAATAATAAAATTAAAATTATTTTATATCCCTAAATAAAATGTAAAATTTGGGTATTTGTGTAAAAATAATAAAATAAAAATACTAGTACATAATAGGGATTTTTACACCCATAACCCTGACTAATTTCGCAATAAAATTCATAACCCCACGAAATCGTGAATTACACCCAATATTTCAAAAAATGCTTAACTCTTACATGGCATAACCCTGTGTTAGTTGCCATCTATTTTATCTGTTAACTCTCACAGAAAAAGTTACATGTTACCAATTTTACCCCTAAAACTATATTACATTTATACAGTATACCATTAATATAAAAATTCTAACAAAACAAGAACATCTGGGCAGCTGCACACCCCCCCCCCCTCCTGAACAACCCGACCCCGACATCCTGGCATCCCATGCAGCCTTGACCACCGACTTCCGGGAAGCCCCCAGCCCAGGCTAAGCCCTCCTCCTCCCCGTGCACCTTGCGATCGCAAGCCCCCACCTACGCCTACTACTTGCCTCGCCCCGGCCTGCGACCCCTCCACGACCACCCACGCTACGCATGTGACCACCACCCGTGGCCCCCGACACCACGCCCTGAGCACGAAACCCCCCCCCCCCACCCCCCCCCCACCCCGACTCTGCCAGCCCAACCTGACCTTGACATCCCCACCCTCTAGTCCATGCCCCCCCCCCCGGACCTCGCCAACACAGACCGACCCCGACAGCCCCCGCCCACCCTCCAGCCCAGCCCCCCCCACCTCTAACACATGACCTCCTGGTATCTTGAACACCGTTGAACACCTAAGCTCGACCATCCTAGCAAAGCCCGCCCACCCTCCATCCGAGGGTCGAGAAGCCCCCCTCCCCCTGGGTAGCCAACACAGCCTTCACTCACCGATGATCTCCTCCAGTCCCGTCGAGTCTGCCACACCCCAACCCCCCAGCCCGTGGATGCCCACCCTTGCACCTACCTCCTCCAACCCATGCTAGTGTCCACCGAGGAGGAGAGATGGAAGAGGTGATGGTGTCGGAGTGAAATCTACTAGAGGAGAAATGACCCGAGAGTCCACATCCTCGACCCACACGAAACATGGAGGGAGGAGGGTGGCAGGTTTGGGAGGGTTTTTTATTTTGTTTGCAAATTTTAATAGCCATTGGATAAATCATGGATTAGATTAACCAACGATATGGTTGAGTTAACTGCTCCCTTAACAGAGGGTTATAGGTGTAAGACGGAGGGACTATCAAGGGTTTCTCGTGTAATTCATGATTTCGTAGGGTTATGAATATTATTGTGAAATTACTTAGGGTTATGGATGTAAAAATCCCTACATAATACATAGGTATATTATACTTGTATATAATACTATATATTTTATATACACTAATTTATTTTTCATAAAATAATTAAAAATCACAGAAAAAATTCCTTGAAAAATAATACACATTTTTATTTTATTCTTTTTCCATTTAAATTCAATTGTTATTTTTTATCTAATTTTCTTTATTTTTCTTCTCTATTTTGTCATGAAGCATTTTTATCTTATTCCATCTTGATTCTGATTGGGCCAGCGGGAATTCATTGACCTCGGTCAACTGGTCCTTGCCAGCCCCCTTTTCGCCAGATCGGGTTTCGCACCGACTTTGCCCCATTTTCCCGACCCGATCCGATGACCTCTCCATCTGATCTCTTGCCCCAATTAGAGAGCTTGGACCCTTATTCCATGCCTAATGCCAAATATGGGGATCCGCACCTCGGTTCACGGGTCATGCCTCCTTCTTTGTCAGACCTGAAACACTATATAGAGCATGCCTCCTCCCTTTTCCACCACCTTGCGCTACGCCACCACCTCCTGCATACCGTCTACCTTTCTCAGAGTGACAACGAGCGAAAGGGAGGGTGAGGGAAGCTTTTTGGTGTGTGAAACCCCCATGTCCGGTGAGGGAAACCTCAGCTCCGTCGCTAGGAGCAGAGCCTCTGGCTACACCGGCCATCAGGGCCAAGACCCCCGTAGACCTCCGTCTGCATCCCCAAGCACACTTCGACCCTCCTCAGGTACCACATTTCATTCCCATTTCCATTCCATTCGATCAAAGAAATAGAGGATCTCCGACCCACCATACCCATTTCATCATCATATCGCACTCCAACTTCCTGTCATTTCTTCGTTTACTCCGTAGTCTTCCATCATAGCTACAGCTATCGGGTTGGAGTTCCCTACAGGTTGATTCTCATGCATCTTCGGAGACATGCCTGTTCACCCTCCATCTTGTACTCTTGGTTATCTGTGATGCTCTAACCCTTGCAGAACCACCCTCCGAGCATACATCATAAGCTACAAGGTTTGCACGCAACCCGACCTCATCTGGAGGTCTTGGGTACATCTAGGAGACTTTTAGGACGACCACACCCAGGACCCTTCTCTTGGTCCTAGGCCATTCTGAGCCTTCCTGCAGCTGCAGAGCATCATCGCCGACCTGTTCCATATCCCAGCAGCTTGTGATGACTTTGGAACCGCGCGCTAGAGCTGATTGAAACTCACCGAAGGCGAGTTCTTCCCCGATCTTCCAGATGTCGCCTCTACCGTCCGATCAGGTGGCCTTCTGATGAATCCATGCTTCATTGTCTTTATTCTTTTATTTTAGCCTCATTTCCTTAGTCAATCACCTGTAAATACCCATTTAATTGCATAAAATTACCATTTTGCATGCATTGTTAAAATTGCATTTTTAACACTTTTTGTACATAAATAAAAGAATAAATAAGAAAAAGAAAAAGAAAAGAAAAGAAAGGATGTGTTTATGCAATAAATACAGACTGACCCAAACCCCGAGAGAAGGTCGAGACTTGACCTGATCGACCAGGAATAAAGTAGGGGGAGATAGGGTTTTCTATCAAAAATCCAAAAATAATATGTACATAAATTCCTTGTATATTTGTATAAAATGTGTATTATTTTATTTGTACATAATTTGACCTCAAATTAATTATTTTCGTAAACAAAAGTTGTAAATAAAAATGTGTTGTAAATTATAAAAATAGTTGCAAAATAAAAAATGTACATATTGCAAATAATCACACCTAGAAAAAGTCGTAAAGTGATAATTGAAACACCAACTCGGCTCCATATACGAGCTCAAATTGAATCAAAATAATTTCCATTATTCTCTAAATTAAATTATCTTTCAAATGGTTGCGGTTTTCATAATTTTTGGAGTTACAGTTAAAAAGTCGATTTTCTAGGGTGTTTTGTGCAGTTTCACCATCATTTATTGTATATACTTTATTCATATTTATTTTTATATAATGTATATAATTGTAAATATTGTTTTCATTAAAAAATGAAAAAATATATACATAAAAAATTTAAAAATGATATAAAATTATTTCATTATTTGTACATGTGTATAGTGTATTATATGTACATAATTATTGTATACAACTAACTTCCTTATATTAAAATCACTAAAAAAATAAATATCTAACTTTAATTAATTAATTAAATTTAATTACGAATTTTGTATTTATATTTAATTATTTAATTCATTTATTTGGTTTAAAAACTCGCCTTGTATATTAGATTTTATTCCATACCTTAAATAGCCACCATTAAGGTGGCTAATTAATTTTTAATTAAAATTAATTAATTAATTCTGAATTTCGTAATTAATTATTTTATTTATTTATTTATTTATTTTATTAATTCACCCAATAAACACCTTCCTTAAGTGTATATACCTTCCTGTTTTATTTTTCTTCTCTTTTTATTGGCTCCTCCCTCACTCATTCACGTTTGATCAATCTTTGGTGGAGAGGAGCCCGATCTCCGAGAGCTTTCTTGTTAAAGAAGGGGTGACGAGCCTCTGAGCCATCCGGTGACAGCGCGTCGGCCTTCGTCTAGGCCATCACAGCATTTCCGACCCCAATGTGAGATCCAATTTGATTTCTTGTCTTTTTCTCTAGGATAAATCATAGGTCACATTTTTTCTCCATTTTATGTCTTTAGATCTTAAAATCAAAAAAAATCCATCACACTTTGATCTGCCTCTGACATCGAACTTTTCATCTTATCTCTCAATCCCTCCATTTCACATTCTTCCTCATGCAGCCCATCACATCCGACCACACACGGTGGTCGGATTCCCAGATTTATCTTCCATATCGCAAAATCCGTCCATTCAAAAATCCTCTTTTTGTTTATAAATAAAATAGATAAAAAATATAGTTGTTGTTTTTACCTCTAACGTTTGTTTTGCATCATCATTTAAACATAAAAAATAAAAAAAACTATAATAAATAAATAAATTATATACATTTTTCCTTCTAACCTTTTCCTACAGGTTACATAAAAAAATAAAAATAAAAAAAGAAGCAGGTCAGCGGCGTGTCGTCACCCCCGCCGCCCTCACTCGTCACCCCCACCGCACTCGTGGAGGTTGCGTCGCCATCCGCTGCGCCGCCGAGCGGTCCGCGTCGCTCCAAGGCCCGGCGCCAGCGAGTCTCCCATCCACCGACCTCCATCAAGCCCTCCGTCGTGCGGCGAGCACTCCAGCCTCCCTTCCGTGCCATCGTGCGGCCCACGCCTCCATCTGCAGCCCAGCGACGTGACACCTCCTCCTCCGATGTGCGATGCGTCTGCACCCTCCGGGCGCCTCCGCTCGTTTGTCGCGTTCCCCTGCTTCGCTTGGCCCACTCCGCCTCCTCATCCATCTACGGCGGCGTCCCCTTGGCCACCCTCTCATCTGTGAACGAAGGCTACATCAGAGAAATCCTACTGCTGGATTTTTATTAAATAAGGAAAAAATTAGAAGAATTGTAAAATACCCCTTGTAAATTTTTGAATCACCAAAAAGGCCCTTGTGCATCAGAAGATTTGGGCAATTTACATTTTTCACCCTACGTTTACTATTTTATTATGTTCTTGTGCAAAATAATAAGTAATAGCATTTTAATCCATGTACTGTAGACTTGACTTGCATGCTTTATCTTATTGAAATAAATCTTTCCATTACTCAATAAATTCTTCAAAAATCATGTTATGTTCCTGCTCTATGCTTGGTCATTGTACAATATTTTCATAGCATTTTGTTGTCATTTAGTATATTTAAAAAATCAAAAACTGCATCTTTTTGCATGTCTGGAATTAGAAAAATCATAAAAAAAATTAAAATTACTTAAAAAATTACAAAAAATTTACTGTAGGTGTATTTTCTTGTCTTTTAATTTCTTTCCATTTTTTGTGCTTTAATCATTTTATAAAAAATAAAAAAACATTACAAAAAAATGAAAAAAACTTAAAAAATTGTAGAAAAATCCGAAAAAAACTGATCTTGGTCTCTGTTTGTAGATATATTTGCTCTTTATATAAATAATAATTTCCAGGAGTATTGGGCAATTAAAGTACTTTTAAGTTGCAAATACTCTTGGTTGTGCACTGTTTCCCTTATTTTCCATTGTTTGATTTTTATAGAATCACAAAAATATCAAAAAAAATTTAAAAATTGCCAAAAATATTTTAAAATATATAAAACACAAAAATATTTTCTCTGGACTTTTCTTTACATTTTTACTATTCTGAAAAATACAAAAAGAGCGTATGCGTGTGTTTTTATGCTTTGTGCTTATTTTGAAAAATAAAAAAATAAAAATTCAAAAACCACTAAAAATTCTTTCCTAAAATTGACAACATAGTTTTTAAATCATGCTCCTCATGTTCGACCCTGGTCGCTATACTAGGTAAATAGAATAGCGAAACTGCTTACATCATTTTCATTGATTCAATTATCTTTTGAGTGGTTTAAATATTTTTCCCATTGATCGATTCGAGTGGTTGAGAATAACGACAATTGTGATTTACTATTTACATCTTAACCGCGTTGAAATCTGCATCATCACCTTCCAGTTCTAATCACGATCGTTCATCCATCGGAAGGCCTCAACCGTCAGATCTATTTGAGGATCTCATTTTCTGCCCTCCATTGCTGTTTAACACAAAAATCACAGAGGTCGTGTTGACTCACAAGGCGAATCAACAGTCGCTGATTTGACCTCCAACGAAATCCGATATTCAAACAACAATTAACCCACGACAGATAAATCAAGCAATGAAAGTAAATGTGCGGAGTTAAAATTTATTATAACTCTACAACAAGATGTGTATAGGTGCAAGTATTGTAGAGGTCGAACACAGGGAGCAGACAGGTAGATCGGGGCACAAGTGCACAAAAATGTGTGTGTATGTGATCAAATGCCTATGATGCTATTTTTTTGTGGGTTTTTAATTTTATATTTTTTTATTTAATTTTAAATTTTATAATTTCGTATTTTGATTTTTAATTTACTGATTGTATATTTTCTTTTTATATTTTATATTTTTTATTTTCTTTTTCAATATTGGAAAATAAGGACAATGTAATAAAAGAGACAAAGAGGTATTTATAAAAATAGATAAAAATATCCAAAAATAAGCAAATAAAGTCTTTTTGGTCTTTTTATACTTTTTACTGTTTTTGTGATTTTTGGGTAATTTTTAGAATGTTTTGGTATTTTTAATTAGTAAAATAAAGCAAACAGTGGCAAAAATGCAAGGCTGAAACTTAAAATGGAGAAATAAAATAGCAAACAGCAACAAAAATTCTCCAAATTAATTTTCACTTAAAGATAATCAAACAAAGAAAATTCAGGAAAAGAAAACACTATTTTTGGATTTTTTATGAATTTTATAAATTTTTATGAAGGTTTTTAGAGTTTTGCAATTTTTAGGAGTTTGGTTTTGTATTTTTTAATGATTTTTGGTCTGGAGCTAAGACAAACTAAAGACACAAAATATATTTTTTTTGGGATTTTTCTGAGGAGTTTTTATATTTTTTAGGGATTTTCTAAGCTAGACAGTGCACGAAAAGCATATTTTTGATTTTTAATAAATATAAAAATAAAACAAAATCTAAGACTAAATTGTTGGCGTGTAAGAACAAGTTACCAGGAGCTTATGTTCAAAATTTGAGAATTTTTGGAGTTAGAATGAGCCTTTAAATAAATACTACAATCATACAAAAATGCAAGGCCTGACAGGGGCGTGAATGCAAAAAGGCAAACTTCAGGGTTGAACACGCAATTTTCACACAAAATTGATGCCTAATTAAATAACTTCTGGACTACACGCAAATTCTTGAAAGCACAAGGGTTGGGCCTGCAAAACGCCAGAGGGCACGTGCTTCAGACACGTGACCTGGCGAGGGCACAACTGCAATATAACCAAACTCTAAGGGCCTGACTCTAAAGTTTACAAAAATATAAAAAGGCAACTGAAAGTTTGCGCATTAAAACTGAAATAACAAAAACGGTTGGGTGTGAAGTGCAAAATGCCCAACCTTGGGCGGAATCTGACGGTGGCCTTGACTTCACTTAACACACGTGGCGCTTCCGAGGCGCGCGATGCCCCTTCGCAACGGCGGCTAGGATTAGATCATGTGGGGGCGATCGACGGCTGGAGCGGGCTTGCAATCAACGGCAGATAGGGGGCCTGGAGGAACAGGAGGAATCCGACGGCCCGAGGATGATCACGAAGAACAGGAGGAGGGCCGGCGGCACTGGGATTCGCCAACCCCTCTCCCTCCTCTCTGTTGTCGCTGGAGGTCGCAAAAGGGGCCGCGCGGCTCCTGGCAGTGTTCTGATTCGTCCGAGGGCGCAAAGACGGGTGGAGGGGCACCGCAGCTCGCCCGCGAGGGCGGAGGAGCAGCCGCGCCCAGGTGCCCAATGGTCGTCACGCAACTTGCCCTCGTTTCCTCCCTTGGGACCTGCAAATGGAAAGAAAACGCAGCAGCAACAAGAACTTGCAGGTCCCAAGCTCTTTTGATGAAGGGATGCGGCTGTGGAGTGTACGGTGGTTGGTGGTGATCAACGGAGCTCAAGAGCTCCGGCGACCCAATCGGTTGCGGAATGCGGGGCGACGGAATCGATTAATCAAAAATTAAAAACACACAACTATTCCTAGAACTAACAGCTACCTAAGCAAGGAAAAACAAGTAAGAAAGACGACCTTTATTGGCTATAGAAGCCAAGAAGTGGGAACCTCACGGCGGTGGCCGGAGATGGAGGATGGAGACGCCAATCCAGCCGCTAACCTTGCCTCCGATGAGCTGGAGGACGAGCTGTCACCCCGTCCAGTCCAGAGCTTCACCAAGAGAGGAAAAAAAGGGGGTCAGAATGGGTTCAAAGGTTGGAGGAAGTGTTTGGGGTGTTTTGAAACATGGCTCTGGAGCTCTCTTCGAGGCGCGATCACGGGTGGCCCGTTGATCCAATCCCCGAGACAATAGGTGGGCGTGGATGACCAGTCATAGGGGAGAAAAATCCCAGAAGAGATCTAGGCCGAACGGTGAAAGGATCGTCCTAGAAAAAAGGGAGAAGATGGTCCAAAACGCATTCTGACAACAGCAGAGAGGGGGTCAGACAGTTGACCGGAGTCAACTGTCCAAGCGCTCTGGTTGGTCCACGTGGACCAACCAGAAAAACCCTCTGGAAAAAGATTTAGAAATTAATTAAAAAATAGTAAATTATTTTATTAATTTATGATTATAAAATAGAAAATGTTTATTATTTTATGAATTAATTTATGGTGATTTTTATTTATTTTTATGAGACATATTTTTACAAGTTTGCATTTATACCCCTATAGGTATCTGTATCTATGTATTTGAGTATTTTGTTTTTATTTGTGTATCTTTAATTTATTTATTTTTAATTCTTATTTTATAAAATTATAAAATACTTTTATATACATAAATATATTTTTATTTTATTTTTCTGACATGTTTTGTATATTTAATAAAATAAAGTAATATATTGTATAGGTATATGTGTATGTATTTTACCTGTGTACACAAGTATTTTATTTTGAGTTTTAATGATGTTTTATTCTGATTTTAATATACATAATTATTACAAGTATTATTTACAACATTATAAAAATATAAAAATATAAAAATAATAAATAAATAATAAATTGAATATTTTAATCTGTACAAGGTACAATGAGGGTCCAAAAGTCAACTTTCAAACCGTAGCTCCGCCAAATGCGAAACCACCGCCATTAATTAGCTTATTTTCTTCTATATACAATTAAAGGTGAGTACGCTGCATTTGGAGTTTTCATTTGTGAGATACGGGTCTGGGAAGTTGGCATTCTGGATTTTTATTCAGACCATAACTTTTTATCTATACATTATTTTTCTGTGAAATCAATTTTGTATTTTTCTTTATTTTATTATCTACAACTTTCATGTACAAAGTTTCTTTATTTGATGTACAAAAAGTGGAACCAAAATAGGTCCAAAAATGAATAAAGAATGAATAGAATGTATAGGTATTTTATCTGTGTTTTGGCCCTTATCTCCCCCTACTTTATTCCTTGTCGACCTATTCATCAAGATGCCTAGGTCTCGGGGTTTCGGGTCATAAAATATTTATTCTTTTTCTTTTCTTTTCTTTATTCTATAATTTTGGCTTTAAAAACCGCATTTTATACAATATTTATACACATATGCATGAATGCTAAAATGCCTATATTAAGCCTATTTACACGCATTTACTAGGGTTTTTAAGGCCAAAATGATAGAATAAAGATGATGAAACGTGGATTCATCATCCCCCTATACTTGCCTTTGCTAGTCCCTAGCAAACACTTATGCAATAAGTGCAGAAAAAGAAAAATAAAGAAAAGAAAAAGAAGAAAGATGGACTAAATTTAATGATCAAACTTGTCTTCACAAAATCAAAGTTTGGAGCTTAAGTCGGACCTTTGGAATTTTAGTGTGGGCGGAACCTTATTGAGAACCGAATTTGAAATCCAACAGTCCTTGAGAATCCCAAAACTCTGTCCAAGTCTCCTCAATAGCCAGGTCAGACATACTTCAACTCATACGCAAACCCTTACGACTATGAATCTGACTCGTACAGTGTAAGTGATGGTGGCTCTCCCCAACTAGAATGACAAAGAAACTGACTTCTCCAGTACGACAACCCAATGATTCCCCAATCCAATGACTCCATCCTCGAGGAGCGGGGTATTCCCTTCTAAGTTCAAGTGGCAACCAGCTCAAGAGGAGGGGGTGAAGAGAAGAATGGACGGTAGCCAGTGTAGCTACCTATCCTTGGATGCAAGACCAGTGTAGTCAAGTCATCCAGCTGCAGGCTCACATGATATGACTTTGGAACTCAAGCTTGCTTATTGACTTTACATACTTTGCAGGCTTTTTATTTTTGTACATGCCTGAACTTTTTTTTTTTTTGAAATACTATTCACAGCAGCATTTACATAAGGAGTTTTTCCTCTTGAGCCAGTAGACTATCCCTCTTTTGAAGCTTTATCGCAACCCACAGCCTCCTGTCTTTAGACTTCCTAATCACTGGACGGGTTGGGGTGCACTTCCCTCCCTAGAGGAGGACAAGTGTTTCCACTTGTGTACGTCTCATACCGGCAAATCCAATCCCCTCACCACTCCAACTGAGTTGAGCCATGTGAAAGGTGCAGGGTGTCCAAGTTAGGTCATTATCAACAAGAGTCGTACATGTGCTCTGAAATACTCTACTTAGGCAGTCAAGAATCCATTGAACCAAGTCTCGTGATCCTCAAAGAATTAAGTCAACTAGACCTGAAGTACCTCAAACCCAGTTCCTACAAGGTTCCTGTTATTAGGTAGATTTTAAGGTCCAATCAAGCTCCAATCTCCGGATTTTACTTAGACTCGTTCAACTATCAAACTCAATCCAAAAAATGCCGATGCTATGCAATGCTATGCAGAGAATATTTTTGTGATGCAATTTTCAAGATTTTGATCTTTTTATGGATTTTTGAAAAGATGATGATGATGCATATGCATATTTTTTTATATATATTTTTTTTTTCAAAAAGATTTTTCAAATGTTTTTGGATTTTAATTTTTGCAAATGTTTTTGCGAATTTTTGAAAACAAAAAGATTTTGGCTAAAAACTAGGTGAAAATATGTACACGGGAGTGCTTCTTTATATATACAAGAAGTGGATTTTAAGAATTTACAAGGGTAAGTGATCAATTTTATGCATATATACATATAGTGGATTTTTGTGTGATGTGAATATTCCTCAAACTTATTTGAAAACAATTTACACACAATTTTTGAAAACTATAGTCCAAAATAGTTTTTACAAACATTTTACACACATTTGAAAATCATTTTGCAAAGGTTTTCAAAACAGTATATATAGGTTTTTCAAATCATTTTTGCAACCATTTTTCAAACCATTTTGCAAATCATTTTTCAAACATTTTTATTTCACACAAAGAAAAGAAGTTTTACAAACCACACATTTTACAAAGGTTGAAAACATGTAACAAAATATTTTCAAAATAGTTTTCAATAGATGTTCACAAAGTTTTCAAACTATTTTTCAAACATTTTGCAAAAAACATTTTCACCTGATTTATTAATCAGTAAATACAAAAAGAATTTGAGGAATAATCACATCTTTTTATTAAGAAATTTTAATGAATTTTAAAGAACTTTTAGCCATATTATTAGGAAAATACGAAAGTACGAGTTATGGCTAAAGTATATACGTAGTATATACGACCCCCCTATACTTAGCTTGAGCTATGTCCTCATAGATCGGAGAGAAAAGAGAAAACATAACTCGTACTAAGTATAGGAAAATCTAAATAATAAAGGAACAAATGAATCAAACGAATGAGAATTTGACCGTCCCCCCTATACTTAGGATCAAATAATCCTAAGTATAGCAGACTGTACACAACGCAGGGAGGGTCAAGGGTGGGAATGACCAGATCGTACTCAGGTTGTCTCCCCCTATACTTAGGGTGAAATATCCCTAAGTATAGACAAGAAGAGGAGACAATGGAGAGGATCGAAAAGAATAGAGAAATACTCGGGGTGCACACCCCCCTATACTTAGGACAAAGTACGTCCTAAGTATAGAAGACTGTCTACAAGGGGTAGCACCTTTCTGATAGATAAAGAAAATAGAAGAGGAAAAGAAGAAAAGAAGAAAAGAAGAAAATAAATCAAAAGGTAGATGAGGAGATCGTGAGGATGTACACACCATTCCCCCTATACTTAGGGTAAAAGAAGCCCTAAGTATAGGCAACAACAGGAGTGATGACACTGGACGACAAAAGAGCACTCAGCTCGTCCACCCCTCCTATACGTAGGACAAAGTGCATCCTAAGCAAGGCAAACACGAGAATGGATGGACGAGCAATACGGTAGAGAGAACATAGGTACACAAAAGTGAATATACAACAGGGATGGATATACAGATGATCAAGAAGGTTGAAAGCGAACCTTCTTGCGGGACCGCTGAGGAATGGATCTGGTGTGATGTAGGTCGACATCGGGGTCCACAGTGGACGGAGGCCGATCAGGGTCGATAGAGTGTAGATCCTCAGGGGCCCTAGGGTGTAAAGGCACAGACTGGGTAATGGAAGAAGTACGGCTCGGTCCGGCCTTGGGAGTCTCGCTGATATCAAAGTGGAATGGGACGAACTCATCATCATCGGAAGTGGTGTACTCGGAGTCGTCCTGCGAGGTGTCGTCCAGGTCAAAACCAAAAGGCACGAACTCATCGGTGGAAGTAGTCGAACTCTGTTCGTCCTCTATAATCTCAACCGGATCATCTTTCCCATCAAAAGGCCCGAAGCTCTGAAGAAAAGCAACAAAATCAAATTCGGCCTTAGTCTCATCAGTATCTACATGGACAGGAGCGGACTCATCAGTGGAAGTAGTCAAAGCATGTCCGTCCTGTATAGTCTCTACATCTGCCCTCCGCTCAATGGTGTCAATCGTGTAAATCCCGCGGATGTCATCAACACAACGCCAAGTCCCAGAAGAAGGAACGTCGAGGTCCATGCTTTCCGAGGTTTCCTCAACCGGGAGGAATTCTCGGGTCTCAGTGGAATCCAATAGACAACAAAATTCTTTGATAGTATCATCAAGGTCATGGTCCTCGAGGTCAGCCAAGATAGGTGTGGGCACATCAGGTGCAGGTCTCTGGTCGACAGTAGGTGCGGTAATCAACACTTCGCTCTCGTCAACAGGACGGAAGCGAATCTCTCCTGATCCATAGTCGATAACGACCCTCGCAGAGGCGAGGAATGGTCGTCCCAGGATGATTGGAGAGTGCTCCCCTGTGGAGGTCTCCATGGGCAATACAACAAAATCAACAGTATAGATCATGCCCTGAATCGAAATAACGGCGTTTTCAAGGATACCCTTCGGCCTCTTGATAGATCCATCAGCAAACTGAACGATCATCCTGGTTTTCTTGAGAGGCCCTAAGTGAAGAGACTGTACCAGCGAGAAGGGTATAATGCTAATCGAAGCACCGCCGTCTAGGAGAGTGCGATCACATGTGTGGTCAGAGATGGTGCAACTAATGAAAGGTGTGGCAGTGTTCTTCTTCCGAGGAATGGGATGGTGTGTGATGGCACGGGCAGTGGCCATGGTCAAGATATGACGCTCAGATCTGCTCCTCCGCTTTCTCTTTTTGGGAAGAGGAGCAGATAAATCGGTCATGGCCTGCTGAAGTGGGGCACGGATGATCTCATGAATGGTGGCCACCACTTCGGGTTCAGTCAATATTTTTTTAAATTTTTGGACCTCCATACAAGGGAGAAGGTCGGAATCAGCATATACACGAGGCATGCCAAGAGCAATCTGTACAACGGCATCCTCGAGGTCAAAGGTGGGACTAGGTGTGAGAGGTTGTGTGGTCAGAGGATCTGGCAAGTGTACGCTTTCCTCACAGTCTGACTCGATCAAAGGTCTCCCAATCTCTTTTTGTATTTTTAAAATTTTCTCATTTTTTTGTATTTTGGGCGATTGCAAGCTCTCATGGAAATCCTCAAATGAATCCTCATCCTCAAAGCATGGAGCAACATTCTGGTTCTTATTTTCACTAAATAGATCACTCATCCTCGAGTTCATATGCTCCATCATCTGATTCAAGGTCTCAAGTGTGGACATCATGAAAGGTGACTCCAAAATCCCAGGATCGGGTGAGTCGAATGTGGGCGGTGGGTGTGGACAAAAATCACATTCCGGATCAGGATACTCAAGGAAGAGCGGGTTGTCGAAATGTGTGGGGGATGGTGGTGGAAATGATTGGTGAAGGTCAAAGTCCGAATCCTAAAATATTGGGTTGGTCGGATATGTACAAAAATCAGGAGCAAAGTCCTCCTGGAAAAAAGGAGGTGGACCAGCTGGAGTGAACGAATGATCCGCAAAATCCGGATAAAATACGCTCCAGTCGGCCATCTCGAAAACAAAAGGAAAATGATCGGGAGATCACGACGGTCAAGTCAAGAGAGTGGAGAAGAAGGCGCAAATGCGCGGGGATGATCTAGGACATACAAAAACAATCATAGACAAAAATGAAACAAAACAAACCCTCAATTCACCTACTCAACTCGGTAGAGACCGCAAAGAGCGGTCTTTTTATCTTGTCGGTTTTAGAGTTAGGTGAGAAGTCAAAGAATTTCACACACACTTAGGGGGCTTGATGGGATTTGGGCACTAATCCTTAAGGTGTGCGCGAGCGAATAAAAGCGAAGACAATGAGGGGATTACTCGCCCCAATACAAGATTTTCTTTTTGATCGGTTTTAGGGTCAAGTAATATTAGTAGTCCCAATTTTATTGATTATCACTTTTTTTTGGATTTTTAATAAAAATGCACGATCCTATCGGGGATTCAATTCCTTTAAGCACCTGGGTGATCAAAATCAGAGGGAGAGTCGGAAAAGCAATGCAAGCGGCAAAAACGATGATGAATGCTAAAGCGTAAATGCTCACCTTGCCTCCAGCACTCTACATGCAAAGATGCTCAGCAGAATTGAAACCTATCTATATGCAAAAGCCGATGAAATCGCCCTAAGTTTCAGAAATTGCTATTAGCGGGAAGAACCACAAGTTAACCACCAGTCCTCAACCCTAGAGTCCGGTCTAGGCTCACCCCTCCTCTGCTCAACAAATTGAGGGTAGGAGAAAGCGCTTTGCGGGGAGAGCTCGCGGCGCGACGGATTGAAGATGATGAATCAACTGTTTAAATTTGACTAAGTCCAAACGATACTATAGGAGCATGCAAGGTATTAGGTGTTTGGCCTTAGTCTATCGCAAGCAATCCTAAAAGCTAAGGGCTCAATCATACAAAAGAAATAAAAATCGGAAAACAAAACAAAATAAAAGAATGCGAGAAAACCGTGAAAACCGCGGTGAGCCCCCAGGTGAACAGACACCTGGAAGTTAGGCTCAAGAGTCCAAGTCCGGGGGTACCTGTATTATTACAAATATAGGTCGCTCTCTCACTTAAATTACAAAAATAAATGCGGGAAATAAATTCTACAACTAAAGGTGGAGCTCGGTCTTCAAAAATCTCTCTTCGTCTCCTTGGTGCTCGGCTGGCAGATGCCGGCTTCACGTAGGTGCGTAGGTGCCTAGGATGGAGCGCCTCCCTCGATCCGCGGTTCCTCGCACAAAGTCAACAAGAGAGGGGGTTAGACAGCTCAACAGATATATCAAAAATAAAGAAAATAAAATAGCGAAAAATAAAAGGCCGCGAAATAGACAATAAATCACAAACACAAACAAGACCCGAACTACACGCTGTTGCTCCCCGGCAACGGCGCCATTTGATAACTCGGATTTGGCGAGGGTCAAAATAGTCCACACAAGGCGGGACTACAGTGTCGCTGAGCGACCGCTCACGAAACCCGAATTAATCAACAATTAACCCACGACAGATAAATCAAGCAATGAAAGTAAATGTGCGGAGTTAAAATTTATTATAACTCTACAACAAGATGTGTATAGGTGCAAGTATTGTAGAGGTCGAACACAGGGAGCAGACAGGTAGATCGGGGCACAAGTGCACAAAAATGTGTGTGTATGTGATCAAATGCCTATGATGCTATTTTTTTGTGGGTTTTTAATTTTATATTTTTTTATTTAATTTTAAATTTTATAATTTCGTATTTTGATTTTTAATTTACTGATTTTATATTTTTCTTTTTATATTTTATATTTTTTATTTTCTTTTTCAATATTGGAAAATAAGGACAATGTAATAAAAGAGACAAAGAGGTATTTATAAAAATAGATAAAAATATCCAAAAATAAGCAAATAAAGTCTTTTTGGTCTTTTTATACTTTTTTACTATTTTTGTGATTTTTGGGTAATTTTTAGAATGTTTTTGGTATTTTTAATTAGTAAAATAAAGCAAACAGTGGCAAAAATGCAAGGCTGAAACTTAAAATGGCGAAATAAAATAGCAAACAGTAACAAAAATTCTCCAAATTAATTTTCACTTAAAGATAATCAAACAAAGAAAATTCAGGAAAAGAAAACACT
This sequence comes from Ottelia alismoides, assembly GCA_037367405.1. Taxonomy (NCBI): domain Eukaryota; kingdom Viridiplantae; phylum Streptophyta; class Magnoliopsida; order Alismatales; family Hydrocharitaceae; genus Ottelia; species Ottelia alismoides. The sequence continues at coordinate 1,005,013 of JAZKJV010011152.1, read as the reverse complement.
ATTTTTGGATTTTTTATGAATTTTATAAATTTTTATGAAGGTTTTTAGAGTTTTGCAATTTTTAGGAGTTTGGTTTTGTATTTTTTAATGATTTTTGGTCTGGAGCTAAGACAAACTAAAAGACACAAAATATATTTTTTTTGGGATTTTTCTGAGGAGTTTTTATATTTTTTAGGGATTTTCTAAGCTAGACAGTGCACGAAAAGCATATTTTTGATTTTTAATAAATATAAAAATAAAACAAAATCTAAAACTAAATTGTTGGCGTGTAAGAACAAGTTACCAGGAGCTTATGTTCAAAATTTGAGAATTTTTGGAGTTAGAATGAGCCTTTAAATAAATACTACAATCATACAAAAATGCAAGGCCTGACAGGGGCGTGAATGCAAAAAGGCAAAACTTCAGGGTTGACCACGCAATTTTCACACAAAATTGATGCCTAATTAAATAACTTCTGGACTACACGCAAATTCTTGAAAGCACAAGGGTTGGGCCTGCAAAAACGCCAGAGGGCACGTGCTTCAGACACGTGACCTGGCGAGGGCACAACTGCAATATAACCAAACTCTAAGGGCCTGACTCTAAAGTTTACAAAAATATAAAAAGGCAACTGAAAGTTTGCGCATTAAAACTGAAATAACAAAAACGATTGGGTGTGAAGTGCAAAATGCCCAACCTTGGGCGGAATCTGACGGTGGCCTTGACTTCACTTAACACACGTGGCGCTTCCGAGGCGCGCGATGCCCCTTCGCAACGGCGGCTAGGATTAGATCATGTGGGGGCGATCGACGGCTGGAGCGGGCTCGCAATCAACGGCAGATAGGGGGCCTGGAGGAACAGGAGGAATCTGACGGCCCGAGGATGATCACGAAGAACAGGAGGAGGGCCGGCGGCGCTGGGATTCGCCAACCCCTCTCCCTCTTCTCCGTTGTCGCTGGAGGTCGCAAAAGGGGCCGCGCGGCTCCTGGCAGTGTTCTGATTCGTCCGAGGGCGCAAAGACGGGCGGAGGGGCACCGCAGCTCGCCCGCGAGGGCGGAGGAGCAGCCGCGCCCAGGTGCCCAATGGTCGTCACGCAACTTGCCCTCGTTTCCTCCCTTGGGACCTGCAAATGGAAAGAAAACGCAGCAGCAACAAGAACTTGCAGGTCCCAAGCTCTTTTGATGAAGGGATGCGGCTGTGGAGTGTACGGTGGTTGGTGGTGATCAACGGAGCTCAAGAGCTCCGGCGACCCAATCGGTTGCGGAATGCGGGGCGACGGAATCGATTAATCAAAAATTAAAAACACACAACTATTCCTAGAACTAACAGCTACCTAAGCAAGGAAAAACAAGTAAGAAAGACGACCTCTATTGGCTATAGAAGCCAAGAAGTGGGAACCTCACGGCGGTGGCCGGAGATGGAGGATGGACACGCCAATCCAGCCGCTAACCTTGCCTCCGATGAGCTGGAGGACGAGCTGTCACCCCGTCCAGTCCAGAGCTTCACCAAGAGAGGAAAAAAAAGGGGTCAGAATGGGTTCAAAGGTTGGAGGAAGTGTTTGGGGTGTTTTTGAAACATGGCTCTGGAGCTCTCTTCGAGGCGCGATCACGGGTGGCCCGTTGATCCAATCCCCGAGACAATAGGTGGGCGTGGATGACCAGTCATAGGGGAGAAAACTCCCAGAAGAGATCTAGGCCGAACGGTGAAAGGATCGTCCTAGAAAAAAGGGAGAAGATGTTCCAAAACGCATTCTGACAACAGCAGAGAGGGGGGTCAGACAGTTGACCGGAGTCAACTGTCCAAGCCCTCTGGTTGGTCCACGTGGACCAACCAGAAAAACCCTATGGAAAAAGATTTAGAAATTAATTAAAAAATAGTAAATGATTTTATTAATTTATGATTATAAAATAGAAAATGTTTATTATTTTATGAATTAATTTATGGTGATTTTTATTTATTTTTATGAGACATATTTTTACAAGTTTGCATTTATACCCCTATAGGTATCTTTATCTATGTATTTGAGTATTTTGTTTTTATTTGTGTATCTTTAATTTATTTATTTTTAATTCTTATTTTATAAAATTATAAAATACTTTTATATACATAAATATATTTTTATTTTATTTTTCTGATATGTTTTGTATATTTAATAAAATAAAGTAATATATTGTATAGGTATATGTGTATGTATTTTACCTGTGTACACAAGTATTTTATTTTGAGTTTTAATGATGTTTTTATTATGATTTTAATATACATAATTATTACAAGTATTATTTACAACATTATAAAAATATAAAAATATAAAAATAATAAATAAATAATAAATTGAATATTTTAATCTGTACAAGGTACAATGAGGGTCCAAAAGTCAAGTTTCAAACCGTAGCTCCGTCAAATACGAAACCACCGCCATTAATTAGCTTATTTTCTTCTATATACAATTAAAGGTGAGTACGCTGCATTTGGAGTTTTCATTTGTGAGATACGGGTCTGGGAAGTTGGCATTCTGGATTTTTATTCAGACCATAACTTTTTATCTGTACATTATTTTTCTGTGAAATCAATTTTGTATTTTTCTTTATTTTATTATCTACAACTTTCATGTACAAAGTTTCTTTATTTGATGTACAAAAAGTGGAACCAAAAATAGGTCCCAAAATGAATAAAGAATGAATAGAATGTATAGGTATTTTATCTGTGTTTTGGCCCTTATCTCCCCCTACTTTATTCCTTGTCGACCTATTCATCAAGATGCCTAGGTCTCGGGGTTTCGGGTCATAAAATATTTACAATATTTTATTCTTTTTCTTTTCTTTTCTTTATTCTATAATTTTGGCTTTAAAAACCGCATTTTATACAATATTTATACACATATGCATGAATGCTAAAATGCCTATATTAAGCCTATTTACACGCATTTACTAGGGTTTTTAAGGCCAAAATGATAGAATAAAGATGATGAAACGTGGATTCATCAATTGCCGAAGGGGTATCCACCCATCCTGACCGTCCGATCATAAGTGGAGCGCCATCAACTGTTGGATCGTGAATAGTAACGGGTAATTTACACTTAGGCCCTTTCTGTTTTTGTTATTTACTCCTGTAAATATTTATCGTAGTTTAAAATAGTTTGGTTATTTTGTATATCGACCCTGGTTGTCTTTTTATTTTTGCATTTCAATCTTATTTTTGTGAACTCACGTGCATGTTCACGTGCTTTTTGAGGCTATTTGCATGTTCTGTCCTGGAATATATATCTGTTATGTTTTCAATAGAAACTTTCTTTTATTTACATGTATGTCCCTATGCGTGGTTTATTGTGCACGTGCGTGAATACCCTGGGATTTTTGCATCTGTGGCCTTAAGCTTTTCACACGCATTACTATTTAGCCGTGAACTTTATTATAATTGCAACTAGGTTCCTGCAATCTGTATGACTTGTTTCTAATTAAATAATTGTCAATTAATTCCAAAAATTATATAAAATTTAGTGTTAGCTCCTGCTAATGAGTAATATTTATTGTGATTTTTGGGATTAATTTCGTTGAGTATTTTATTTTCTAAAAATCAAAACCCATAAAAATTGTTCTAGCTATTTTATAAAATACATAAAAATTTGAAAAATTGTTTTAAAAATTTCATAAAAATTTCTTGTTATATATTTCTGTTTGCATTACTTCCATTACCAATTTTGTTTCAAAAACCCTTATAAAAACCCTAAAAATTACAAAAGACTTAAAAACTTCTAAGAATCATAAAAAAATTCTAATAAATCAGAAAAATATAGTTTCAATCCTTGTTTGTAGCTATTTTTATCTAATTTTTCTTATAAATCATAACCAGGACATTAAGACACATTAAGTATCTTTAGTTAGCCTTTTCGTCTAGGTTGTACAATGTTTTCCTTTTTAGCCCTTGTTTGAATTTTATAAATAAAAAAACATCATAAAAGTTTCAAAAAATCACCAAAAATACCTTGATTTTAGAAAAACACAAATTTATTTTTATTTCTCATTTTTATGCATTTTAGTTCTGAATAAAAATTGAAAAGATTTGATTGTGTGCATGGTTTCCTTTGTTGCTTGTTTTTGCTCATTAATTAAAAATCCTAAAAAAATTAAAAATAAAAAATTAATAAAAAATATGCATTTGATTGTCTGACTTCGACTACTTCGAAGGTTTTCTCGTGCTCCTTGTGTTCAACCCTGGTCGATATACCAAGTTAACATAAATAGCGGAGACCGCTAACATTGTTTTGAGTGATTTATCTTTTGATTGCATGGTTCTCTATTTTTCTTGTTGAGCCTTGGACTTCTAGCTAGGGTCGCAACGACCCTTGTTTATCTGATTTCCTAACCCTAGCTAGTGGCCGCCTCATCACACGTCCGCGACAGAATCTGGACCGTCAGATGCTTTGTGGAGGATAATCAGGGTCGGACGTCAGCACCTGCTCCCGTGTGCACCACGTGCTCCATTGGGAATATTTCACTTTCAACCTTGCATGTTTTGCTATTTGGCTTGAGTCCGTTAAATAAATTGCGTAGTCAAAGACATTTATAGTCTGAACCATATGTTTTTAGTATTTGCATTTTAGTCCTTCTGATTTGGAGTCATGTGCATCCCCACGTGCATGTCTGGGATATTTGCAGCTTCTTCCCTACACTTTCATGTTGTTATTAATGGAAGTATGAAGTTTTTATAATTGCATTTATGCCCTGTGAGCCTAGATCATGTGTTGTCTGTGTTTTTAATGGACAAATTGCATGTTTGACCCCTAAACTTTTATAACATGTTATTGTTTGGTCTTGAAACTTAAATTAATTATGTTTAGGTCCCCATGAGATGTGTTTAGTTGCATGTCTTTATTGGACTTAAAAAATAGTAAATTAATTCTAAAAATTACATCTAGCTCATGTTAGTGTGTATTTTTATGGTAATTTTGGTGTCTTGATGTCTTTTCTATTTTTAAAAATTCAAAAACTACTAAAAAGAGCCCTGTTTGCCTTACAAAAATTCGAAAAAAGTGTTAAAAATTCCACAAAAATTAATGTGTTGCCTTTTATTGTGCTTTAGCTCCAGTATTAATTATGTTTGAAAATTCATTATAAAAACCTTAAAAATCACAAAACAACCAAAAACTTATAAAAATCATATAAAATCAAAGAAAAATCTAAAAATTATGTTTTCAGTTCCTGTTGTCTATTTTATCATAAAATTGCCATCCGAGACCTTGGGGTATTTTAATATTTTTTTATTTTTAATTTGGTCCTAGTTATGCATTGTTTTGTATTTTGAGCATTGTTGTATTTTTATAAAAGCACAAAAACATATAAAAATCTAGAAAAATTACCAAAAACACCTCAAAACCCTAAAACCAAAACATATTTTTACTTTAATTTTCTAAGTATTTTTTGTCGTTTTGAAAAAATCACGAAAGAGTGTTGTGTGTGTGGTTTTATATTTTATCTCGAAAGAGTATTGTGTGTGTGGTTTTATATTTTGTGCTTATTTTTGTTTTATTGAAAATTAAACATCTAAAAATTAAAAACCAATAAAAATAATTTATTTTCGAAATTTGGCTTCTTAGTTTTTCAATCGTGCTCCTTGTGTTCGACCCTGGTCGCTATACCATGTAAATAAAGTAGCAAACCGCTTCCATTGATTTCCTTATTTTCTTTAGTGGTTTATTTTTCTTGTTGATTGATCGGATTGATTGACGACAACGACATTGCATATTTTCCTACTTTAATCGATCTAGATTTTTTGCTCATCATCAAATTTTTCTAATCTTCTAAAACATATGCAACCAATTGCAAGCGTTATTAGAAGAATGAGATACATTTATTAGACTTTGATATTATCTAATAAGAAAGTCGATTTCAATGATTATATGTAGACATATAATTATGCCATCGTACTATCTGAGTCCTTCTCTATGGATCCTAGATAGACTTGATAGTCATACAATCAATACATCAGCTTCTTGCAGTATTGACATTCATCAAACTGTTTGAATGTCATATGTGTGGAAACCATATAAGTACAGTCAACTCTTTGACTTTCCTTCCAACTTGGGTCAGACCGACGCTTCCACTTTGCTTCTTTCATATCTATAAACAACCATTGCTTAAGACAGAGGAACTCTCATGTTGAACTCATAAGATTTCAATATAAGAGCATTTCAACATTTATATATGCTTCATTAAATTCGTACAATATGATTATTATGAAGCTTCATAAAAGACTAGAGTATAGATGGTAGAATTATGACACTCATAATATCTACATCCATCTTAACCCTTAAAGTTTTTAGTTCAGGAAGGTACTCAAACATTTTGAGCGCATCGTCTCTTATCGAGCCACCATTCTACATAATACAGTGAACAATGTCATTCATGATTAAATGTTGAGATTACATATGTCTTCCAAAACATCTTCTTAGGTTTTATAAGGATTTTCGATAATTACGATCATCATGGACATGATACTTCAAAAGACATCAAGACTATAGAGACATATAAACACAAGGTTGTTGTCCTATTATCTATTTAATTATCATTCCTCATTATTATGAGGAAACATGCAAATTGCAACCGCATACATTATGTGTTCAAATGCAAGTACAATATCTTGATTATGAATCAAATTCATGATAATTTACTAGTTATTATTGAGTATAGTTTTGAGCGGGTTTAATGTAGGTTATCTGAAACAAGAAATATTTGCATAAATACTTATTTTACTTCGATTTAGGATTTTTATATTAAAGTTGTCTTGCCTTGTAAACTTTGAAAGTCCATTGACTTATTCATTTTCAAAGTAAGAGATATGCTTACCAATATATCTCAAGCAAGATCTAAGATCTCCTTTCTTACCTTTGTTACATCACAATAATAAGAGAACTTGTAACTCAGATAAAAAGAAGCGAGAACTTATTCCGCCTTGCAAGTCCGACTTTCATTTCTCGATTTGATCTTTAACAACCGAGCCCACCACCCCTAAGGTAATTTTGACCCGATGTTAATTGAACCAACTGTCAACATGATTAGAACTCTCTATGTGTAATCCAATATCGCCCCAATAATCTGAGGACTCGATATTTGGGTCATTCTGCATACAGCCTTACTATGCCAAGAAGCAAAGAGTCGGATCCATACTATGCAAGAGCTGTCGCTTCGGACTAGTATCTCCTACATACAATCAATGGTGACGAAACCCTTCACCTTAATGGTAGACCATGGATGTCACTTATGTGATCCTCCATATCAAGTTCAAATTTTAATTAATTATTATGAATCATATTCACATAATTAATTATTTCAAGGGAAATAACAACTCTATTGATAATAGAGTATTTTAATTTTAACAGGATCTAATTAATTTAATCATATTAAATCAATTATCAATCCAATCAATCAATCAACCAAAAAATTTAATTATTACTTGAAGGATGGAATAATCTCAAAATACTTATTACTCAAATTTTAATAACTATAAAAATACATCATGATCACTCCAAGCATTATCCTTTCATTACCCGCTGTCATGGGCAGTACACACAGGATGTATCGTGCACTACTGTTGAAGTGGGCTGTGCAAATTTGGGGGTAATAAGGAGGACTTGCAGTAGACTCGTTCATAGTATCTACAGGGTTGATGTCTGCTCTGTTAATGTTATACGTAACATACGTTTTGAGATGACTTTGTGGAAGGTTATTCGTGCGACTCTCCCAGATCTTCCTCATCTCATCCATCCGCGCTTAGGTGATGGGGGTAGTTTCTTCTTCTGGTCTGATGATTGGATGAATGACAGGCTTTGGCTTCCTGTTTCCTGCGCCTTTATGCTCTAGCAGAGGTCAAAAGTGCTCATGTCACTGATGTCTGGGATAACGGCTCTTTGAGACCTACTTTCGCAGGTGTACTCTCTGAACAACGTATGCAAGAATACCTCGACTTGATGGGGTCTCTATCTACGATTGAGGGCCCCACTTATTGTAAAGACCTCTGGGTTTGGAGAGAGGGTGAGTTCTCTGTCAAGAAGGCTTACAATGTGCTGATCAAGGGAGCAGAACCGATTCATGAGGACCTTGTTAAGGATTGCAGGATTATTTGGGAGCTGAGAGTTCCAATACGTATTAAAGTTTTCATGTGGCTCCTGGGGCATGGGAACTTACTCACGAGGGAGAGGCGAGACCGTATCTTTCGCTCTGAGGATAACTCTTGCATTATATGCAATTCATCGTTGGAATCCGCTGAGCACCTGTTTCTAGGTTGTGCTAGGACGAGAGATTTTTGGCGGATGTTGGATGTGGCTTGGGTTGATCATAGCAACATGGCGTCATTCTGGGAATCTCTCCTCAACTCTAGTTTTCGTCCAAATGCAGAGAGACTGGTCCCAATTGCAAGTGTTTGGGCTCTTTGGCTTGCTAGAAATGGTGTAATTTTCCGTGCAGAGATGTTCTATATTGAAAATGTAATCCACCTATCTCGGACTCTCCTCGAGTTCTGGTTGTTCTGATACTATTTTTTTATTAATATATTGGGACAAACACCTATGCGTGTTTCCCTCTTTTTTGATTAAAATAAATTCGTAGAAGTAGATTTACCGCTCATGTCTCTCTAGGTGTTATACTTAACGAGAATAGATTTGTGATTCTTTTCCTGAATAGATCTTTTATATAGTTTCATCTTTGCAAGATGACAATGAGTAAGAGTTAGTCGGATTGCACAGACGGGATGATCATGCATCAGACAGTTCTCAAATTTATATCTACTCTACAAATTTCATGCAATTAGGGTATCTAAAAGTCAAGTTATCAGTCAATTTATTCTAAAGTGCATTCTTGGATATATCATTCATGAGATCGTGCATTTTTGTTTTAACAACAATATAGTTCATGTCTCATAACACGATTTTATTGGCCAGAGCTGAAAAGATTCCAAGTGTTTAGATTTCATGGAATGATGCATAACTGATCTTTATTTAGCCCTTCAATAAAGAGAGAATACGAAAACAAAATTGTAACAATCAAACGTATTCCTCCAACCTTACTTTTGGCAATGGATTTTGCGCGACAGTCAGAATGTATCACAATCAAGGTGTTTGTTACCACGACTACAAAATCCGATGGCATAGTTCAATACTGCGACATACTTTTGAAGACTTTAATGTAATTCCTTCTTTGATCATCATATGACCTTCTTTGTTGATTGGTTCGTATTATTAGCTCATTTGCCCTTCTTTTTACTCTTGAAGAAAAATATAGAAGCGAGATAAAAATAATCCATTTGATTCTTGTGCATGCATGTAAAAATAACAAGAAACTTTTCTCAATTTATAATAGATTGTGTGTATTATGTCGATTTTTTAAGTCATATATCTAGAAATTCATGGTTATTCTTTGTTGACATCTTTTCATGTACAACTGATAGATTCCAAACTTGAAAAATATTTCGTGACTATTGACCAACAGACGGCTAAACTTGAAAATATATAGTAATTTATTGTCCTTTAACTTCTTCTTGAGTCTAGAATTTGTAGACCTTTGAAAATTTAATCACAAACTAGAAAGTGTCCCTCAATAAACATATGGGTAATATAATAAAGTGATGTAAACTGCATATTAATTTTGTTTGCGGATACAAATATAGATATGGACAACCTTTCCATTTTTTAAGGGATTTTTACCTGGCAGACCCTATAAACTTTGGCAATCACCTCCACGACCTTTGAAACAACCTAATTCTCCCCTCGATCCCATAAACTTGCCAACTCTTACCCCATGAACTATGGATGCAAACGGTTACGGATATATCCGTATCTGATCCGTCACCATATCCGTTTATACAAATTTTTATATCCGTATCCGTATCTGTTTTGATATGGATACGGATATGAATATCATTTTGATGTCCGTAAACATATGTATCTGTATCCATATATCCGTTTTTACATATAAATATAGTCATAAATTTATTTATAACCAGGTATAGCATAATTATATACCTTCTTTTATTATATTTGTATAATTTTTATGATATATACAAATTTAATAAATTTATATCATGTGTTTTCCATCCAATTCCTATATATTTAAGTTGTTTCTATAGAGTATTTCTAACATTACTCGTATGCGGTCAGTATGCATTTTATATTCGTATCCGTTTTTGAAGGATATGGTAAGATAGTTTTAATATCCATCAATATCTGTATCAGTATTCGTATTCAAAAATGTATAAGGATACGGTAATACCTATATTTGTATCCGTATCCGACCGTTTGCATCCCTGCCATGAACCCTCCAGGTAATATATTTCAAGCCCATGAGGGTTCTTGAGGAAATTTACATGGTCGATGGGATAATTACGTTGTGCAAAAGGTCGTAGAGGCATTTTAAAATATTTATAGGGTCTGCTGCGTAAAAATCCCTTTTTTAAAAGGTCTGCTAGATAATCTATATCTACTTGTTATATAATCATATCTGAATTATAATTATCAATTTTCATACTTGTATCCTTATTTAAGGGCATGATTCATGATTTCTGATATGCACAAGGTATTCATTTTCGTAGCAATATCTAGATTTTTAAAGGGTCAAGAATTTGATAACACTTATATCTGTATATGTATCTGTCTGTTTACAATCCTATTTGTACTTGTGTCTATTTTAAATATATGCAGATACACATTTTAAAATGTGCACAACATATGTGATAAGGGATGGGTACATAAATCAATATCTATTTGCATCTCTATATGTAAAGTATTATACAGTATTACTTATTTGAAAATATTAGGTATTATTTAACATCATATGAATGAATGTGTATATTAGTTAAGAGTTTCGTAAGGATGTTTATGTCCTTACAATGATTATAGAAAATATTTATGAGAGATTGGGTGTTTTATAAAAATCCCAATATTATAGTCAACCAACTACAGAATTATTCAATTCCCAACAACTATTAACAATTAAAATGATAAAATGAAGTAGGAGGGTAATGTTAGAATAATTTAGTTCCACAAGTAGAAATTTCTACCTTCATCCATTTTCGCGATCGCATGTTCGGCCTTTGTGGCTAGGCATAGGAAATAATAACCGTTCTCGAGAGATCCGATTTAAACGTAAGCGAACTAGTAAACAAAGATAAAACGTGCTGAAATAAATTAATATTCCTCTCTGCAATGTCATCAATTATGTAAAGTAGGATTGAGTAGGATGTGGGGGTAAGAGTCCAAATTTCAAATACAATAACACTCTGCAGAGATAAGTGCTATCGGATTGACGGAATCACACCAATTCCTTTCTCAGATACTTATTCTCAAATATTTGTGCTATGCTAAACAACCACGTTTATATTACATTAACCATGTACCACACAGGTGGGGGACGGCAGAGCCGAGCAGATCCTCTACTGTACATCAGAAGTCTACTATAATTCGTGAGTATGCACGTGTACAACAGAAGACTACTATAATTCGTGAGTATGCACAAGCTGCTTGATCAAATCAAGTGGTTCGCTTAAAATCCAGATTTTTGAGGATCCTTACGGTGCGAATTTACATCAAATACTCTGTTGTACAACAAAGGATCTTCTCTCGTGGCGGAGAGCATCAAGTTGAATTGATTCTTCCAAATCTTCTCTTCCAGCGCAATATCTCAAAAGTCGAGGGAGCATGTAGCAATTGAGCCAATTATGGATGTCAAAAGTGTAATATACTCGCATAAAGGTGGCATAGTTGAAGAGCCCCCTCTATGCCCTACCCGCTTCACAGCTCTCTTCCAGCTTTTATCCCTCCCATTATTTATATACCCCGGCCGTCCAGCACAGCCACCCAAATTGCTCTCTCTATTTCTCTCTCCCCACCTCTGGAGAGCAAAAAAATCCCACTCCACCACATCCACTATACCTGCAGGAGCAGCAGTAGCAGTAGGAAGATCTAACAAAGAAGACGAGGAGGAGGGGAAGCAGAAGCAGCAGAAGCAGAAGAAGGACCACCTCCTACGAAGAAGGAAGGAAAGAAGGAAGGGAACCCACGGCAAAGATCACAGCAGCAGTCTCGCCCTCTGCATCTTATTCAGCAAAGTACATCATCAAATCCATCAACATCAGCACCCAACAAAAAAGGAGAGCAGATCGGAGCAGATCCCACAGAGATAGATAGATAGACATATACAATAGATAGATAGAAAAGAGAGAGAAAGAAAGAGATAGGTAATAGGAAGAGCGCATAGCTGCAGATATTTACAAAGCAGGAATTAAGGATCGAGGACGAAGCATAGGAGAAGGGAGGCGAGGAGGATCTGACAAGAGAGGAGCATGAGCCTGGAGGACTCCCTCAAGTCGCTCTCACTGGACTACCTGAACCTGCTCATCAATGGGCAGGCCTTCAGCGACGTCACCTTCAGCGTGGAGGGCCGGCTGGTCCACGCGCACCGCTGCATCCTCGCCGCCCGCTCCCTCTTCTTCCGCAAGTTCTTCTGCGGCCCCGACCCCCCTCCCCCGATCCTCTTCCTCGACCACCACCATCACCACCGCGGGGGTTCGTCGTCCTCCGCCTCCTCCCCGCGCTCCCCCGCGGCGGCACCGCAGGTCATCCCGGTCAATTCCGTGAGCTATGAGGTGTTCCTGCTCATGCTCCAGTTTCTCTACAGTGGTCAGGTCTCCATCCAGCCCCAGAAGCACGAGCCCCGTCCCAATTGCGGCGAGCGCGGCTGCTGGCACACTCACTGCTCCTCCGCAGTTGATCTCGCCCTCGACACCCTCGCTGCCGCACGGTCTTTTGGCGTCGAGCAGCTCGCTCTCCTTACTCAGGTTTGCCCCTTCTCTCCCCCTCAATTCCCACCAATTCATTCATCTTCATATTTAATTCCATTCGCATGTATACAGTCTATGGTTTCAATACAGTCTCAATTACTTCCACTTCCATCCCGAATGTACTTTTAAGCTATTTTCTTGTTCGTTCTAGTTTCCAGTAAACAAGACCCCAATTAGCAATAACAGCACACGCCATTGTCCAATTACTCCACATTTCCCGTTAGGGTTAGGTTTACCAAATCATATCAAACCGTATATCTTCATCGTCTACTCATCCCAACGATCAACCCGCACTATTCCCCCTAACTCCCACTTCGGGGAACTCCATTTCTTATAGGGCCATATATTCTAATATCTCTCTCGCCCTCACGCACACACAAAACAAAGCCACATTGCATTGGATATATATTACATTCCACATCACTTCATTCCGACAAGAACAACAGCAATTGCCTTTTTTACAATCCGCAGCAGCCACTGCATGCACCCTATATTTTATGCACAGATCCATATTCATATACGTATGCTTACATATATTATTTATAAGTGGTGTTTAATTGTCTTCTTCTTCTTCTCTGTGTCTTGTTGTGGGCATTTGTCTATGGATACTGCAGAAGCAATTGGCCGCAATGGTGGAGAAGGCCTCCATCGAGGACGTGATGAAGGTTCTCCTCGCCTCTCGCAAGCAAGACATGCACCAGCTTTGGACGACCTGCTCGCACCTCGTGGCCAAGTCCGGTCTCCCCCCCGAGGTCCTCGCTAAGCACCTCCCCCTTGATGTGGTGGCGAAGATCGAGGAGCTCCGCCTCAAGTCCTCCCTCGCCCGCCGCTCCTCCGGCTTCCTCCCGCACCACCCCCACGTCGACCTCGGCGCAAGCGCTGAGATGGAGGAGCACCAGAAGATCCGGCGGATGCGCCGTGCCCTCGACTCCTCCGATGTCGAGCTCGTGAAGCTCATGGTGATGGGAGAAGGCCTCAACCTCGACGACGCACTCGCACTCCACTATGCCGTCGAGAACTGCAGCCGCGAGGTCGTGAAGGCTCTGCTAGAGCTCGGCGCCGCAGACGTCAACTGCCCGGCGGGACCCGCCGGGAAGACACCTCTCCACATTGCCGCCGAGATGGTCTCGCCGGACATGGTTGCCGTGCTGCTCGACCACCACGCCGACCCCAATGTACGCACCGTCGACGGCGTCACACCGCTGGACATCCTTCGAACGCTGACGTCGGAGTTCCTCTTTAAGGGAGCAATACCAGGGCTTTCGCACATCGAGCCGAACAAGCTCCGTCTTTGCTTGGAGCTCGTCCAGTCCGCCGCATTGGTTCTTTCCAGAGAAGAAGCGAGCGGAGGTGGAGGCGGCAATCTCGGCCAGGCCATATACCCTCCGCCGTTGAACATCATCGAGCCAAGCACTAGCGGCGGCACGAGCGGTGGCGCCAACAGCAACATGGTCAACCTGAGCTTGGATTCAAGGATGGTGTACCTTAATCTCGGGATGGCGGCTCAATTGGGGTGCAAGATGGGCGACGGTGAGGACGATAGGTCCAGCGGGAGAGGTCAAGGGAGTGGTGGTCATGTTGGTCCATCCTCCATGTTCTCCCACGACTTCCCTTAGATTTGCTAGCTGTGTCTCATCACTTTGCAATTTGCTTCCATGGATTCTCCATGATACTACCGGTACTGTTTATTTATCTTGCTTGATTAATTACAGCTTCATTGGAAGAGATTCACAAGGGTCCATCATCACAATTACACATATTTGGATCTTTCACTTCATCCATAGTCATTCGGGCTGTGATTGCATAGTTCCATTTGATGGTGCTGTGATGTTTTTGGTTTAGGTTGGATATTTTGGAGGGGACAAGGGGAATCTGGTTGGGCTTTTGAATTGATGGAGGAGATGCGCCATGCAGGTCAATCTTCTCATGTCTTTTGTTTTCTTGCCACATATCTATATGGCATGCATTTAATAGAGTACTGCAATGTATTCCTTTCTCCTCCCTCTCCAAATCTCAGATCTTTTTATTTCCCATCTGCTCTTTCTCTTCTGATTTGGCTTTGTTCAGAATTTTATGTTTTCGAACATGTTTACTGTTATTGGAAGATAATTAATCGAGGAGGATGAGGTGATCGTGATCTGTATATGTAAATGAGGAGAGGAGTGAGTTGTCTCCCTCACTGCAGTGCATGCACTCCCCTCTGACCTTTTTATTCTGGATATTTGCTTTACATGCAGCATGGACTAAGTATTGGATGTGCAGTTCGTATATTAATATATTTTTATTTATTTACTAGTTTTTATAAAGGGCATCACTTGGTTGCAGACAAATAAATCTCTTGTCTTGCATGAGTGCAACATTGAGTGTGACAATACAAGGCAGATCTAATAGATTGGCCATTCTTTTACCTATATATGGATTCCCACCCTGTGATCCACTTCACTTGTCTTCCCTTTCCCTTATTGGTGTCACAAGAGACTCCCACACAGTCTAGCTATTGGGGAAAAGTCCTTTTAGGCTCTATACTATCTATACCCCTCTCCCCTCCCATTCCAAGTGGGCCTTTTTCTCCGTCCCTTCTCCTTTCCCTGTTGGGCAATTGCTCTTTGGAAAGCTTTTGTCCTCCTCTTAGAGCTCATGGTCTTCTCACTGTTTCAATTGGGGATCTTAATGCCATATTTTCTTATTTGAATCATTTTTTGATAATGTAGAAATATGCCATACATACATATATATGGATTAATGAGTATGTTTTGTAGGTGCATATAAGAGTTTGCTCTCACTTTTTATTCCATAATTTTATTTTATTTTTGAAAGGAAACGTGAGTGAATATGTGTTTCAAATTTCGTGTAAATAAACATTCTTAACAGTTCCATCTGGAGTGAGTTAATTTATATAATTTTGATACCATTAAAATTTGACAATCTTGACGGTGGGTATAGAGATATCAAATTAAGTCAAATTTTGAATGACACCATAGTGATATATTGTAATCTAAATTCCACTTATTTTCATTTCATAAAAATAAAAAATATATAAAAGGAAAAAGAGCGAGACCATGTAAGTTATATGCTCTGAGGGAGCATACTCATTTTCCATATATATGTGTTTGTAGGGAGAGAGAGAGAGAAGCTGACCAATGAAATGTTTATTATTCCTAGATTTGTTATGTCTATCCACTAATGCCCAAAAAAACACATATCTAGCTGATATGACAAAATTATCAAATGGCACAATTGCATTTTCGTAATGGGAATAGATGTGGAAATACACTAACCATTTTTCATAAACTATATACTAGGTGTTTTATCTACTCTCCTGCCATCCTAATTATGGAGTTCTGCCAATCGCATAAATCTTGACATTACCTTTACTATATCCTTTGCTTCTTGCTTGCATTATTCATATCCATATGCTATATTCTATGCGTGCAGTTCGACATGGTAAGTCAGCATGATATTAACCTTAAGATAATATTCCTTCGATGACTGAAGGACATGGAAAAAATTTTCATGGGTAGTCATTGGTCAAAGGACTATGATGCTCCATTTGATGATTCCCCACATTTCTTTCAACTTTCTCACACTAGCTCCATCGATGGAATGGCCACCATCATAGGCTTTGGACTCAAAAGAGGTCATACCTTTTCTGGCCAACTCAGAATAAGTGATTCCATCTAATCATGCAAAAATATACCACACCCATTTGGAATCTACATAAGGATATCGTGGCATCCATGCATGCAGATGCTTCTCCTTTCCATGGGTGTCACCTTTTCTTTCTAGTTTTATCCTTGTTTAATGCTATCTTGGATAGGGACTATAACCCCAATTATTTATCCTGTCTACGGTAATCCCACCGAGCCTCTCCCCTCTCCTTTATTCTTCAAAACGTCCTCGTAGATCTCAAATCGTTTCTCCTATGCCTATGTTACTCTATAGTTGTTATTTTACATATATTAGATTTGCGTTGGCCTTTAAGCAAATCATTCACCTCCTTTTCGTTAGGTATCCTGTCTTTGTCGAACAAAAAACAACACACGTATAAGTCACTAGGGTTTTGCAGCTGATTTGACAGGACACATAAATCCGTGTGATATGTACATATGTATACATATGTACCCTTTACTCCAGACTGGTTGATGTACTCTTCGACGTTAAGTCTATCGTTGTCTCTTGCATTGAGAATTATAAGTCCCTACTTGTCTGTTCTACGTGTGAGATAGTGGTATTCTTAAATTGCTAATTGCCAATCACGATGATCTGGTTTTTGTGTAACAAGTGAACAGTTCTATTTTGTTTCGAGTTCATGTTTAGGATCACTTCAAAGAGAACTGTTTGTGAGCTTCAAACAGTGGCAAGTGCGTCGTTTTGACCAAGCCTGCAATTATGTAATCTCAACGAAAATTCGTTTTGTACGACATGCATTTCAAGCTTATATGTATTGTAGAAAACTTTATTGGCGTATTAGATTGCATGTGATACTAAGCTCTGGAAAATCAATCTACAGTCGGAGCACATTCTTCCTGGTTGGGCACACACCTACACGGTGGATGCCTTTTTTCTTTAAAAAAACATTCTTCACGATTGCAGACTTGCATCCTTTTGGATCTTTTGCAAGCACAGTGCACACCAAGGAAATGTGTAGTATTTGCACATCATATAGAGTGATTTTCAGCTTGTTTATGTGTTGAGAATCTCATTCCGAAGATGTGTGTGTGGAAAATGAAGTTGTTTTGAATAACAAAGCAGTCCCCCCCTCCTTCCCCTTTTTTTTCAAAATAAATTCATGTATATTCATTTATATATCTCTCTTACATGCCATTCGAATTTCGTGAGAAATGGAGACTCATATGCCCTCCATCTAGAACATGTAATTTATAACGGTCTGAAATTTGTTGTAATCGACCTGTTCTAGATGGAGGGTATGTGAGTCCCCGTTTCTGACGAAATTTGAATGGCATATAAGAGGGATATATATATATATATATATGAATATACATAATTTTATTTTCATAAAAATTTAAAGGGGGAGGGACTGCCTTGTGTAACAGCCAACTTGGCTGTTACTCAAAACATCCTCCCTCCCCTATATATATGTGTGTGTGCGCGCGCGTGCATGCGTACATACGTGTGTGAGTGTGATGAATACCCATTCATCACTCTTTATTCTTCTATTTTAGCTACAAAAACCTTTGCAAATACATGTAGATATGTGTAAATACAAATAAATACCAAAGGCATGCATTGTGTAAAAACCTATAATTAGCATGTTTTTGTGCACAAAATAAAAGAATAAAGAGCAAAAAGAAAAAGAGGGAAATATTTAGCATAAATATTGAGCAACCTAACCCAAGGGAGGGCTCAGCATGGGCCTGACCGCATAAAAGCCACAAGTAGAGGGAGATAGGAGCTCATTTGTGTATATCTGTAAATAAATAAAACTATTTATTTTCCTCACCCAAAAAGATACTTGTACATATTGTATATTCTATTAAAAATAAAATAAAAAGATAAAAAAATCAAAAAGCCAAAAATACCCTTCCTTCACCTTGTGTATAAACCACACCTTTGTAATTATTTAACCCTATAAATAAATTCATTTATTTTCCAAAATTTTTGTAAATATTCTATGGATTATTTTGTGAATATATTAAATAAAAAGAAACAAAACAAAAATCAAATAAAAATCACAAAATTGAAAATACAAAAATACATTGTATTTATACCATGTATATAAAGGTATTCATTTATTTATTTCACCCTTGTATATATGTGATAAAAATAAACTAAAAATATTCTTTTATTCCATATTTCATGTTGTAAATAAATAAAATACAAAATGGGCATAAAAACACAAAAAAATAACAAATAAAAAAATCAAAAATAAAATTCCATATAGTGTACATATACCTATATATAGAGCTAACCTATTTTTATTTCCAAAAATTAAATAAAAATCACCAAAAAATAGAAAAAAATAAAAGAAAAATATTTCATGTTTTAAGTTTTTCCTAATTCGACCTATTTCTACCCTAAAATAAATGGTCAAAAATCCAGCACACGTGGCCGCCTCTGATTGGGCCACGGGGGAATGTTGACCCCGGTCAACTCCCCCGCGCCTCCTTCCTTTTCTGGCCGTCGCGCGCCACGCCTCTTTCCCCGATTTTTCCCACGCGACTCCAGCTGTCTCCCACTCAACCCCCGCGCCCGGACTCTTCGCCGATCATCCCTCTCCCTCGCCGGATCCTTCGCCATCAAAATCACGCCTTCCTTAGCCGTCCACCTCCAACCCTAGACACCCCTGTCACTCTATATAGCCATCACCTCCGCCGCCCTCGCGCCGCATCTTTGGCCCATCCCCTTCTTCCCCGTGACCTCCATCGGCATAGTCTGAGTGACAGCGAGCTTTTGCCCGTGTTGCAGTGAGGCGAGAGGGGCGATTCCATCGATCCGGCGTAACCTCGCCGTCCTTGCTCCGCCGCCGCGTCGAGCACCGAGCTTCAGGCGTTGACGACCTTCGAAGCTACGACCAGGAGATAGCCCATCTCCAGCATAGTCTACTTCAGCCATCAGGTAACCTTAGATCCCTCTAGTTTAGCTTAATTTTAGATTACGCCCAATTCCGACCTCCGACGCATACCTCCGATTCCGGCCACTCCGATCACCCATTTTCCAATCCGACTCGATCAGCACCTTCACGACCTCCTCACGCACCTTCTTCACCCCTCCACACAACCCAGATCGCACAGGATCTGGGAGTCGAGCTCCACCGCCGTCGCCTCGCCGGAGCTCCTTCGCCACGCCGCACCATCCACCTTCACGTCACCTAACCGGGTCGAGGCACTTTGCCCTCGACCCGCGAAGCTCCTTGAATACTTTGCAGGTCCAAAAGGAGGCGTCTGAGGCCCCCCCCGACATCTTCCCAGGAGCTTCTTCTTCGTTGACCTCGCCGGAGCTTTCCAGGGCTCGGCCGAGGCCTTGGCCATCACCATCAGCTGCGGGCAGTCACCAGGAAGCTTCTCCGACCTTCAGGCGCAGCTGAGGAGGGGTGTAGCGCACACAGGAGACCGGCGAAGTTCGCCGGTGACGAGTTCCTCCTCCACCTTCCAGAGCCGTCCGATGAAGCCCTCGCTCCAGATCCAATCCTGAGCGTCCATTCCTCGAGGAGCAGCAGCCGTCGATTCATTTGAGGAGTTCATCCGGACCCTTGATCGCAGAGGAGAGAGGCCAAGAGCCCAGCACCGTTAGATTAGCCACGTGGACCTCTCTCCGCCGTCGATCGAGCCCAAGCGCCGAAGGAGTAAGGGCGCGTTTGATCTCCACCGTCCGATCATCCACGCGTCACCATCGGGCCGTCGATATTAATAAAGGGGTAAATTTCATAGAGCCCCCTCTGTTTGTCTTATTTCAGTTTAGTCCTGTAATTTTAAATTCTAGTTGTTTATTTTCTGGGTCATTTGCATTCTGGACCTCGCACTTTATTTTAATTGCAATAATACCCCTGCCAGTAGAGACCCACGTGCGTCAGCACGTGTATTTTGGGATTTTTGCATTATATGCCCTGTTGTTCTGGATGTTATTCAATGAATGAAAAGTTTTGTTTAATTGCAAATATACCCCTGTGAACACTGATTTGACGCATGTGCGAATTATTTTGGGAATTTTGCAACCATACCCCTGGGTTTTTGATACGAGTTATCAAATAGCCCTCGGACTTGGTTTTTCTTACATTTAGGTCCCCGTGTGCCCCAGACACGTGCTTGGCGCGTGACTTCTTGGGTAAAGTGCACCAGGACCCCAGAACTTTTGGGTATTTGCACTTAGGTCCCTGTGCACAGTGCCCCCTTGTTCTTTTTGAATAAAATATCAAACGACCTCCAAATCCAATGAAATTTTGACACATGGCTCCTGTCATGGTGTAGGAATTTCTATGATTTTTAGGGACATTTTTGATTTCATTTATTATTTTTAAAAATTCAAAAACCACTAATTTTTGCTACTGTTTGACTTTAAAAATACCAAAAAAATATAAAATCACCTTTAAAAATTCCAAAAAAATTAGGCATTGTTGTTTACTGGTTGCTTGATTTTCTAGCCAAGTTTGGCTATTTTTCATCACATAAAAACACTAAAAAGTGAAAAACCCCTAAAAATTCATAAAAATTGTAGTAAATAAATTAAAAATCCAAAAATAATAATTAGGGTGCCTAGATTTTCCTTATTCTTTCTAGAATATAGGAAAAATACCTTTAGGGCTTTTTGAGATCCAAAATTATTTTATTTTGTGGTCTTAAGCCTTGCTGGACAGTACCCTATTTTTCTTGCATTGTTTGATTTTTAATAACTATTTTGTCCATTAGAAAAATTCCAAAAATTCACCAAAAACAGTAAAAAACATAAAAAACATAAAAACCATTTTTCCATAATTTTTGCATCATTTGTGTGTCTTGTATAAATTGTTGAAGTCCCCTTGCATTTGCATTCCTTCATTTTCTCATCTTTTAAAAATCTAAAAAAAAAAATTCCAAAACAAATAAAAACTAAAAAAAAGACTCTTTGGGATACTTGACTACATCGTAGGCCGCAAGGCCAATCTGTGCTCCTTGTGTTCGACCCTGGGAGCTATACCAGGTTAATCTTATAGCAGACCGCTCTTTCTTGTGCTTGCTTGATCTATTTTGTGAGTGGTTTATTTTCTTGATTTACACATTTCGAGTGACTGAGGACAACGACATTGTGATTTATTTTCCACTTCAGTTGCTCCTTGATTTTTGTGCGATCAGAATGGCGCCGTTGCCGGGGAGCACGGCTTTGTAGTCAATTATTCATTCTGCTATTTTTGTCTCTCTCTATATTATTGTTGTTTTCTGACCATTCTCTCTCTTTGATTTTTTTTGTGCGAGGTACTGCTTGGAATTTGAAGCATATTTTTTTTTGAGGACCCGCACGGGAAGAAGAGCAGGAGGAGAGAGAGAGGAGAAGAGATTTTATTTCTGAGAGAGAGAGAGAACACAATTTTTGTAATAATTTAGGACACTTGAACTTTGGACTCTTGTGGACACTTGTAACCTTAGCGGGTCTGTTTCGCTGAGCACCGGTGTGCTCGGGGGACCCATCGGATTTTCGCGGCTTTTATTGTGGTTTTCATAGCTAGCTGCCTTTTCCGGTGTTTCTCGCGGTTTTAGCCCCTAGATTTAGGAATTTTGTTGATTGTGACGTAGACTTTTAAGGCCCAACATCTAATAGAATATCTGTTCCTATAGAACGTAACTGGACCTTAATAAAATTCATTGAAAAAGTTAGTGAAATTGGATTTGAGACCACGTGCCGTGAGGAGTCACATACAGCGCTGGCAGGACCCATTGTGGTGGGCACCGAGTGACTCCCAAGATCGGACTCCGGACTCAATTCGATTAGCTAACTATTGTTCTTCACGATCAATAGAAATTGCTTGTCTAAGGCCGGTTTTTCCCGCTGCACCATTTAGGTAGTTTATTTCTGTCTTTAAATTCTGCGCGGATCACTTGCATGTAGAGTGCTGGAGACAAGGTACGCATTTCTTTCTCTGCATGCATCATTGATTTCTCCGTGCATCGGCTTTTTCGTCTTCTCCCTCTGTTTTATTGGATTAATCATCAGGAGAATCGGAAAAACCGTTAGGCCGTTTGTATTTATTTTTGAAAAATAAATTAAAAAGAAAAACAAAAAAAATTGGGACTGGATAACATTATTGACCCTAAAAGACACTCACAATAAAAAATTTGTCTTGGGGAGAGCAACCCCCTCATTGTTTGGTTTGATTGTGCGAGAGAGTGACCCGAACACTAGGTAAAGCCCTCCGGTGCTCATCTCGACTGATTACCGACTCTTCTGTGCGGGACAGTCGGTTGAGAGAGTATCGGGTATCCTAACAGGTCACGATTAATCGCTCTGATATCTTGTTTGTTCACCAAATAAAATTGACAAGATAAATTGACCGATCTTTCACGGTCTTCACATTGTGTTGTGTTGGTGAACCGGGGGTTTGCTTGCAATCATATTTTCTCCAGATCTCATCCGCCCAACTCGCCAAGATCAAGATGATGGGTAGACGATCTCTTAGGCAGCCTCTGGCTGCACCGCTTTCAGGCGAATCTACTTTATCATCTAGGTTGGCCCGTGAGAGTCGAGACCAGCTCTCCGGGCCCGAGTTCGAATCCACCCTGTTCCCCCTCGATCCCCTTTCTTCTGTTCCTGAGAGACATGAGCCCGAAGAGAGACGAATTCATTTGACAGAACCTGAGTTGGGCTCTTCTGATTTTGCAGACATCCCAATGGCTGGAGCCGGTAGTTCAGATGATCGTCAGCCCGAACATTTTGTCTTAGACCAGGGAGCGATCAACTCCACCCTGATCGCGTCGTTAGAGACAGTTCAGAACCAGTTACGCGATCAGGGGGCTTTCATGATCGAGATGAGGAGGGAGTTGGAGAGACTCCGAAGAGAGCGAGACGAGCCGAGCGAGCCGGAGGACATCCCTGATGCTGATGCAGAGGCAGCAGCCGCAGCAGCAGCCGCCGCAGCAGCGGCAGCCGCCGCCGCAGCGAGACCGATGCGGGAGCTTCACAACCCAGGATCTACACTGATGCACCAGTGGGTAGTGATTCCTGCTATCGTGGGGGATTTCAAGTTCCCTCCGAACACCCTGCAGATGCTTCCTCACTTTCATGGACTCGCAACTGAGGAACCACACCTCCATCTCCAGGAGTTTCTGATGATCTGCAGCACTGTCCACGACCGTCGTGTGGACCAAGATACGATTCGAATGATGGCCTTCCCTTTTTCACTGGCAGATAGAGCAGCCGCCTGGCTGAAACATCTAGGGAAGTTTGTATATACTTGGGATCAACTCCGCACCGAGTACTTGAACAAGTACTATCCACTCGGGCGGACGAATGCAGCGAGGGCCCTGATTAACAACTTCTCCATGCAACCAAACGAGCAATTTCATGAGGCATGGGAGAGGTTCAGAGAGCTTCTGGATAGATGCCCCCACCATGACATTTCGAAGCCGAACCTAGTTCAGAGCTTTTTCAGTGGGCTAACGCCAGAGCTTCAGGGTCTGGTGAATGCTTCTTGCGGCGGGTCCTACTTTGCCAAGGACCACAACCAAGTCTGGGCCATCTATGAGGAGATGTCCGAGAATTACATGGTGATGTCCCAGACTCGGTTGTACACTCAGAGAGTTCAGCTGCCAGGACCCGTGCAGTATCAGCGGATAGCACGGGTAGATGCAGGTCCTTCCAGCTCGTCCACAGTTGCAGCCGCACAGGCAGAGTCGGCCGCTGCGGACATGGGGATTATCAGTGAGAAGTTGGACCGCATGGAAATCATTGAGAAGAAGCAGTGCCAGGGCATAACTCAGATGGAGGAAATGGCACAGACTCTGAGCGACATGAAGACCCAGCTCTTGTGTCTTCAGGAGGCACAGACGGCTCCTCAGCCCCGTCTTCTGTCGCGAGGCGATTCCGGTGGCAGCCGCAGCTCGTCACAGCGCTCCAGCTCCTTGCAGCAGCCTAGACAAGTTCACCTTGTACAGGCGGAGCCGTACCAGCAGCAGCAGCCCTCTTACCAGGCACCACCATCTCCAGACTTACAAATGGTGGTATATCAGCCGGATCAGCCTCTGGATGTACTCCCACCCACCCCATACGATGCAGAGCCGTTGATGGACGTCAACGGAATTTGGTATGACCGTCCTCAACCTGGAATCCGACGAGACCATCCCGGATTCAGGTGGGGGAATGGGGGTAACCAACCCCAGCAGCAGCCAGCCGGTCATGGAGGGCAGTACTCCCAGCAGAGGGATCACCAGCAGCACCCAGCATCCCAGCCATCATCGTTCGTATCTCGTCCCTATCAGCAGCAGGGACAGAGTTGGAGACGTGAGCAGCAGGCTCACCCGCAGCAGCATCATTCCTCTTACCCCTCTCAGCCCCAGCAGCACCAGGTCCACCAGCCTCATTATCAGAGAGGCAACCCGTCGGGCTCCCATGAGAGCCCCGCCATGGATGATATAGCCCGCCTCTTCACAGAGCAGCAGGCTACATTTAGACGGGAGATGGACGAGTTCCGCCAGGAGATGCGGGACTTGATGAGAGGGAAGGCCGCCATCCCTGCACAGATCGAGCCTAATCCGAATAATTTGAAGAGGAAATCTGAGCAGGTAGTTCACACTGAGCCTACCACTTCTAGTGACTCATTTGATGTTATCTCGTCGGATTTATTTGATGCTGATTTTGTCACACTTAGGAGCGGTAGAAGACCAGCAGAAGGCGCCTCATCTGAGCGACAACACGAGGATCCATCTAGAGCGCCAGATGAGGAAGAGGAGAGCGGTACTGAAGCCGCACACCATGATGAGGGTGGTACTGATGCCACCCTAGATGCTGATTCACCCGGCGGTACTGAGGCCGCCATTTCACCACATCGAGGAGGTGGTACTGATGCCACCAGCAGAGCCAAGCCAGCCAGCGGTACTGAGGCCGCAAGACATCTGCATGTAGAGCCAGCTAGAGGTGGTACTGAGGCCACCAACATCTATTCTGAGAGAAATGTTGTCTTTCCTCGTGTGAATGTATCTCAAAATTCTGATTTGAATAAAGGAAAAGGTTTAGTTTACTTTGATCCCACTGTTGTGAATGATGTTTGTGAGGATCCAGTCATTGAATCATCTAGACCTATTCCTAGTCCTTCATCTGAGAAGGACCCTGTGATCCCCTTTCCTAGAGCCCTTGAGCTGGGGAAGGGGAAGAAAAGAGAAAAAGACCCAAAAAAGAGAGAGCAGGAGGAGTTCAGCCAGAGCATGATAGATCGATTTCACATCCAGCTGACCCTCAATGAGGCTTTGCAGCACATCCCTCTTCTTCAGCGGTCCTTGAGAGACAGGACCACAGTCAGGAGGACGAAGAGGAACAAGACCGCAGAAATTCATGTGCTAACAAAAGCCACGTGTTACGCGATCCAGAACCATCTGCCGACTAAGAGGCCAGATTTAGGGGCGCCGTATGTCAGATGTCATATCAGTGAGCAGAGGTTCGACCGTACTCTCTTAGATAGCGGATCGTCGATCAACCTTCTTCCGGCAGCCCTTCTCCACCACTTAGAGTTGGGCACTCTTGTACAGAGCAGGACATACCTTCAGTTTGCTGATCGGTCTGTCAAGAGGCCAAAGGGGTTGTTACGAGACGTTGTCGTCACGATTCAGGGTTTGCAATTCCCCGTGGACTTTGTCGTACTGGACATGGAGACCCCTGACTCGTTGACCGATTCCCCCATCATCCTCGGTCGCCCGTTCTTGGCCACAGCCAAAGCAGTGACTGACCATGACAGTGGGAAGGTGTACTTTCGCGTCCAGGGCGAGAGTATACAAATAGAGACGGTTAAGGACCACAGAGCCAGATCCAGATCCCGCTCACATGGCAGTACAGATTCAGAGCAGCTGACAGACGTAGAGCCAGACATCCACCAGGACTGTGATTTTGTGATCACAGATGATGAGGCAGCTTGGGCAGATCCTGCAGCACAGACCATCCTCTCATATTCAGATACAGCTGATGCAGAGATGATAGAAGAGGATAGTCTGGAGAGCACGGCCCTGGTTCAGGATACTATTGAGTCAGCAGAGTCGGATCTTGATCGCGACACGATTTTCAGTGATGGTGGTACTGAGGCCACCCTGCTCTATGGTGGTGCTGATGCCACCTTATTCTCCAGTGGTACTGATGCCACTGAGTCTGATATAGATCCCTCGGATTCAGAGTCTGATTGGGCAGATTGTAATGATCAGATGCCAGATCTGGATCCACTTGAGCCTACAGAGGAGGAGGTAGAGGCAGAGCATATCAGAGACAATGCAGAGGACCCTCCTTCTCCAGATCCAGTTTGTGAGAGTTCATTATCATTTTCCCAGGCAAATTTGGCAGAATTATCCGCATACACACATCTTCTTCAGAAGCCAGATTTGCCAGCACCCAGCTGTCCAGAGCTAAAGCCGCTCCCTACTTCGCTGAAGTATCGATTCCTTGCGGGAGAGTCTGAGATGTACCCAGTCATCATCTCTGCAGATCTGACTGGAGAAGAAGAATCCCGTCTGATGGAGGTTCTTGAAAAGAACCGCAAGGCAATTGGATGGAGCGTAGCAGATCTCCATGGGATTAGTCCCTCGTTGTGCTCCCACCATATCTATCTCGAGGAAGGGGCGAAGCCGTCGCGTGAGTTCCAGCGGCGACTGAACCCCAACCTAAGAGAGGTTGTTATGAAGGAAATATCAAAATGGTGGAGTGCAGATTTTATTTATCCCATTTCCGACTCCAAGTGGGTCAGCCCCTTGCATGTGGTGCCCAAGAAGACGGGCATCACGACTGTGATCAGTGAGTCGGGAGAGGAGATTGCTACACGAGTACCCACCTCTTGGAGGGTTTGTGTTGACTACAGGAGACTCAACCAGGCCACCAAGAAGGACCATTTCCCCCTGCCTTTTATTGACCAGATCATAGAGAGACTGGCAGGGAAGAGCCATTACTGCTTCCTGGATGGGTACTCGGGCTACAATCAAGTGGCCATCGCTCCTGAGGATCAGGAGAAGACCACCTTTACCTGTCCCTTCGGTACCTACGCTTTTCGACGCATGCCATTCGGGCTATGTAACGCCCCTGCGACTTTTCAGAGATGCATGCTGTCGATCTTCTCGGACATGGTAGGGGAGTGCTTGGAGGTCTTCATGGACGACTTCTCGGTTTACGGCGACGATTTCGATTCCTGTCTTGACTGCCTAGACCGAGTACTCCAGCGATGTATTGCCACCCGCTTAGTTCTGTCTTGGGAGAAGAGTCACTTCATGGTGACTCAAGGGACGGTGCTTGGCCACATCATCTCCAACAGAGGCATGGAGGTTGATCCGGCCAAGGTCGATGTCATTAGGAAACTCACACCGCCGTCCAATCTGAAGCAGTTACGGTCATTTCTGGGGCACGTTGGTTTTTACAGGAGATTCATTCATGATTTCAGCAAGATTGCCCGACCGTTGACTGACCTCTTAACGAAAGACACCGAGTTCCTTGTCGATGACAAGTGTCTTTCGTCCTTTGCGACTCTCCAGCAGTGCGTAATTGAGGCTCCTGTCCTTCAGCCACCCGATTGGTCTCTCCCATTCGAGATCATGACGGACGCCTCCGATTTTGCCGTAGGGGCCGTGCTAGGACAGAGGAGGGATGGAGTGCCATTTGCGATACACTATGCTAGCCGCACATTGGATTCCGCCCAGCGGAATTATACAGTCACAGAGAAGGAGATGCTAGCAGTAGTGTTTGCCCTAGATAAATTCAGATCATATATCATTGGATCAAGAGTGACCTTGTACACAGATCATACCGCCATCAGGTACCTCATGTCAAAGAAGGATGCCAAAGCCAGACTGACTAGATGGATCCTTCTACTCCAGGAGTTCGACATTGAGATCAAGGATAAGCCTGGAGTCAAGAATGTGGTGGCGGATCATTTATCCCGATTAGAGCAGCCTGAGGATTCTGAGCAGATTGATCCCATTTGTGATACCTTCCCAGACGAGGCGATCCTTGCTATCGCCTCACTCCCGTGGTATGCCGATATTGTGAACTTTCTCGTTGCTGGGAAAGTCCCACAAGATTGGCCCAAGCAGAAGATTGAGACCTTCCTTGCGAAGGCCAAGTACTACCACTGGGAGAATCCCATCCTTTACCACGAAGGAGGGGATAGCATCTGGCGTCGGTGTATTCCTCAGGAGGAACACCATAGCGTCCTCACTTACTGCCACAAGCTTGAGGCAGGAGGACATCATTCTGGGAGGAGAACGGCACAGAAAGTGCTCCAATCCGGTTTGTGGTGGCCTACACTCTTCAAGGACTCTGATGAGTTCGTGAAGAGGTGTACTGACTGTCAGAGGATGGGCACTTGTGGACAACGTGATATGATGCCGATGCAGCCCATTCACTTCTGTGAGGTTTTTGACGCATGGGGCATCGATTTCATGGGTCCATTCCCTAAGAGTCAGGGATTTGAGTACATTCTGTTGGCCGTAGATTATGTTAGTCGTTGGGTTGAGGCTATCCCCGCCCGAGCCGCAGATGCAAAGACAGTTTGCAAATTTTTGAAGAGGAACATCATTATGCGGTTTGGGGTTCCACGAGTTCTTATTTCTGATGGGGGATCTCATTTTATCAACGACCAGGTGAAGGCACTTGCTAGAGAGTTCGGCATAGACCATCGTGTTGCTACACCATACCATCCACAGACGAATGGGCTAGCCGAAGTATCGAATAGGGAGATCAAGAATATTTTGCAGAAAGTCGTCCGCCCTGACCGAAAGAATTGGTCACAGCTTCTGGACTCGGTCTTGTGGGCATATCGGACGTCTTTCAAGACTCCATTGGGTACATCTCCCTTTCGCCTCGTGTATGGCAAGCCTTGTCACCTACCAGTTGAGCTGAGGCACAAGTCACTCTGGGCAGTTACAGACATATTGATGGATCCAAATGGTATAGGAGACCAAAGGAGGGCAGAGTTAGCCGCCCTGGAAGAGCTTAGAGATACAGCTTTCTCAAACAGCCTACATTATAAGGAGAAAGTCAAGGAGTGGCATGATTCTCATATCAGCCACAAGCATTTTGAGATTGGACAGAAAGTATGGTTGTTTGATGCGAGGCTTAGATTATTTCCAGGGAAGCTACAGAGCAAATGGAAAGGACCTTACTTGGTCAGAAAGGTACACGATAACGGTAGCATTGATATATCTGAGTTATCTTCTGAGAGTACCTTTCGAGTGAATGGCCAGCGGCTCAAACCATTTCTAGATCATGAGCCGCGGGACGTTATTTTTGCTGCAATTCATTTTGCGTGAGATGTGGTCTTTTGACTCACATCTTGTACATCTCACGCCTGATTTTCACTGTTCCTCCGCCTGTATAGATCCAGTTGTCCATATCATTCTATTCTTTAGTCCCACATCCCATCTCTCATCTTGTGATTATGCTATACTTAGGGTGTACTTTACCCTAAGTATAGGGGGGATGTAGGACCTGCGAGTATTCTTTTCATTCTTTCTGCTCTTGTTTTTGCTGCCTATACTTAGGGCTATTTTACCCTAAGTATAGGGGGGGCAGATTCTGTATATTCTTCACTCGGCTTTCCCTTCATGTACAGCTTTCTATACTTAGGATTAGTTAATCCTAAGTATAGGGGGAAACCACCGAGTTCCTCTTATTCTATTCATTTATTCGTCGTTGTAGTATACCATTCCTTTTCACTTCCCTTTTACTAAGCACGAGTTATGTCTTTTTCATCGCTCTTGATCACTCTGAGGACATCGTTCGAGCTAAGTATAGGGGGGTGTGTATATATTTCATATATACTTTAGCCATAACTCGTACTTTGTGTGAGCGTGTTAATAAATAAAATGGCTAAAAATCACAAAAATTTAAAAATTTTTCCATGTACATAAACCTCTTTTATTCTTGCACATACATAGCTAGTGTACAAAGTATTTTTGTAAAAATGATTTCAAAAATCTTTTGTGTAAAGCTTGTGTAAATATTTTTGTATCAAAATTATGTATATAGTACAAAATTTTTTCAAAATGTTTTGAAAATCAAAAGTTTGCAAAAATCTTGTGTAAATGTGTGTAAATATCTTTTTGCAAAAACCTGCACTTCATGCATCATTCATTCATGATTTCAAAACATTTTTCAAAATTTTTGCATGATTGTAAAATATTTGTAAATAGCATCTTGTGTACATATATGTATATAATTTTTCCTGGATAAGAGTTGACATTTAAACCAAGCCTGGAATTAAATTGAGAAATGGAGCTTGAAAAGATCTTAATTCACTTAACTTTAAGAGGAACCTTGTAGGACTTAGGGTTAAGGCTTTTCAGGTCCATAAGGACTTAATTCTTTGAGTCCACTAGGCTATGAGCATATGTCATCTTGATGAGCCCAAGTAGAGCACTTAACAACACACGCATGACTCTCAGAGACAATGGCTTAACTTGCACCTGCACTTTACACATGGCTCTCCATGGATGAGGTGGTAAGGAGGCAGTTTCCTTTGGCTTGGGGTAGCATATGAGGGTAGTACTTCTAGGCGGAACCTCTCTTCTTCTTATAGTGAAGGAAGTGCACCTCAACTTGGTCTAGTGGTGTTGAAAGCTAAAGACAGAAGCTGTGGGTTGCAATAAAGCTTCAAAAGAGGGATAGTCTACTGGCTCAAGGAGAAATTTCTTATATATGCTGCACCATGTAGATATGTTGTACAGAAGTTGTTGAAAAAAAAAAAAAAAAAAAAAAAAAAAAAAAATGCAAAAATGCAAAAAGAACTCCAAAAAAGTGGTGGGTCGGATTGAAAATTTAATAACCCCACCGGAGTGTAAAGATCTCATGAAGCTTGCAGCGGGAGACTTAGCTACACTGGCTAGGCTTCCAAAACTCTATACTTCTACCCCCTCTTCTTGAGCCGGTTGCACTTGAACTTAGAAGGGAATACCCCGCTTCTCGAGGAAAGAGTTGCTAGACTGAGGCATTAGAGTTACCAGGTTGAGGGAAGTTGTTTCTTTGTCACTTCTGAGATGGGGAGCCACATATCACTTACACCGCAAGGAAAGATTCATGGTCATTAGAGTTTGTGTATGTAGACTTGTTCTGATCTGGTTGATTGAGGAGTCTTGCCCATAGATTGGTGGAACTTGAAGGCTGTTGAGTTTTAAGCTTAAGTCCAAATAAGGTTCCGACACATCAATAATCCAAAGATCTGATCGAGCTCCATATTTCAAGTTAATAAAGGCAAAATTTAATAAGTCAACCTTGATCCATGTACATCCTCTTTTTCTTTTTCTTTTTCTTTCTTTTTCACTTCTTTTTCAAATAAGTGTTTGCTAAGGGACTAGCAAAGTTAAGCATAGGGGGGTGATGAATACCCATTCATCACTCTTTATTCTTCTATTTTAGCTACAAAAACCTTTGCAAATACATGTAGATATGTGTAAATACAAATAAATACCAAAGGCATGCATTGTGTAAAAACCTATAATTAGCATGTTTTTGTGCACAAAATAAAAGAATAAAGAGCAAAAAGAAAAAGAGGGAAATATTTAGCATAAATATTGAGCAACCTAACCCAAGGGAGGGCTCAGCATGGGCCTGACCGCATAAAAGCCACAAGTAGAGGGAGATAGGAGCTCATTTGTGTATATCTGTAAATAAATAAAACTATTTATTTTCCTCACCCAAAAAGATACTTGTACATATTGTATATTCTATTAAAAATAAAATAAAAAGATAAAAAAATCAAAAAGCCAAAAATACCCTTCCTTCACCTTGTGTATAAACCACACCTTTGTAATTATTTAACCCTATAAATAAATTCATTTATTTTCCAAAATTTTTGTAAATATTCTATGGATTATTTTGTGAATATATTAAATAAAAAGAAACAAAACAAAAATCAAATAAAAATCACAAAATTGAAAATACAAAAATACATTGTATTTATACCATGTATATAAAGGTATTCATTTATTTATTTCACCCTTGTATATATGTGATAAAAATAAACTAAAAATATTCTTTTATTCCATATTTCATGTTGTAAATAAATAAAATACAAAATGGGCATAAAAACACAAAAAAATAACAAATAAAAAAATCAAAAATAAAATTCCATATAGTGTACATATACCTATATATAGAGCTAACCTATTTTTATTTCCAAAAATTAAATAAAAATCACCAAAAAATAGAAAAAAATAAAAGAAAAATATTTCATGTTTTAAGTTTTTCCTAATTCGACCTATTTCTACCCTAAAATAAATGGTCAAAAATCCAGCACACGTGGCCGCCTCTGATTGGGCCACGGGGGAATGTTGACCCCGGTCAACTCCCCCGCGCCTCCTTCCTTTTCTGGCCGTCGCGCGCCACGCCTCTTTCCCCGATTTTTCCCACGCGACTCCAGCTGTCTCCCACTCAACCCCCGCGCCCGGACTCTTCGCCGATCATCCCTCTCCCTCGCCGGATCCTTCGCCATCAAAATCACGCCTTCCTTAGCCGTCCACCTCCAACCCTAGACACCCCTGTCACTCTATATAGCCATCACCTCCGCCGCCCTCGCGCCGCATCTTTGGCCCATCCCCTTCTTCCCCGTGACCTCCATCGGCATAGTCTGAGTGACAGCGAGCTTTTGCCCGTGTTGCAGTGAGGCGAGAGGGGCGATTCCATCGATCCGGCGTAACCTCGCCGTCCTTGCTCCGCCGCCGCGTCGAGCACCGAGCTTCAGGCGTTGACGACCTTCGAAGCTACGACCAGGAGATAGCCCATCTCCAGCATAGTCTACTTCAGCCATCAGGTAACCTTAGATCCCTCTAGTTTAGCTTAATTTTAGATTACGCCCAATTCCGACCTCCGACGCATACCTCCGATTCCGGCCACTCCGATCACCCATTTTCCAATCCGACTCGATCAGCACCTTCACGACCTCCTCACGCACCTTCTTCACCCCTCCACACAACCCAGATCGCACAGGATCTGGGAGTCGAGCTCCACCGCCGTCGCCTCGCCGGAGCTCCTTCGCCACGCCGCACCATCCACCTTCACGTCACCTAACCGGGTCGAGGCACTTTGCCCTCGACCCGCGAAGCTCCTTGAATACTTTGCAGGTCCAAAAGGAGGCGTCTGAGGCCCCCCCCGACATCTTCCCAGGAGCTTCTTCTTCGTTGACCTCGCCGGAGCTTTCCAGGGCTCGGCCGAGGCCTTGGCCATCACCATCAGCTGCGGGCAGTCACCAGGAAGCTTCTCCGACCTTCAGGCGCAGCTGAGGAGGGGTGTAGCGCACACAGGAGACCGGCGAAGTTCGCCGGTGACGAGTTCCTCCTCCACCTTCCAGAGCCGTCCGATGAAGCCCTCGCTCCAGATCCAATCCTGAGCGTCCATTCCTCGAGGAGCAGCAGCCGTCGATTCATTTGAGGAGTTCATCCGGACCCTTGATCGCAGAGGAGAGAGGCCAAGAGCCCAGCACCGTTAGATTAGCCACGTGGACCTCTCTCCGCCGTCGATCGAGCCCAAGCGCCGAAGGAGTAAGGGCGCGTTTGATCTCCACCGTCCGATCATCCACGCGTCACCATCGGGCCGTCGATATTAATAAAGGGGTAAATTTCATAGAGCCCCCTCTGTTTGTCTTATTTCAGTTTAGTCCTGTAATTTTAAATTCTAGTTGTTTATTTTCTGGGTCATTTGCATTCTGGACCTCGCACTTTATTTTAATTGCAATAATACCCCTGCCAGTAGAGACCCACGTGCGTCAGCACGTGTATTTTGGGATTTTTGCATTATATGCCCTGTTGTTCTGGATGTTATTCAATGAATGAAAAGTTTTGTTTAATTGCAAATATACCCCTGTGAACACTGATTTGACGCATGTGCGAATTATTTTGGGAATTTTGCAACCATACCCCTGGGTTTTTGATACGAGTTATCAAATAGCCCTCGGACTTGGTTTTTCTTACATTTAGGTCCCTGTGTGCCCCAGACACGTGCTTGGCGCGTGACTTCTTGGGTAAAGTGCACCAGGACCCCAGAACTTTTGGGTATTTGCACTTAGGTCCCTGTGCACAGTGCCCCCTTGTTCTTTTTGAATAAAATATCAAACGACCTCCAAATCCAATGAAATTTTGACACATGGCTCCTGTCATGGTGTAGGAATTTCTATGATTTTTAGGGACATTTTTGATTTCATTTATTATTTTTAAAAATTCAAAAACCACTAATTTTTGCTACTGTTTGACTTTAAAAATACCAAAAAAATATAAAATCACCTTTAAAAATTCCAAAAAAATTAGGCATTGTTGTTTACTGGTTGCTTGATTTTCTAGCCAAGTTTGGCTATTTTTCATCACATAAAAACACTAAAAATTGAAAAACCCCTAAAAATTCATAAAAATTGTAGTAAATAAATTAAAAATCCAAAAATAATAATTAGGGTGCCTAGATTTTCCTTATTCTTTCTAGAATATAGGAAAAATACCTTTAGGGCTTTTTGAGATCCAAAATTATTTTATTTTGTGGTCTTAAGCCTTGCTGGACAGTACCCTATTTTTCTTGCATTGTTTGATTTTTAATAATTATTTTGTCCATTAGAAAAATTCCAAAAATTCACCAAAAACAGTAAAAAACATAAAAAACATAAAAACCATTTTTCCATAATTTTTGCATCATTTGTGTGTCTTGTATAAATTGTTGAAGTCCCCTTGCATTTGCATTCCTTCATTTTCTCATCTTTTAAAAATCTAAAAAAAAAATTCCAAAACAAATAAAAACTAAAAAAAAAAGACTCTTTGGGATACTTGACTACATCGTAGGCCGCAAGGCCAATCTGTGCTCCTTGTGTTCGACCCTGGGAGCTATACCAGGTTAATCTTATAGCAGACCGCTCTTTCTTGTGCTTGCTTGATCTATTTTGTGAGTGGTTTATTTTCTTGATTTACACATTTCGAGTGACTGAGGACAACGACATTGTGATTTATTTTCCACTTCAGTTGCTCCTTGATTTTTGTGCGATCATGCAGTCGTAATCTTTCAATAGTTCCATCCATCGTCTTTGTCTCGTATTCAATTCCCGTTGGTCAAAGATATATTTGGGACTCTTGTGATCTGTAAAAATTTCAAAAGTGACCCCATATAAGTAGTGACACCTTATCTTCAATGTGAAGACTATAGCTGCCAACTCCAAGTTATGAGTAGGGTATTTCTGTTCATGGTTCTTTAATTGTTGCGATGCATATGTCACAACCTGACCAAGTTGCATCAACACTGCTCCTAAACCCTCCTTTGATGCATCAGTATACATCGTAAAATCTAAAGTTCCTGAAGGGAGGGTGAGAATCGGGGCATTGGTCAATCTCTCTTTCAACATATGAAAGCTCAGCTCACACTTGTCGCTCCAAATGAAAGGGACATCTTTCTATGTCAGACGCGTAAGTGGTAAATCTAGCTACGAGAAGCTCCTAAAAAAACGTCTGTAGTAGCTAGCAAGGCCTAAGAAACTGCGTATCTCGATAACTATCTTGGACAGCTCTCGGGACATTATTGCCTCTATCTTGGCTGGATCAACTGCCACACCTGCTCCCGAAATTACATGACCAAGGAAGGCTACTTCGGTAAGCTAAAATTCACACTTGTTTTATTTGCATACAAATTGTGTTCTCTGAGTGTCTCAAGAATAGTATGAAGGTGTTGCTCATGCTTATGCTCATCACGTGAGTAGTTGAAGATATCATCAATAAATACTACCACAAAACGATCTAAGTATGGATAGAAAATTCTATTCATCATATCCATAAACGTGGCAGGTGCGTTCGTGAGTCCAAATGGCATGACCACAAACTCATAATGGTTGCATCTGGTGCGAAAAGCATATTTAAGCACCTCAGTGTCCTTAATTCTCAATTGATGATAACTCGATCGTAGATTAATCTTTGAGAATACCATTTCACCTTGCAACTGATCGAAAAGATCATCTATTCGTGGAAGTGGATAACGGTTCTTTATCGTTCTTTTATTCAATTGCATGTAGTCGATGCACAAACGCATAGACTCATCCTTCATATTTACGAAGAGGACTGGTGCCCCCTAAGGTGATGTTCTGGGAAGGATGAATCCCTTTTTTTTCAACAACTCCTACAGTTGTACTTCGAGCTCTCTGAATTCGGCTGGTGCCATTCAGTATGGAGGTATGGAGATGGGTTGTGTATCGGGTATCAAGGTGATCTCGAACTCGATCTCCCTCCATGGTGGCAGTCCAGGTAACTCCTCTGGAAATACATCAGGAAAATCACGCACAACTCTAACATCTTCAATTATGTGATCCTGAGCAGGTAACTTCACAGCATAGGAGAGAAAACCTATGCAACCCTGATCGAGTAAGTGTTGGGCCTTTAATGCTGATACATATAAGACTTCACTATCTAGGGTACGTCCATCAAACTGAAAGGTAGGTATACCTGGGAGACGGAACACTACCGTCTTCTCAAAGCAATCAAGGCATGTGTGATGTTGCTCGAGCTAATCCATACCTACGATGACATCGAAATTTTCTAACGGAATAAGTAAAAGATATGCGAGCATTAGGTGCCCGCCAATCTGCAGTGCTACATTCCTCGCTTCTTGTCGTACGATAAATAATTGACCCCTTGGGACCTTGATGTAGTAAGGATATGAAACAAAGATTGGTTCTTTTTCTAACTTGGATACTAGTCGATGTGCTAGAAAAGAGTGCGTAGCTCTTGAATCAACTAAGGCATGTAAGGATATATCATGCACTGAAATCATACCTCGCACTACAGCTCCTGAGGTCCGGGCCTGCTCATGTGTGATTGCATTCAATTGTCCCTGCAACACTGAAGGTTGGTCATGGTGGAGGACGTTGAAAGCATCGACCTCCACGACGAGAAGTTGATCCATGTGATTGTGCGAGTGAGAAAGTTGATCGTACACTTGGTTGATGACTGCCTAAGCTACTAGTAAGTAAGGGACACTTGGCCTTGAAATGGCCCGTATGTTAGCAGTGGAAACACCTACGATCTCCTGACTGAGAAAATGAGCCTCACGAGACAAGGCTAGCACCTCTTGTCTTGTGACCTCGCGAGTGTGTCGAAGAGCGGAAGGAAGTAGTATCGCGAGTCGCCAAGCCCTGCCCCAAAATAGGTATAGGAGCAAATCTGCTAGTGGTAGGAGTGGTAGCCACTGGGTGGAAACGATGCTCTCTACGAGCTCTATAGAAATCTCGACGAACAGATCTCCCGGACTGAGGTGATTGGAAAGACAATGGACTTATTAAACATGACTGTAATTATTCTCCTTAACTGATGCTAAAATTAGATAGCTTTGTCGCTATATTTATATTTCAAATCCCGTTGATAATCTAATATGCAAAGGATAGAATGGAGTATCGGGCTCTGATACCATCAGTGATGCCCCGCCCCGCCGCTTACCGAAATCGACGAGACGGGAGCGTCGGACCTACGATCCAAATACACCCACAATCTATGATACTCAGCAAACCATCTTATGCAAATTAGATTAACATTTGAAATATAAATAACAACAGGAGAATAATGTGAAATGGAAAGTAAAATACACCATCCATTCTCATTGATAATGATAATCAAATCCATGTTCATAGAAGAGATACATCACGAAATCTTAAATTTTGTAGAAAAAGCTCTCAACATATCTCCCTACAATGTCTCTCAATAATAACATAAAATGATGTGGAAGTAAATAAGTAACTCTAAATAGGACACACCCTGTCTAGTGCAAGTATGACGTAGGAAGTGCTGATCTCCTCAAAAGACCGCTGCTGTAGCGGCTGCTTCTCAGGTATACCTGTTGGGTTCACACGAGGGTAACGTTATGAGCAATTGCCCAGTAACGAGACAAACACTATAATGACTAATGCAGGGGTAAGAAAAGAATGTATACTCAACTTTATTTAATGGCACATGCATCTATTGAAAAAATATTAGAAAGAACACCAAGTCATTGTAATTCACATTGGATCTCATAATTATTTACTTTTATTTATTTATATAATAATCATTTAAGTATAACCACTATAATCTTGATATTTCTACAAATTGATTAAAGTCCACAATGGTATACTTTTTCCGACACCCGATCAATAATCATTTCTCATATTATTTTAGCACATGCAAGTACGCGACTCGCAGGCCTCCGCTACGCGGGAACTTGTTTTTCATCTTGGATAAACCTCCAAGTATTTCTATTGAAAAAATATTAGAAAGAACACCAAGTCATTGTAATTCACATTGGATCTCATAATTATTTACTTTTATTTATTTATATAATAATCATTTAAGTACAACCACTATAATCTTGATATTTCTACAAATTGATTAAAGACCACAACTGTATACATTTTCCGACACCCGATCAATAATCATTTCTCATATTATTTTAGCACATGCAAGTACGCGACTCGCAGGCCTCCGCTACGCGGGAACTTGTTTGACATCTTGGATAAACCTCCAAGTATTTCAACCTCAAATTCTCCAACTTCAAACCATATTCCGGAACACCTCTCACAATAATAATACTCGAAATAGAATTTAGTGCGGCCACACCTAATTCTACTCTGAGTCTTAATATTGTGTATAAGTGCGAAACCAAGAACGCCAACCGCCACACCTGCCTACTCCGTCGAGCGACTCCGGATGCTACCGGGCTGCTAGGTGCAACGCGTCACCCAACTCGTCCGTTGGGGTCGCGACTTTCATGGCATCTACCCGGGGCCCCAAGGGTGCATGCCCAATCCCTTGTGACACCTATCTCCAACTACCCCGAAAACCGTGCGATCTCACCCACGAAAATAATCACCAAAATATATGCTAGTGACCAATGTGAATTTGTATATGCGTAGGTAAAAATATAAAATAATTTAGTACTCAATCTTTGTATGACAAAAAAACAGTTGGTTGATCTTCCAACACAGTTGGGATTTAATGTAATTTGACAGAGTAACTTGCTACAATATTATATGTCATTCAAGCTTAAAAAAATAGTTTAAGTCATCAAGATAAATAGAAGAAGTTATTCTTATATTCGTATGCTAGAAGAACATAGAAAGACCGTTGGAAATTATTATGAGAAGGACAGAATGAATTGTTACATATGAAACATACACATGTAAAAGAATCACCTAATGTGGTTATGGATGTAATAGAATGATGCAATTATTATCCTTGTATTTCACGTTGTTATTTTAAACTATCTTTTTTAGAAAACATTGATAATCAATCGTGACAGGCTAATAAAAGAATGCCAATTACATGACTCTCACTG
This sequence comes from Ottelia alismoides, assembly GCA_037367405.1. Classification (NCBI taxonomy): domain Eukaryota; kingdom Viridiplantae; phylum Streptophyta; class Magnoliopsida; order Alismatales; family Hydrocharitaceae; genus Ottelia; species Ottelia alismoides. The sequence continues at coordinate 965,287 of JAZKJV010011152.1, read as the reverse complement.
ACGTTTTCGAGATCTAGTATTCATGCACTTCTGTTGCCATCAAGTTTAGATTAATTAGACGGGATCATAAATCTGCATGACTATTGAATTACATTATTAGAATCAATTATGTTGATGCTAATGATACAACGGCTATTGAATTACACAATTAGAGTGAGGAGCCATAACGGCCCCATTTAAAACATATGTAATAACAAGACCCCACCATAATCTCCATATAGGAAACGCAATTGGTTTTTTTCCAATCTCATTTACATTAATACTAATTATCATGTCTAAAACAAAAATAAAGAAAGTGATTATATGAATGAACAGAAGTTGGAGCAACGTCTAGACGAAACGTTTCATCTACAATAGGAGTTATGAGACATTATCACACATACTAATTGCACCATTACAATGAAATAATTCCAACATCAAATAAATTCAGATCAACATGTACGTTGTCCAGTTTTAGAATAATGTATTTGTTACCGATATTATGTCAAGGATGTTTGATGATAATTAACTATTAGTATTTTTTTTCGTGAATCAATATTGCTCGATCTTTCAAAGGAGTGTACAGTAATCATAGGCTATACTTACGTATACAATGGATTTCAAAATTTTGACATAGATCTAACAAGTATAGCATGAGATTGATCAAATCTATCATCAATTTGTAGATAATCTGTCTTATAAATAAGGGATTCTTCTATAATGACAATTTAGATGATAGAGTCGATATACTACGATAAACAAGCATCACCATCTCGAGATCAATAACATGATGGAATATGGTTCAAAAGAAAACTCAATACCCACACAAGTTCACGTTTAGGACGATTAAAAGACCATGTGAACCCACAACAAAGAGCGGATAAACTTCATTGATACTTAAGATTTATATGTAAATATATCTAAGGCCCAAACAATGTTTAAGACATATGATCCAAATCGTATGAAACCAACAACAAGTGAAGGTATAATATCGTTACTAGTATATGAATCCCATCAAGGGAAAAACCATGGCTCTAAGCATGTTCAAATATACAGGAATAAAAAAATATGTGGAACCCAACAGCAAGAGGGAGGTATTTTTCGTTACCTCCGAGGATGTTCCCTCGGGATCTCCTCTTATACGGAAATGGTATTTCCGTCGCTCGATCGCAGTGCGGAGGCGTGCACCGCGGTGACCTCGAGCTTTCCTACGTGATGGTGGTCGCGGATCTTCGATCGGAGCTCCTTCTCCGACGTCGACGGCGACCTTCCAATGATGAAATCGACCAAGATGTTGGTGCTCCAAAGAGAGGGAAGGATTGTGATGGCTAGGGCTTTGAGAGAGTAGCCTATCACCTTCTATTTATAAAGGGAGAGGTGAAAATGGGTGCAACTTCGGATATGGTTCGGATCCATATATGGATCCCAACTATTGTACTTAAAACATCGATAACTTGAGCTAGGAATATCGGAATTGGGAGTTCTTGGGCTCGTTGGAAAGATATCGACGAGATCTGCGCAATAACGTGATTATTTGAATTTTTTGGATGTTAAAAATATTCCAGATTTTAGGAAAAAGAAAATACGTGATTTCACAGATGGATACCAAGATCTAATATATCGGATAATCCTCAAAAGGGCAGGGTTCAGGGAATAAATCAGACTACTCGATTCCATGCTCCAACATATATGAGACACCATTGGCAAGGGGAACCGAGCGTAAAGAAAGTGTCGCATTCTCCCGCAGATAGTCCTCGGGGAACAACGCAAGCTAATCATGGAATAGTCAGATCAGATCTCGTCCTTATGAGGGTCATCAAGGAGAGAGAAGACTCAAAGGAGTCAATCAGAATGGTCTCAGTAGACGATAGATCGTTTATCAGCAGAAGAGATTGCAGATCTAGCAAGGTGTCTTAGTCTCTCGCAGATAACCCTCAAGCGAGGAATAATCAGAAATGTGACACTCATCCTTACGAGGACCGTCAAGGAGAGACGACTCAAAGGAGTCTGTGATATTGTCCTCATGCACCTACATATCGGGCGCACAATCAACGGGGATGCCAAACAATCAAATTAGACGACTCGGTTATGTGCTCCAACATATGGCAACACTATCAGCAAGTGGAACTGAGCGGAAAGAATGTGTCGCATCCTCCCGCAGATAGTCCTCATGGAGGTATACAAACTAAGTCAATCAAGTCATGGGATTGATGGCATCAAATCTCAGGACCTCAAAAGCAATCAATCCATCAAATCTCAGGAGGGCATAAGATCATGTGAGGGATAGAAAATCGTGTCTATCACAGTCATAGCAATGCGGTCCCTCGAACCAATCCAATCAGCTAAGATGGCAAAAAATATATGTAGAAATCCTCAAGGTTTCTTGGGTAGATAATAGAATCAGGAGATTGAGGATGGGTCAATCAAGAAGATGAGAGAAATCATGTGGGTTCTGCACACAATTACTATGAAGTCCAAATCTAGATAGTTAATCAAATCTCTAAATCAAGATGGGTGGAACCTCAAAATAAATTGATCAGTCATAGTTCATGACCTCATCATCAAATCATCAAAATAGGTCGCATCCTCAATCCGATGTGCGAGACTAAAATCATCGTGCATCATTGAAGTTCTCAATAAGCTCTTATGCATGTATCGGAAGTCAAATCCACCAATGGTAAGATATCAATCTCAGCATCCTCAAACCATGCCCGGCTGACTCCAATAATCAATGCAAGTCAAAATCCTCGATGCGGGCGATGTTGTAAGAACAACAATCTCATGTAAGATAAGGGATGATACGGGGGACACGAGGAGGGTGGGCGAGATGAAGGTGGATACAGTCAAAATTGTGGTTCACAGATAGGGTCTCCCTGAACCGAACTAGACGTAGGTGATTGATGACCGAAAAATCAAGAAATCAAGATCCGAGTAAGGTAGAAATCAATCTAAGGGTCGTTGCGACCCGGATCGAGAGACTCGGTCAACAAGAAAAATTCAGGAACCACCAAATCGGAAGACAAATCAATGAATCAAACAACGGTCCTCGCTAGCTTATTAACCTGGTATAGCGATCAGGATCGGACTCAAGGAGCACGGGTTGGCCTTACGGCCTACGAAGTAGTCAAAAAGATGAAATAAAGAATAATGTATTTTTTGGTGGATTTTAAATGTTTTTTAAATTTTTTTGTGTTTTTACTTATATAAGAAAATGTAAGAAAAAGTATAAAAAGGCAACTACAACAATTTATTTAAACACTTAAAAATGCACAGAAAATTCAAATAAAATTATTCTTATGTTTTTTATATTGTTTAGTGTTTTTGGTAATTTTATGAGAATTTTTCATTTTTTAGCTGATTTTATAAAAATCAAGAAAGGGGAAAATAGTGGATCAATGTGCTGCCAAAGTTGAAAGACCAATTAAAAATATATAAGTAGCTATAAAAATTTGGAGACAATTTTTATGAAAAATATATACAAAAACTAAGCTACAGAAAAATAGTTTGCATTTTTTTAATATTATAGAATTTTTAAAGATTTTTGTAAGATTTTTAGGGTTTTTCAATTTTTATGGGTTTTATAAATCCAAATAACACAAAAATTGGACAGAAGCTGGAAAACCACAAAACTAACAACCTCTAATTTTTTTAGAATTTTTAGAATAGTTTTTATATTTTCCTTTGATTTTATTTTCCAAACAGTAACAAAAATACGTGTTATTGATTTTTTAAAATTAATAAAGAGCAAGGAAAATGTCCCAAAAAATTAAGGAAATTTTTACACAGTGGCAGGAGCCATATCCAAATTTCACTGGATTTGGAGTTTATTTGCTATTTTATTCAACAAATAAAAGAGTTATAGCACACAGGGACCTATTTGTAAGAAAACATAGTTCGGAGGGATTAAATGTAACACGTGCGAAAACCTTAGGGTATAAAGTGCAAAAGTCACAAACAATCAGTGTCCAAATAAATTCACGCATAGGGGTATAAATGCAAATATAGAAATTAAAACTTCATTTCATAACATAGCAGAAAACCCAAGCCCATACATGCAAAATGTCCAAAAACTCACGTGTCGAAGCACGTGTTCCATGTAGACAGGGGCTAAAATGCAAATAAAATAAACATAGGGTCCAAAGTGCAAATTATCCTAATTAAAAACAACGCACTAAAATATTTACAGGACTCTATAAATGCAGAAAGAGGAGTGGCCTAAGTGAAATTACCCCTATTATTCAGATCCTCGGCTGGAGGCGTGCCACGTATAAGATCGAACGGTGGAGATGAGTGGACGCCTCTTCAGCGATGGACGGTGTGGATGTGCTCCTCAGATGGATCAATGGTCAGACGACGCCCTTGAATAGACGGATGGGATCGAGTCTGGAGCAAAGCGTCGATCTGACGGTGGCTGGAGGTTCTCCAAGAATAGGTCACCGGCGAGTTTCGTCGGCCTGATATGCACGGTGGAGGGATCCTCCGGTGTTGCTCGAAGCTGGGAAATGAAGGTCTCGGTCGTCCGTAGCTAATGGGTGTCTCCGATGACGCCGGGAACCACCGGAGTGGTCCGGTGAGGAGGACCACTTGAAGCTCCTGCTCCTCGATGTTAGGACCTCCAGATGAGGTCCTTCTGGATTCAAACCTGCACAGGAAGATTCCTGGGTCGAGGGCAAATTGCCTCGACCCGTTAGCGGGCGAAGGGGGTGGTCTGGTGAGGCGGAGCGGAGGTCTCCGGCGAGGCGACGGCGATGGAGACCTGAGTTCCGGCTCCGGGGCGAGTTAGGATGATCAGATGGGTGCAAAACGTGGGAAGAGTTCTCGTGAAGGTGAATCGGGGGTCGGATGGACAAATGGGTGAGATGATCGGAGTGAATCGGCCGGCGAAGGCCGGTGGCGCAAATTGGGGAAATCGAAAATTCGGCTAACCTAAGAGATATCATGGGTACCTGATGGCTGAGATCGGCTGTGCTGGTGCTCAGGGAGCTCCTGGGGTCTTTGCCTCGATGGCTCTTCGAGGACAGAGGCTCAGCTTGCTCGGTGGAGGAGCACGGCGGCGAAGCTCGCCGGATTAGTGGCTGCAGCCCTCTACTCCTTGTTGTGACACCCTCCTCCGATAGATGTCACTCTAGGAAGAAGGATGGAGGTCCTGGGACTGGAAGACGATGGCCAAAGATGGAGTGAAAGTGCGACGGAGCAGAGATCTTATAGTGCTAGGGGTCCGGGAAGAAGGATGTCGGGTGAGTGAATCGGAGCTCGGATCCCTAGGTAAATCCCCCGGCGAGGGTCTTGGATCAATCGACTATAATCGGGGCCCGGAGTTTTAGGAAATGGGAGGCGGACAAGATTGGGAAAAATCGGAGAAATCGGGTCAAAAACCCGATCCGCCTGGAAGGGGTCCGCGGGGGAGAGTTGACCGGGGGTCAACAATCCCTCGTGGACCAATAGGAAAATTCCATTTTTTTAATTATTTGAAAATTCATTTAAAATTAGTAAACGATTTTATTTCAAAAAAGTTTGAACATGAAAAATGTTTATTATTTTTCAAATTATTTTTTAGTTATTTTTATTTATTTTTTTGAAAAATAAAGGACGTAGTTACATTATATTATTATTATATATAGGTATATGTACATATGTATTTTTGAATTTTTATTTTTATTGTCTTATTTTTGTAAAATTATTCCAATTTTATATTTTATTTATTTATAACATAAAATTTGGAATAAAATTTATTTTTATTTTATTTTTATGATTTATTTACATTAGTGAAATAAATAGATCTATATACATATGTACATGGTATATATACAAGGTGGAAAATGACTTTTATTATTTTTCTTTTTATCTTTATTTTTCTGATTTTTATTTTATTTTTATAAATATGTACAAAATATGAGAAACACCTTTTTTTATTTTGAGGAAAATAAAATTATTTATATACATAAGTGTATGTGCAAGCATGATTGACCTTATCTCCCTCTACTTGGTTTCTTTTGCGGTCAGGCCCATGCTGAGCCCTCCCTTGGGATTAGGTCACTCAATATTTATTCTAAATATTTCCCTCTTTTTCTTTTATTTCTTTATTCCTTTATTTTTACACAAAAACATGCTAATTATGAATAATTACATGATGAATGCATGTTGGCAAATTATTGTATTTACAGGTATTTGCATGGTATTTTTGCCAAGGTTTCTAGCTAAAATAAAGGAATAAAGAGTGATGAATGGGGATTCATCACCCCCCCCCCCATACTTTACTTTTGCTAGTCCCTTAGCAAACACTTATTTGAAAAAGAAGTGCAAAAGAGAAATAAAAAGAAAAAGAGAGGAAATCAAGGCTAATTATTAAACTTTCCTTCATTAAATTGAAATATGGAGCTCAGTCAGACCTTTGGATTATTAATTTGTCGGAACCTTATTTGGACTTAAGCTTAAACTTAACAGCCTCTATGTTCCACCAATCTATGGTCAAGACACCTCAATAAACCAGATCAGAACAAGTCTACATACACAAAGTCTAATGACCATGAATCTTTCCTTGTACTGTGTAAGTGATAGCTCCCCACCTCAGAAGTAACAAAGAAACAACCTCCCTCAACCTGATAACTCTAATGCCTCGGTCTAACAACTCTTTCCTCGAGAAGTGGGGTATTCCCTTCTAAGTTCAAGTGCAACCGGCTCAAGAAGAGGGGGAAGAAGAGAATGGACCATGACCAGTGTAGCCATGTATCCTTGGGAGCTCTAACCAGTGTAGTTGAGTCTCCCGCTGCAAGCTTCATGAGATGGTCATGTATAACATAAGCTTTGCTTTGTTTGACTATATACACTCCGATGGGATTATTAAATTTTCAATCCGACCCACCACTTTTTTGGAGTTCTTTTCTTTTTGCGCATTGTCTCTGAGAGTCATATGTGTGTTGTTAAGTGCTCTACTTAGGCTCATCAAGATGACATATGCTCATAGTCTAATGGACTCAAAGAACTAAGTCCCAATGGACCTGAAAATGCCTCCTCAACACCTCATCTGTGGAGAGCTATGTGTAAAGTGTTGTTGCAAGTAAAGCCATTGTCTCTGAGAGTCATATGTGTGTTGTTAAGTGCTCTACTTAGGCTCATCAAGATGACATATGCTCATAGTCTAGTGCACTCAAAGAACTAAGTCCCAATGGACCTGAAAAGTCTCAATCCTAAGCCCTATAAGGTTCCTCTTATAATTAGGTGGATTAAGGTCTTAACCAAGCTCCATTTGTCAATTTAATTCCAGGCCAGTTTAAATGTCAACTACGATTTGGAAAAACTGTGCAAGTATTTACAAAGATGCTATTTTACAAAATATTTACAATTGTACAAAATTTTTGAAAATTGTTTGAAAACATGGATGTATGCATGAATGCGAAGTTTTGCAAAATATTTACAAACATTTACACAAGGTTTTTGCAAACTTTTTGTTTTCCAAACATTTTACAAAAATTTTGTACTATATACATAATTTTGATATGAAAATATGTACAAACTATTTACACAAATCATTTTTACAATCATTTGTACAAAAATAATTTTTATAAAGAAATAAGTATGTGCAAGAAGAATTTATGTACAAGGGAAATTTTTAAATTTTTATTAATTTTTAGCCATTTTATTTATTAACACACTCACACAAAGTACGAGTTATGGCTAAAGTATATATGAAATATATACGACACCCCCCTATACTTAGCTCGAACGATGTCCTCAGAGTGATCAAGAGCGATGAAGAAGACATAACTCGTGCTTAGTATAGGGAAGTGAAAAGGAATCATATGTACAAAGATGAATCAAAAAATATAATAAAGAGGACTCGGTGTTTCCCCGTATACTTAGGATCAAGTAATCCTAAGTATAGCAAGCTGTACATAAAGGAAAATCCGAGTGGAAGGATGTACAGGGTCTACCCCCCATAGTTAGTGTAAAATATCCCTAAGTATAGGCAGCAAAACAGGGGTAGAAAGAATCAATAGAATACCCTAGAGTCCTACACCCCCTCTATACTTAGGGTAAAGTACACCTTAAGTATAGCATAATCATAGGATGAGAAAAGGGGTGTGTGAATAAAGAATAGAGTGATATGGACAACTGGATCTATACAAATCGGAAGAATAGTGAAAATCAGGCGTGAGATGCAATAGATGTGAGTCAAGAGGCCACATCTCATGCAAAGTGAATCGGGGCAACATCAACGACCTGCGGCTCATGATCTAGATATGGCTTGAGCTGCTAGCCGTTAACACGAAAGGTAGCATTAGAAGACAACTCAGATATATCAATACTCCCATTGTCATGTACCTTTCTAACCAAATAGGGTCCCTTCCATTTGCTTAGTAGCTTCCCTGGAAATAAACGAAGCCCAGCATCAAACAGCCATACTCTCTGTCCTGGCTCAAACTGCTTGTGGCTGATATGAGAATCATGCCACTCTTTCACTCTCTCCTTATAATGTATATTGTTTGAAAAAGTTGTATCACGAAGCTCCTCCAAGGCTGCTAACTCTGCCCTCCTCTGATCTCCTACACTCTCTAGATCCAAAAGTATATCAGTAACAGCCCAAAGTGACCTATGTCTCAGCTCAACAGGTAAATGGCAGGGCTTGCCATAAACGAGGTGAAAGGGAGATGTACCCAAAGGAGTCTTGAAAGACGTCCTATATGCCTACAAGACCGAGTCCAAAAGCTGTGACCAATCCTTTCGGTCAGGGCGGATGACTTTTGCAATATAGTCTTGACCATAGGTCGGATTGGAGCACTTTCGGTGCCGTTCTCCTCCCAGAGTGATGTTCTCTTGCCTCAAGCTTGTGGCAGTAAGTAAGGACGCTGTGGTGCTCCTCCTAAGGAATGCACCGTCACCAGATACTATCCCCTCCCTCATGGTAAAGGACGGGATCCTCCCAATGGTAAAACTTGGCCTTCGCGAGGAAGGTCTCAAGTTTTTGCCTGGGCCAATCTTATGGAACTTTCTTGGTGACAAGATAGTTCAAATATCGGCATACCATGGGAGAGAGGCGATAGCAAGGATCGCCTCATCTGGGAAGGTCTCACAAATAGGCTCAATCTTCTCAGAATCCTCAAGATACTCCAATTGGGAGAGATGATCCGCCACCACATTCTTGACTCTAGACTTATCCTTAATCTCTATATCAAACTCCTGGAGTAGAAGGATCCATCTGTTCAATCTGGCTTTGGCATCCTTCTTTGCCATGAGGTACCTGATGGCGGTATGATCAGTATAAATGGTCACTCTAGATCCAATGATGTAAGATCTGAATTTATCTAGGGTGAAAACTACGGTTAGCATCTCCTTCTCAGTGACGATATAGTTCCGCTGGGCGGCATCCAATGTACGACTAGCGTAGTGAATAGCAAATGGGACTCCATCCCTCCTCTGTCCCAGCACATCCCCCACGGCAAAATCGGAGGCGTCCGTCATGATCTCGAATGGGAGAGACCAATCAGGTGGCTGGAGAACAGGAGCCTCTACAACTCGACTCTTGAGAGTCTCAAATGATGATTGACACTTATCATCTACGAGGAACTCGGTGTCTTTCGTTAGCAGATCAGTCAACGGTCGGGCAATCCTACTAAAATCATGAATGAAGCACCTGTAGAAACCGACGTACCCCAAAAAAGACCGTAACTGCCGCAAGTTGGATGGTGGATTGAGTTTTCTAATGACATCCACCTTGGCCGGATCAACCTCTATGCCCCTGTTGGAGATGATATGACCAAGCACCGTCCCCTGAGTCACCATGAAGTGACTCTTCTCCCAAGACAACACAAGTTGTACCTCAATGCATTGCTGAAGGACTCGGTCTAAGCAGTCAAGACAAAAATCGAATCCGTCGCCGTAGACCGAGAAATCATCCATGAAGACCTTCAAGCACTCCCCCACCATGTCCGAAAAGATGGACAACATGCATCTCTGGAATGTCGCCGGAGCGTTGCACAATCCAAATGGCATGCGTCTGAAAGCATATGTCCCGAAGGGACAGGTGAAGGTGGTCTCGTCTTGGTCCTCGGGCACGATGGCCACCTGATTATATCCGGAGTACCGATCCAAGAAACAGTAATAGCTCTTCCCTGCCAGCCTCTTAATAATATGATCAATAAAGGGGAGGGGGAAATAATCCTTCTTGGTGGCCTGATTCAATCGTCTGTAGTCCACACCAACCCGTCAAGAAGTGGGTACCCGAGTAGCGATCTCCTCTCCAGACTCACTGACAACTGTGGTGATGCCCGTCTTCTTGGGCACCACATGCAATGGACTGACCCACTTGGAGTCATAGATGGGGTAGATAAAATCGGCACTCCAGCATTTCGATATCTCCTTCATGACAACCTCACGAAGATTTGGGTTTAGCCGCCGCTGGAACTCACGCGACGGCTTTGCCTCCTCCTTAAGATAGATATGGTGGGAGCACAGAGCCAGACTTATCCCTTGGATATCGGCTACACTCCATCCTATTTCCTTGCGGTTCTTTTCAAGAACTCCCATCAGACGTGATTCTTGATCTCCAGTCAAATCAGCGGAGATAATGACTGGGTACATCTCACGCTCACCTGCAAGGAACCTATACTTCAGCGACGGTAGCGGCTTCAGCTCTGGACAAGTAGGTGTTAGCGGATCTGGCCTCCGAAAAGTCTGAGTGAATGCTGCCAAATCTACATGGGAGAATGAGAACTCTCACTCATAATCTGAATGTGGAGAAGGTTGCTCTGTTGGACTGTCTCTGTTCTGCACGGAATCAACCTCCTCCCTAGCTGTAAGCTCAATGGAAGTCAGACATGGTATCGGATCACTGAACTCTGTCCAGTCAACATATGACTCCGGGGGATCTGTATCAGAATCACAAAACTCTGTCTCACGGTCGGGGACTGGGTCTACTGCCTGAGATGTATCCTGGACCAGGAATGCGCTCTCCAAGCTCTCCTCTACTAGCGTCTCTGCATCAGCGAACTCTAAAGGTGAGAGGATGGCATGTGTGATTGGATCTTCCCAAACTTCCTCATCATCTATAATCACAAAATCGCAATCCTGATGGATGTCTCGCCCTGCCTTTGTCATCTGCTCTGAATCTGTGGTCGGCTCTGAGCAAGCTGAATCTCTGGCTCTAATCTCCTCGACCGTCTCTATTTGTACACTCTCACCCTCGACGCGAAAGTACACCTTCCCTCTATCATGGTCAGACATTGCCTTGGCTGTGGACAAGAACGGGCATCCTAAAATGATGGAGGTATCGGTCACAGACTCAGGGATCTCCATGTCCAACACAACAAAGTCCACGGGGAATTTCAGGCCCTGAATAGTGACGACAACGTCCTTCAGCAACCCCTTCGACCTCTTGACAGATTGATCAGCAAACTGAAGGACCGTCCTGCTCTGTCGTAGAGTGCCCAACTCGAAGCGGTCGAGGAGGGCTGTCGGAAGTAGGTTGATTGAAGAACCACTGTCTAATAGAGTGCGGTCAAACCTCTGCTCCTGGATGTGGCATCTGACATACGGAGCTCCTGCATCTGGCCTCTTGGCTGGCAGACGATTCTGAATCGCGAAACAAGTGGCACGAGTAAGCACATGTATCTCAGACTGATGGTTCCGCCTCTTCCACCTAACTGTGGTCCTGTCTCTGAGTAATCTCTGGAGCAGAGGGATGTGCTTCAAGGCCTCCTGTAGAGTCAGTTGTATATGAAATCTATCTATCATCTGCTGGCTGAACTCTATCTGGTGATTCTTTTTCTGATTTTCTATTTTCTTCCCCTTTGCCATATGAAGTGCTCGTGGAAAGGGGATCACAGGGTCCTTCTCAGATGAAGGACTAGTAGAGGGTCTGGCATGCTCATAAACAACAGAATCCACACAAACATCATCAATCAACACATGCGGATCCGAAAACAACAAACTCTTTCCTTTATTTGCATAAATGTCCCAAGATACAAGTGCTGAAGGAAAAACAACAGGATGAGTAGAACTGGAAATGGTGGCCTCAGTACCACCCTCGGCATCTGGACTCACGGCCTCAGTATCGCGCTCTGGCTCAGCAACTGTCGTGGTGGCGTCAGTACCACCTCCTCCATCTAGTTAAGCAACGACCTCAGTACCATCGGCTGGATCAACACCCATGGTGACATCAGTACCACCTTCATCATCTCTCGCGGCATCAGTACCGCACTCCTCCTCGTATGGCGCTCCTGGAGTGGCGTAAGGTCGTCGCTCAGACGAGGCGCCGTCTGCTGGCATCCTACCGCTTCTAAGTGTAACAAAATCAGCATCAAACATGTATGCAAACATATCACCAAGTAAAGCACTAGGAGTAGTAATCTCAGTGAACTCTACCTGCTCAGACTTCCTCTTGAGGTTGTTCGGGTCCGGCTCGATCTGGGAAGGGATGGCGGCCTTCCCTCTCACAATCTCTCGCATCTCTTGGCGGAACTCATCCATCTCCCGTCGGAAAGTGGCTTGCTGCTCAGTCATGAGGCAGGCCAGATCATCCAAGGCAAGGTTCTCATAGGCTGGCCCATGAGAACCTGACGGGTGGCCTCACTGGTAGTGAGGCTACTGCGACTGGTGCGGGTGAGGGAGATACTACTGATGATACTGCTGAGGTTGCTCTCGCCTCCAAGGTTGTCCCTGCTGATAGGGACAAGGACCGTACTGTTGTGGCTGGGATGACTGATGTAGCTGGGGTACTAGGGGTTGTTGGTGCTTCTCACGCTGATGGTTGTACTGGACACCCTGAACTAGAGGTTGTTGCTGGGAATTGGTGCCTCCGGCCGACCAGCGGAATCCAGGATGGTCTCATCGGATACCGGGCTGTGGTCAGTCGTACCAAATCCCGTTGACATCCATCAACGACTCCGGCTCGTAGAGGGGTGGCAGGAGTACTGCTAGGGGCTGATCTGGCTGGTAGACCACCATCTGAGTGTCTAGGGATGGTGGTGACTGGTAGTACGGCTGTGGTTGCTGGTACGACTCTGCCTGTACAAGGTGAACTTGTCTAGGATGACTGGAGCATTGGGACGAGCTGCCACTGCTGCTCGGATCTCCTTGTGACCGGAGACGGGGCTGAGAAGTCGTTTGTGCCTCCTGAAAACACATGAGCTGTGTCTTTAGGTCACTCAGCGGCTGTGCCATCTGATCCATATGCGTGATGCCCTGGCACTTCTTCTTCTCTATCAACTTGATCTGGTCCAGCTTCTCGTTGATGATACCCATGTTTGCGGCTGTGGACTCGGCCTGTGCGGTTGTCGCGGATGAAGTGGAAGGACCAGCATCGACCCGTGTTATCCTCTGGTACTGCACGGTCTGTGCCTGGGGGCATCCCTGAGTGTAGAGTCGGGTCTGGGACATCACTGTATAGTTCTCGACCATCTCCTCGTAGATGGCCCAGACTTGATCCTCATCCTTGGCGAAGTAAGAACCGCCATAAGAAGCGTTCACCAGGCCCTACAGCTCTGGTGTCAACCCGCAGAAGAAGCTCTGAATTAGGTTCGGCTTCGTGATGTCGTGGTGCGGGCATCGATCGGTAAGCTCTCTGAACCTCTCCCATACCTCGTGAAACTGCTCGTTGGGGAGCATGGAGAAGTTGCTGATCAGGGCCCTCGCTGCATTGGTCCGCCCGAGTGGATAGTACTTGTTCAAGTACTCGGTGCGGAGCTGCTTCCAGGTGTAAACAAATTTCCCTAAGTGCTTCAGCCAGTTGGCTGCTCTGTCTGTAAGGGAGAAGGGGAAGGCAATCATCCTGATTGTGTCCTCGTCCACCTGACGATCGTGGATTGTACTGTAGATCATCTCGAACTCCTGGAGATGTAGATGGGTCTCCTCAATAGTGAGCCCGTGGAAGCGGGGGAGAAGCTGAAGTGTGTTCGGGGGGGACTTGAAGTCCCCCACGAACGCTGGAAGAACCACCCATCGGTGTGTCGGTGTCGATCCGGGGTTGTGCAACTCCCGCATCGGTCTCGGCAGCTCGGCCGGTTGGTTTGGCTCATCAGGCTGATCTGGGCCTCTCCGTTCCTCAGCTCTCGGCTGATCTCTCGCTCCTGCGGCTCTCGACTGCTCTCGTGATGTCCTCAACCTCTCCATCTCTCTCCTTATCTCTACCATGAAAGCTCCCTGATCCCGTATCTGTCTCTGCATGGTCTCGAGGGAAGCTAACATGGTGGTGTTGATCGCACCCTGGTCCAGTACGTAAGTAGTCGTCTCTGGCCTCTAACCATCGGTGTGCTCCTCGCTGCTGGCCATGGTCTTTGTAAAGTCAAAAGACCCAAACTCAGGTGCCGATAAATCATCTACCTGTTGTCTCGCATCTGGCACTGGCATCTCAGAACTGGTAGAAGGGTGGTCAAGGGGGAACAGGGTGGAGTCGAACTCGGGTTCGGAGAGCAGGTCTCGGCTCTCACAAACCAACCTAGATGAACGGGCTGGAGTACGGTCAAGCGGTGCAGCCAGAGGCTGCCTAAGGGACCTCCTGCCCATCATATTGATCTGGCGAGTCGGGCGGATGAGATCTAGAAACACACAAGATGAGAAAACAAACCCCGGGTTCACCTACTCAATGTTGAGCTCAAGACTGTAAGAGATCGGTCAATTATCTTGTCAATTTTATTTAGGTGAGAAAGTCAGGATATCAGAGCAGTTACGCGAACTGATAGGAATCCAATCCGCCAACTAGACAATCCCATATAAAAGGTCAGTAGTCTGATCGGGGCTCGGATGTGGCACTAGCCTAGTGTGCGGGGCGCTCTCTCGCTCAATCAAACCAGACAATGAGGGGGTTGCTCTCCCCAAGACAGATTTTTAAGTGAGGTATCTTTTAGAGTCAAGTGTGTTTAGCAGTCCCAATTTTATAATTTTTGTTTTTATGTATTTTCAAGCAAACAACGCCTAACGAATTTTTCGGTTCTCCTGATTATTTTAAGTCCAAAAACCGGGGGAGAAGACAAAAAAGCCGATGTGCGATAAAATCAATGATGCATGCATGAGATAGAAGGCGTACCAGATTTCAGCAGTCTACATGCAAAATGATCCGTGCATAAAATAAAGACTGAAATAAAACTACCTATATGATGCACGAGGAAAACGGCCTTAGACGAAGCAATTCTACACGTGAAGAACGGTAGCTGGGTACTCAAGCCTAAGTTCGGAGTCCTATCTTGGGAGCCACTCGGTGTCTGCCACAACGGATCCTGCACGCGCTGTATGTGACTCCTCAAGGCATGTGGACTAGAGCCTAAATAATCCAACTTTTTCTTGTGATTTAATTAATTAGGTCCAATTATCGAGCTATAACTACGAGCAGATAATTAAGTATTTGGATCCTAATCAATTACGTCATAATCAATGAAAATCCTAAGCTAAGGCCAAAACCACGTAAATCAAATAAGTAGTGAAATAAATGCGAGAAAACAAAATCGGCGAAAAACCGCGGTGAGGTCCCCCGAGCATACCGGTGCTCGGTGAAATAGACCCCGATAAGTCACCACAGTCTAAGTCTCTGTCCCTGTATTATTACAAATTAATGGTTTGCAGAAAATAAAACTAAGTTAATTTTAATCTAAACTACGGTTATTTCGCGGCTATTCCGCGGCTCCCGTACTTCGGTTCTCCTCCTCGCGCTCTCATGCGGCTCCGTAAAGAAGACAGCCGCCTCCGAATCCCGCGGTTGCTTTGGCTTCCGAAAAAGCCGCCTCGATCCTCAGGCCCTCGCAAGAAACAAAAACAGAAGTGTGTCAGACCAAATTATTATAAAAATAAACAAATAATGTCAGAGAGAAAAATATCTACAAATATGTACAAAAAGCCGCGAAAAATAGCGAAAAATAAAAGACTACTAAGCCATGCTGCCCGACAACGGTGCCATTCTGATGATTGGAAAATCAAGAAATCAAGATACGTGTAAGGTAGAAATCAATCTAGGGTCGTTGCGACCTGGATCGAGAGACTCGGTCAACAAGAAAAATTCAAGAACCACCAAATCGGAAGATAAATCAATGAAATCAAACAGTGGTCCTCGCTAGTTTATTAACCTGGTATAGTGACCAGGATCGGACTCAAGGAGCACGGGTTGGCCTTACGACCTATGAAGTAATCAAAAAGATGAAATAAAGAATAAAATATTTTTTTGGTGGATTTTAAATGTTTTTTAAATTTTTTTGTGTTTTTAATTATATAAGAAAATGTAAGAACAAGTATAAAAAGGCAACTACAACAATTTATTTAAACACTCAAAAATGCACAGAAAATTCAAATAAAATTATTCTTATATTTTTATATTTTTTAGTGTTTTTGGTAATTTTATGGGAATTTTTCAATTTTTAGTTGATTTTATAAAAATCAAGAAAGGGGAAAACAATGGATCAATATGCAGCTAGAATTGAAAGGCCAATTAAAAATATATAAGTGGTCTATAAAAATATGGAGACAATTTTATGAAAAATATATACAAAAACTAAGCTACAGAAAAGAGTTTGCATTTTTTTATCTTTATAGAATTTTTAATGATTTTGTAAGATTTTTAGGGTTTTTCAATTTTTATGGGTTTTAATAAATCCAAATAGCACAAAAATTGGATAGAAGCTGGAAAACCACAACTAACAATCTCTAATTTTTTTAGAATTTTTAGAAAAGTTTTTATATTTTTCTTTGATTTTCTTTTCCAAACAGTAACAAAAATACGTGTTTTTATTTTTTAAAAATAGTAAAAAGCAAGGAAGATGTCCCAAAAAATAGGGAAATTTTTACACAGTGGTGGCAGGAGCCACGTGTCCAAATTTCACTGGATTTGGAGTTTATTTGCTATTTTATTCAACAAATAAAAGAGCTACAGCACACAGGGACCAATTTGTAAGAAAACATAGTTCGGAGGGCTAAAATGTAACACGTGCGAAAACCTTAGGGTATAAAGTGCAAAAGTCACAAACAATCAGCACATGTCCAAATAAATTCACGCACAGGGGTATAAATGCAAATATAGAAATTAAAACTTCATTTCATAACATAGCAGAAAACCCAAGCCCATACATGCAAAATGTCCAAAAACTCACATGTCAAAGCACGTGTTCCACGTAGACAGGGACTAAAATGCAAATAAAATAAACATGGGTCCAAAGTGCAAATTATCCTAATTAAAAACAACGCACTAAAATATTTACAGGACTATTCTATAAATGCAGAAAGAGGAGGGGCCTAAGTGAAATTACCCCTATTATTCAGATCCTCGGCTGGAGGCGCGCCACGTGTAAGATCGAACGGTGGAGATGAGTGGACGCCTCTTCAGCGATGGACGGTGTGGATGTGCTCCTCAGATGGATCAATGGTCAGACGACGCCCTCGAATAGACGGATGGGATCGAGTCTGGAGCAAAGCGTCGATCTGACGATGGCTGGAGGTTCTCCAAGAATAGGTCACCGACGAGTTTCGTCAGCCCGATATGCACAGTGGAGGGCTCCTCCGGTGCTGCTCGAAGCTGGGGAATGAAGGTCTCGGTTGTCCGCAGCTGATGGGTGTCTCCGATGAGGCCGGGAACCACCGGAGTGGTCCGGCGAGGAGGACCACCTGAAGATCCTGCTCCTCGATGTTAGGACCTCCAGATGAGGTCCTTCTAGATTCAAACCTGCACAGGAAGCTTCCTGGGTCGAGGGCAAATTGCTTCGACCCGTTAGCAGGCGAAGGGGGTGGTCCGGTGAGGCGGAGCGGAGGTCTCCGACGAGGCGACGGCGGTGGGGACCTGAGTTCCTGCTCCGGGGCGAGTCAGGATGATCGGATGTGTGCAGAACGTGGGCAGAGGTCTTGTGAAGGTGAATCGGGGGTCGGATGGTCAAATGGGTGATCTGATCGGAGTGAATCGGTCGGTGACGCAAATTAGGGAAATCAAAAATTCGGCTAACCTAAGAGGTATCGAGGGTACCTAATGGTTGAGATTGACTGTGCTGGTGCTCAGGGAGCTCCTGGGGTCTTTTCCTCGATGGCTTGTCGAGGCCAGAGGCTCAGCTCGTTCGGTGGCGGAGCACAGCGGCGAAGCTCGCCGGAACAGTAGCTGCAGCCCTCTACTCCTTGCTGCGACACCCTCCTCCGATAGCTGTCACTCTAGGAAGAATGACGGAGATCCTGGGACTGGAAGACGATGGCCAAAGATGGAGTGAAAGTGCGGCGAAGCTGAGATCTTATAGTGCTAGGGGTTCGTGAAGAAGGAGGTCGGGCGAGTGAATTGGAGCTCGGATCCCTAGGCAAATCCCCGAGCGAGGGTCTTGGATCAATCGACTATAATCGAGGCCCAGGGTTTTAGGAAATGGGAGGCGGACAATATTGGGAAAAACTAGAGAAATCGGGTCAAAAACCCGATCTGCTTGGAAGGTGTCCGTGGGGGAGAGTTGACCGGGGGTCAACAATCCCCCGTGGACCAATAGGAAAATTCTATTTTTAAATTATTTGAAAATTCATTTAAAATTAGTAAACGATTTTATTTCAAAAAAGTTTGAACATGAAAAATGTTTATTATTTTTTAAATTATTTTCTAGTGATTTTTATTTGTTTTTTTGAAAAGTAAATGACTTATTTACATTACATTATTATTATATATAGGTATATGTACATATGTATTTTTGAATTTTTATTTTTATTGTTTTATTTTTGTACAATTATTCCAATTTTATATTTTATTTATTTACAACATAAAATTTGGAATAAAAAAGTATTTTTATTTTATTTTTATGATTTTTTTACATTAGTTAAATAAATAGGTATATATACATATGTACGTGGTATATATACAAGGTGGGAAATGACTTTTATTATTTTTTATTTTTATTTTTATGATTTTTATTTTGTTTCTATAAATATGTACAAAATATGAGAAACACTTTTTTATTTTTATTTTGAGGAAAATAAAATTATTTATATACATAAGTGTATGTGCAAGCATGATTGGCCTTATCTCCCTCTACTTGGTTTCTTTTGCGGTCAGGCCCATGTTGAGCCCTCCCTTGGGATTAGGGCACTCAATATTTCTTTTATTTATTTATTCCTTTATTTTTACACAAAAACATGCTAATTATGAATAATTACATAATGAATACATGTTGGCAAATTATTGTATTTACAGGTATTTGCATGGTATTTTTGCCAAGGTTTCTATCTAAACTAAAGGAATAAAGAGTGATGAATGGGGATTCATCAGTGATATGGGCAAGTAGAGAAGCCACAAGATCCGGCTAGGAAGGCAAAACTCAATACCTTATCACAACCTAGTACAAATGAGGAGATATATGTATAAGAGAGGTAGAGAGACTCAAAGATGAAAATTGACGATGACTCACATGGATGGGACCGCAAAACTCAAAGAGATAAAAATGCAAATGGACTCCAAGTCACAATCCATACGTAAAGCAAACACCCGATTGACCTACTCAACATAGTGAAGATTGAGATGTGTTCTTTTTTATCTTGTCGATTTTTAGAGTTAGGTGATCATCACAAAGTTTCACACACTGAAGATAGGCTTGGGATTTAGGCGTTAATCCTTAGCGTGTGCGTAGGAATAAAATGCGCGTACAAGGAGGGGGTTGCTCTCCCCAATACAAGGAACCCACTACATTTTATTTTAGAGATCAAGTATAGTTATCAGTCCTGATTTTATTTTGGTTATCACTTTTTTTGTTATTTTTCAATGCACGTGCCTAATAAGGTTTCCAAATCCATTATCATCCTAAGTGAGAAAAATCAGAGGGAGAGGATTGAAAAAGCCATGCAAGTCAGAAATAGATGATGTATGCAAAGTACGAAGACTTACAGTGCTTCCCAGCTCTCTCCTTGCGGGATGCATAAAAGAATTGAAAACTTATGCTATATGCAAATGCATGCCAATGAAATCGCCCTAGGATAGTAACTGATATTATCGTGAAGAACAAAATATCAATTATTTAGAACCAAATCCTAAGGTTCGATCTTGGAGATGTCTCAGTGCCTGCCATAACGGGTCCTGTCAGCGTTGTACGATATCTCTCACAGCGCATGGGTTCAAAGCTAAATAACCAACAATTATTATTTGACTAAGTCCAAAAGCGCATCTATAGGTATAGACAAATATATTAGGGGCTTTGGACCTTAATCTATCGGCAAACAATTTCTAAACTAGGGCTCATTCACACAAAGTAATAAAAATAAAATAAAAGTGAAGAAAACGTCAAAACCGTCGAGGCCCCCAAGGGAACAATCCCTCGGGCATTAGACCTCGAGAAATCGAAGTGTCTCTGACGAGTCCGGGTTTGCACTAGTTAAAATATATGCCGTGTATTATGGTCGTGCATTTAAAATTATGTTTGTTGTTTCATTGTAGGCGGCAGTTGGAATCGGTCGAGAAAATAACCACAATTATTTATTCGCATGGTTTTATGTTTATTTTACTTAGGCAAGTCCCAAGGTCGAACACAAGGAGGCAAAGGAACAAACCTAGAATTATGTCTATCAAAATTCATGCGCGATTTTCGAGGAGGTCTTTTTTTGTAATTTTTAATGCAATAAAGGGTGCAAAATGCAATTCGGTCTATTTTAGGGACTAAAATGTAGATATCGATTAAACAATGTCTGAAAAATATAAAACTTGGCCACGATGATAATTATGATCAAATGAATGCACTGTAATTTCTTTTTTGAAATTTTTGGATGCAAGATGAATTTTTTAATGAATTTTTAAATGCAAACAAAGTGGATTTCCATATTTAATTATAATAAATATTAAACCTAATTGTTTTCAAGGGATAAAATTATCTAAGATATTCACTAGGTAATGGATCTCAGAAAAATCCTAAACCTCGAAAATGTGAGATTTAATACCTATTAAAAATCCAACATTGAAATATGAAAAATGATTTTTACAAGGCAAACAATGCAAGCAAATGCAATTCTTTTTGGGCACGATGTTAACCACAATCAATTCTACAATCAGTGATTTTTCGACAATTTTTAGAGCAACGGTTAATCAATGATAAATTTCAGAGCACAAGATGGGTAAGATATGCAATTTTCCATAAAAAGATCAATTATTAATTAACCAATGATCACAAAAATATCCACAATATGCCATAGTGTAAAGAATTAAATTTAGAATAGCATGCCTATTTTTGATAAATAAAATAATGCAATGAAGAGGTTCGAAACAGAGGGGAATACAGTGGTAGTTCTGCAAAATAAATAATTAAAATAAATATGAAAATTCAAAAAGGGGGCCCATGTGTAATTACCAATAAGACTGGGGGTAAAAGTGCAAAATCTCAAAGGACGCACGTGAGGCATACGTGCTCCTTAGGGACGGACTAATCTGGAATTCGGAGGAGAACCGAGGGGCACTCTATAAATTACCCAGTGGGTCACGTGCGCAGCATGTGACCCTTGGGGCTGACGTCGGCTGGGGGCCTCGGACCCTGTGCCCGGTCGGCGAGGGACGCGTGGCGGAAGAAGCTACTAGCAGAGCTTCAGCGGGAGGCGCAGCTCCTGGCGGAGTCATATTGGTTGACGATGCGGACGCAGTAAACGATGGTCGGTGATGTCGAGATGTTGGCTGACAGCGAAGTCTTAGATGGAGGCGGTGATAGATAGGTCGGTGGCACGACAACGCGAAGCGGCCGGAGCAAAGCAACGAGCACGAAGCTCTTGTTATGGCGGCCAAGATAGCCGGATCTCGCCGACGAATGAAGACCCTCCGGGTTGTCACCACCGAAGGGTACTTGGTTGGAGGAGTATCGGCGGATGTCAAAGGCGTGGGATGCGGCATCATATAAATTGGGTACGGTGATGGGTGCTAGTCATGGAAGGAGTTTTGGAGACTGATTCGACGAGGAAGAAGATCGTGGGGAGATCTGATTCAATGAGGAAGAAGATCGCGGGGAGATCTGATGGTGATTGGAATCGACGAAGGCGAGATACGCGGCGAGGCACGCGACGAAGTGGCGAAATACGTGGCGGCGGTGGAGAAAGCGCGGGAGGCACGAAAGGGGAAGGAGGCGATGAGGACGATGGCCACGGGCCGCCCGATCGGTCGAGATCGGATGGCCCCAATGATGACGCGTGGCGGTCGGATGGGTGAAGGCGCGGCATGTGCTGGGCATGTGCAAGGGAGGCGCGTGCCCTGCACGTGCGTTGAATTAATTTTTTTTATAAAATGAATTAATGAAAATTCGAAAAAGGCTGACACGTGGCGGCTCCAGGAGCGGCCACGTGTCAACACCACAAAAATCGAAAAATAAATACATTGTAAAATCAAAAATAAATAGTAAACGGGTTTGGGTAGAAAAAGTTTCTTCAGAAAATTGCTCGTCTCGATGAGATCTACAACTTTCATGAAGATATCAAAATCAAATCGATCATTTGCACAAAGTGATATTTGGGGGTATCCCATGTACATAGAATACCTTGATTTTTTGGGGTTCATAATTTTTATTATTTTTAAACCATATAAACATCTGAAAAAAATATGGTAAAATCAAAGATAGATATTTACACATTAATCTAATTTTTTGGATTTTTATTTATTAAGAGAAAAAGGAAATAAAATAAAATACGAAAAGAACCAATTTCGTAGTAACAGTTAGTGAAGACTTGGACTCAATTTGTTTCTTTGATTTCAAACTCATTTTAGATTTGGATTTTTATGCATTTCAATAAAACATTTATCCAATAAGACAAATAAAAAAGAAATAAAATAAAATAGTTTAATTATGTACATAAAATAATAGGTCAAAAATCACTAAAATATAAAATGTACAAAAGAGGCCCAAATCCAACCTTCACATATGAGCTCCGATTCACTTGAACTTGGTCGTGTTTTGAAGGTAATTGAATGTACATTAGTTCAAAAGTGAGTAGAATCAAAACGGACACTGGATGAAGAAGATATGAGGTTTTAGTCCAGAAATCCTAAAATTGGAGTTTAGGTTTTTGTCTACTTATTTGGGTTAGTGATTTTTTTGTAATTTTCATTTATTCTTGTTAGTGATATTTACACAGTGGAGGTAGTTTTGGGGTTATTCGGAGTTAGCATGAATTAGTTAAAAATCGGGGAAGTTAGGCCATTTATAGGTTAATTTTGGCTGGGATTTTTGGCTTCTTATTTTGTGCAAAATGAGTGATAAAATGCAATTCTTATGAAAACATGCATGAATGCTAATTATGCAGAATAAATGAGAAAATGCCAATGATTTTAAGGGATTCGATCTTAATTAATGAGATTTTGAGTGATGAATCTGAGATTCATCGTTCTCTAAGAGTTCTGAATTATTACAATTATGGAATCACTCTCTCACATAAAATTACAATTCTTTTAAGAGAAAAATGGATAAATTGAAGCGCAGAATCTATCTCAAAAATTCCTCCAAGTCTGAATCAGGGCTCTCTCCTACCGGCTCAGTCAGAATATCAGCTCCACTTTGCTTAGGTGCATAAGTCCTCCTAGGAGATCCTCCGTCGTGCTACGGTCCCTCGTAACAAATTCAAACATGAAGGAGTGCCAAACAGCTCACAATAATATCAAATGATAGTAAAAAAATGTACAAATAAATAAATGCAACAATAATAAATGAATGAACAAGAGACATAAGACAAAATCAAATACTCTCCTACTACGTGACGTTGCTCCCCGGCAACGGTGCCATTTGATAACCTAGAAAAACAGAGGGCCGTACAGTCTCACAAGTCGAGAGCGCAGTCGATACGTTGACTGCTCAATAATCCTCAATCAATCAACAATTAACCCACAATATGAATAAAGCAATAAAATATCAAAAATGTGGAGTTAAAGTTTATTATAACTCTATAACAAAGTGTATAGGTGTAAGCATGTGTAGAGGTCAAACAATGCGAGCAAACGGGAGGAGGAGGAGGCATGATAGATGCACAAAATCTGTCTTTTATCTCTTATTCAATTTATTTTTTGTGGGTTTTAAATTTTCTATTTTTTATTTTATTTTTTTTGTTTGTATAATTTGTATTTGTTTTTATAACTTTCAAATTTTATATTTCTTTTAGATTTAAATATAATATATATATACATGGATATCTATAAATACAATATAAGGTGTATGTAGATACTATATTGATAAAAATATGTAAAAATAGATCAAATATAGTAAATATAATGTTTTTGTGATTTTTATATTTTTCTAAATTTTTTGTTATTTTATAAAATTTTTGCTAGTTTTTATGTATTTTTATTCTCAAAAAATATCCCAAATAAGGGATTAATATATATTTGAAATTGTTTTGGTTTTAAAAATAATAAATAATCTTCAAAATTACCCAATAAATTTTAATGTATAAATATCTATATAAATAAAATTATAAAACACACAAACATATTTTTGGTATTTTGTAGAATTTTTATATTTTTTGTTAGATTTTCGAGCTTTATGATTTCTTACATCTTCTTTTTATATTTTTTAGGGGTTTTTGTTTTCTGGGCTCAATAAATATCAAAATATTCTATATATATTTTTTGGAATTTTTCAAAACATTTTCATATTTTTTGGTATTTGATATTTTAAATAGGCAATATTTAGGCTCCTTTTCACTTTTAATAAATGGATAAAATGCAAAAAAATGT
Source organism: Ottelia alismoides (assembly GCA_037367405.1). NCBI lineage: Eukaryota > Viridiplantae > Streptophyta > Magnoliopsida > Alismatales > Hydrocharitaceae > Ottelia > Ottelia alismoides. The sequence continues at coordinate 940,695 of JAZKJV010011152.1, read as the reverse complement.
CAACTAAAAATATGAGTGTGAACCTATAAGGCATAGAGCATTTAATCCTATTTTTGAAGATTTTAAAAGCTCAAAAACTATTTTTAATTAACACAAAAATACATGTCCTAGCAGGGGAATATTTGCAAATAAAATATAAGATAGGGGCCACAGTGCAATTATTCCAAAAATATACAACATTAACAAAATTTATTGGATTAATAAATAATTATAAAAATATTAGGACCAACTATGCAATTTACCCATCACGTGGGACAACACGTGATGCACGTTGGTGGGACTAAAGGGCAAATTCAAGAAAGTTCAGGGACCCTCAACAAATTTTAAAAAAATATATAACATCAATTTCAATTTATTGGACTAAAATAATAATTTGCATAACTCACAGGGCATCCTTGAAATTTCATCACTCACGTACGACGATACGTGAGGTAACGTGGACATGTCCTATTTGTAATTACAAGAAGGTCAGTGGTCCCAATGCAAAAAGTCCAAATTATTTATAACGTTAACTTTTATTTACAGGACTAAATAATAAATACAAAATATATGGGGGTAGAATATGCAATTACCCCAAACAAGCTATTGGACGGTGTTGGTCTTCTCACTTTCCATGTGCCGCTCATCCAGCAACCGATGATGCTTCATCGTTGGATGGAGGAGATTAGATCGCACGGGTCAATCGGATGGTATTCATTATCATCGTGGTCAGAACATGCTTTACGTTTCTTTCTCTGGCTCGACGCAGCTGCATTTTGAAGTACATGTTTCTTTCATACCTTTCTTAATGTTGGGCATGTACCTGATGGCCTTAAGCAGGGGTATCTCAAGAACAAGATTCAGAATAATCTTGGCCACGTTAGGGTCGGACGGGGAAGTTTTTAAGTTTCTATTTTTGGATTTTCTTATGGCATATGGAAATGGAAAATTTACGTAACAAAAGTAGAAATATTGTTCATATTTATATCAACATCAGTGCCCACATCATGTTGTACAAACAAACGACTAAAATAAGCATGGTCATCCCAAATAGGTGGATACCCAAAATCTCGAGGCGAGGCTCCATCGATGGGCATCGAGGTGGTTGCAGGTCGGGTCCCTTCGGTGGCAAGCACGGTGGTGCTTCGGCTATTATTGTTGCTTTCTTATTATGGTTTTTAATTTAACAGAATTTTATAGTTGTTTCTTTCCGGTGCTTCTCCTCCTCCTTCTTCTTCCTCACCTGGCCCGACTGATGTAGAAAAGGATGATTTGTGAGGGAAAGATTTATTCTTACCCTTCATGGTGGTAGTCAGCTGCAAGGTCGTACCACTCCTAGGAGTAACATAATTAGATAAAAACACATCGTGCACTTCTGACTCTATTAGACCGGAGAAAGATCACATACAACCTACTCTTTCTTTTAAAAGATATTGGGGTTGGCCTCCACCTGAGCTAGAATTGGAGTTTTAGCGATGGTGAGGTCCTCGAGCTTATGGTTGATTTCAACAAGGCCCTTTACCAACTAAGACAAGCAGTCCAAAGCAAGGTTCATAAGAGCAGCCTCGGATGGTTCGACGTACTGACCATACTGATACTAGGAATGGTGTGAATGTTGTGAGTAGGAATGCTGAGAGTTATAGTGAGGAGAAAGGTAATACTGATGATGTTGTTGAGGAGAGTACTGGTAAGGAATAACTGATACTATTGATTATACTAGCATGGTCAGTACTACAGCTGATAGTATTGATTCTGTCTCCAATTGTCATGGTATGGCGGAGACTGTTGGTGGTGCTGAGGCAGGTTCTGGACAATTATCCCTCCTTATTGTTGAGGGAATGGGCAGATGAATATAGATAGTCTTGTTGTCCTCCAAGATGGGCCAGTTGCATATCGTTGCTCCACATGCCATTCACCTCCTGAATGACAGGTGGTGGAGGAGAGCATGGATCTAGTAATATCTGTAGCTCATGTTGGTAAACCACAAGCTGCTATTGTGATTGCTGAGGCGATGGTGGATCTGGGGCTATCACATAATATACATGTGAACTGCTAGTTGGGACGGACTCTGTTGAGGAGGATGAGGCAATTAGGACTCATTCATCTCAACCAGAGTCGAAGTCGATGCATGCATGGACTGTCAGGCGTTAATGATACTCACCAACAACTTCAACTGCTTGGTAATATGATCCAATTTGTCTAGATATTGCATCCTTTGTTCGATTACAGAAAACCTCTCAAGATCCTATGATCATTTGTCAATAATATCCCCCTTGGACAGGTGGCTCCTTATGATGCTCAAGTTGGAGCTTCCGTCCTTGTCTGGCATGTACGAAGCTGTCATATGAACTGGCTTCTCGAGACTGTGTGGTTGGCACAGATATGTATGGGACGATGACAAGGCAGTCTCTCCTTTGACCATTTCCTCGAAGATCTTCCAAACGATGACCTTGTCCTTGTTGAATTGCGAGCTGTCACGTACAGCATCCTGATAATCGTTCCTGACCAAGCGGTAAATAAATAACGAATTAGAAACTACTAAATAGAGAGAGATGATTAATAAAACAAAAGTCAATTCTGATTAAAATTGGTCAGAGGTGTTGATGACTTATTTGTCCTAATGAGTATGCCTGGGTCCAACACAAGGAGGCAGAAAATCACGGACGTGAATTTTTGCGAGAAGAAATTATTTTTTGTGATATTTTTTGTCCTTTTCTTCTTTAAAGTGAGAAAACTCTTTTTATGATTTTAATTTTTAGTCTTTTTATTTGATTTTTATTTTCAAATTTTGATTTGATTTTCAAAGTCATATTTTTCAAAAGGTTTATCTACAATATAATATGTGGAAAAATATGGAATATAGATGATCTTATATATTAGATAAAATATGTCGAGCGATAAGCTCGAAAAAGAGAGAAAATAAATTAAGATGTATTAATAATAAAGAAATAAATCCAAAATAAAACTCGCCAAGAAATCAACGAAAATTTGATATAAAAATAAAATGTAAAAATGCTACGATGATTGAATAAGCTCTAAGGTACACAGTGTTCACAATAGTCCAAAATTATTATGTAAAAAATACAAGAAAAAGAAATATAAAGCCTCTTATAATTAGGTCACTGGTCAGGGACCTAACTATAAGCAAAACTAGAATCTTTACAACTAGGTCCTTGCATGGGGACCTAAATGCAAATAAATATCTAGAGGCCCTCTGGAATTTTAGGAGTTGGTAAGGTCTCATGTGCAGTTTTTCTAATGGTTCAGATCTAGGAAGTTGGGATTAGATGAGCTCATGCGATTTTAACCATACAAGTTCTTGCCACGTGTTGTGATCCTGTAAAGTCTGGAGTTCTTGGTTGTTCTTCGCTATGTTCTTCCCCAAATCGTAGTCAACGCCGGTGACTTCATTCGTCAACTCTTCTCTGATGATGATGAAGCGACGATGACGGTGTTGCTTCTGATGTAATTGACGTAGGTTCCAGATGGTGTTCGTTGAGGATAGCCACTCCAGGCATTACTTCAGTCCTGCAAAGTGTATTTATATGCTCCATTTCATGAGAAATTGACCAAGATTGTTAGTAAAACTTCAGGTTAATATTGTTCCAAGAAATATAGTTTCTTATGCGAAATTGGTCGAATTGAGACGAAGATGGAAAGGTTCTTCTATGTGAATCAAAAGAATGGTGATTATCCTTACTAATGGCACGATTAATTGGGCCAATTAGAGCATGAAACTCAAGAAATAGAAAATGGGGTGAATGTAGTACCTGGGGTTAGAAGGTTTATGACCTTCTTGGTTGTTGCTCGACAGGTCGGTTTTCTTGGAGATGCATGCCTAGCTGGTGGCGATTCAAGGTCGGCCAAGGCCTTGGAATGTCTCCTTGATCTCCAATCTTCCACATGGGTCGGTCGACGAGTGGTGTCACTACTGGAATCAATCGGAACAAGGCAGAGAATGAAGGCAAACAGCCAGGTGTTTATCATTATGGATAAGTTAGTTGTGATGGGTGATCTTTGGATGAATTTAGGATAATTGGAAGTAGTTAGGAATAGATCCAATGGTGGTCGTGAATTAGGATAGTTAGTTCAGTAGATTAGAGGGTTTAGACTATGTTTAGGGAATGGAATGAATGCAAGAAAAATATGAGAAGTTAGCCAATCAGAACAGATTCCAACCAACTTCTTCTTGGGGAAGAAGCACCATGTCAACACCTGGTTGGCTGGAATTTGTAAAATTAATAATAATAATTAAATGAAATTATTTAACTTAGATATAAAAATATAAAATATAAATGATTAAATATATTAATTTATTATATAATTTATTTTTATAAATAATTATTTAATAAAATATAAATATAATATTAATACATAGGTATATATAATTCCTATTAAATAGACTTCTGATTTTTAATTTAATAATTAATAAATAACATATCATCTTATATTTTATTAATTAGTAGAATAATAAATAGGATGTATGTGAATTTTTTGTGGATTTTATTAAATTAATTTGTATAGATATATTGATAAATACAAGAATATAGTCTACTACTTAATTTCATCGATAAATTAGAGTTTTTTATTTATTTAATTTATTTAAGTTATTAAATAATATTCAAAAATTCTGAAATAATTTATACGTCATCTCAGGATCAATAAAATAATTATAAATTATAAAATTACCAAAACTATATATAGTATGATCTGAATAAAATAAATATACCATAAACCTAGTTGTCATTAGGTCCCAAAATTGACTTTTTGCAAACGGACTCTGATTTTGGTGAAATCACTTTCACTAATTAGAGAGAATTATTTTATGAACTTTAAAAATGAGTAGAGTGAAATTGGAGTTGTTTGAAAGTTTGATTTCTTGGCATACATACAAGATAATATTTTTAACTTATTTTTAAATTTTTTATATTTTTTAAAAATAAATGAGAAAAGAATTGGTGAAAAATATATACAAATGAATTAACTAAAAATATTTAAAGTTTTGGTATTTTTGATAATTAATGAATAACTTATACAATGTATAATAATTCTTTTTGTTGTTTCCTTCCTTATCTCCCCCTACTTATTTTCTTGTCAACCAATCCATGCTGACCTGGTTTCGGGGGTTAGGTTATAATAATATATCTTTTAACTATATTTATATTTTATAAGTCATATTGTACATATATACATATTTACAATATGCCTCTTTTTATTTTCTTTCTTTTTATTCCTTTATTTATTTACATGTTTTTGATGCATAAAATGGCATTTTTATTCATGAATGAAGTTTTGTTAAGAAATGGAAATTAATGGATATTTACATGTATTTGTTAAGGGTTTTAGGACAAAATGTAGAAAGAATGGTAATGGATGATGGATACATCACATCCATGAGCTTCTGGCTTTCAATTTCCAATCCCCCAAAGAAATGTTGGACCAGGCTGGTTCAAGTTGTAATGGAGGCATTTCTCCTATAAATCTGTAAACCTCTCCCATGCCTCATGAATGGAATTGTGGGTGGCTTGGGTGAAGTTAGCAATGCGGGCACGCATCTGATTCAACTAGGCGAGAGGGTAGAATTTGTGCAAGAAAGCTGACTTCATCTCCTCCCTTGTGTTGACGATTTCCCCAGATGGTTGATCCAAATGAAGAACCTTGTCCTGAAGGTTGAATGGAAAGGACGTCATTTTGACTACACCTAACGGTATTTTAGGGTAGTGAGTTGTACTACATATGCGTGCAAACTGTTGCAAACACATATGAGGTTCTTCGTTCGCATTACTGTGGAAGGTTGGTAGAAGAACCAAGAGTTGAGGCTTCAACTCGAAGTGTGCATGGATCGTTGAGCATGGGCTTGGGCCTCTCTGCTCAGGATTCATCTGTTAAGCCTCCACAGCCTCCATATGCTCTCTCTCTCTCTCTCTCTTCCTCTTCTCCTCATCCTCCTCTTGGATTGTCTCTTCTTCTCCTCAAATCATTGAGAATATCTTGGAAGGTGACCTAGGATAATGCCTGATCGGTGAGTTTGTTGTTGAATCGCCTAAATGGAGGAAAGAAGCTGAGCATTCATTGCGTTCTAGTCTGGTTGGCCCTACTCTAGCTTGGAAGGATACTATTTCCCTTCCCTTTTTCGGTGGGAGCCATCTATGTATCTATCTATGAATCTAAAAGACTTTCGGACTCCAGATCAGGCTCGTAATCTGCATATGAAATGATACCTCGATAAGTTTAAATAGAAGTACCAGATGTAGCGAATTATGTTGTCTTAAGGTCAATACAAAACTTCATTAAGTATGGCAATGTGTAAGGAGAGAAATCAATTACCATCCAAAATGGATAGAGTTCTGGATAAGAGTGGTCATGGATTATTGAAGAAGGAGGTGAGTTTGGATATTGGTTTGTGGAGTCCGAATCAAGTTCTCGACAATCGCCCCAAAATATTGGAGAAGGCGAGCACATGGAATCGATGTTGTTGTTGGCAGAGTCCCGACTAAGCCATCCATGAGTCGCCATCTCAAAGATGAAAAGGGTGATTGAGAATGGATGAAAGATACGATGATAAACCAGGAATAAAAGGAGTGTGAAATAGTACAAGGCTCAAAACGAGTGATGAGTTTATGATTCATCACTCTATAAGTAGAAAATAGAGCTTCGTTCCCAAGTAATTAGCTGTATTTCTTCATTTATTCTGAATTTTTATCATTCATGCACTTAGAATTAATATCTGCATTTTAACATGCATATTTGCATTAAACAAGAAGCCAAGTTTCCTTATAAATATCACTATTATTGTACCATATCTTCCCCATTTTTTATTTATTTTTCATTAACTCGGAATTGAATGAAATCAACACTTTATTATACTTATTACTAACACTAATAAAGAAAAATAACAAAAAAAATACTAACGTGTAAAATTAATCAATAAAATCCAAATCTTCATTTGAGACTAAAAGTCTTTAGACATGAATATCTATCTCATACAATTTCCTATGGAACCCTACTCACTTTTAAATTAATGTGTGTTCAATTACCTTCTAAACAAGACTAAATTCAAAAGAATTGGCGTTCGTATGTGAAACTTGGGTTTTGGACCCTATTGTATATTGTACAAATTGTCTAATTTGATATTATTATTTTATGTACAAAAAATTTCATTTACTTCTTGTGTGTTTATTTTATTTGATTAATGTTTTAATAAAATGCACAAAATCCAAATAAAAATTGAAGCAAAAATTGATGAAAATAAATCAACCCGAGTATGTATATATTATTTGTGCCTAATTTCACTTTATTTTATTTCTTTGTTTTATTAACTACTAAAATCCAAAAATTAGATTAAGTTTTAAATATTTATTTTAATATTTTATATATTTTTATTTTTATCTTCTTTAAATGACAAAAAATTTGAAAACACAAAATGGGGTGTATATATCTATATAGTACCAACAAAAATAATTTTTATGTAGATGATTTATTTTAGTTTTGGGTCTTGCACAAAAATTATAGATCTCATGGAGATGAGCAACTTTTATGTTGACCACTTTTTGATTTGACCTATTTTGTTATTCCTTTTTTATATATTTAGAACTATTTTTAGATTTTTCTAAGAGTGATACATGGTAGCCCCTGGAGCAGCTACATGTCAACCCCATTTTTATTATTTATTTTCTCTTATTTTTATTTTATTATCTATCTATTTTAATTACTTTATATATATTTATATATTTTATTCATTATTATTATTTATTTATTTTATTATTTATTTTATTTTATTATTTATTATATTTTTATTTATATAATTTTAAATTTTATTTTTTGTCACCGCGTGGCCACCCCTGGACGTGATGCCCCCTCTTCTTCCTCCTTCGGTCGCACCTTACGATAATCACCCACCCCGCCTTGCACGACGGTGCCTGTGACCATTCCTCTTCCCTCTTTCCTCCATCCCCTTGCTTTCTCTCTTCCCTCACATTTTCCCCATCTCTCTCTCTCACACACCACTCAATCTTCACCTCTGCTAGCCTTCTACAGTGGTGCAGGCACACAACCGCCTACTCCTACTGTTCCCATATCCCCACACATAATTCCCTCTCTCTCTCTCTCTTCTCCAAGGCATGACCCAACCTCATGTGTTCCTTCCGTTGACATGTTCCTCCATCTCGCCTCATGTGGCATGTGGCGCAACTGTTTGCGTGCCCAAAACCCGACCACCTCTTCTCCTCCACTGATCTCGGTCCCCTTATAATTGTCAGCCCATAAAACCACCTCCATCGCCATACTTTTCGATTATCTGCCATCTTCCTAAGTTAGGAGAGAGATCTCTCCCAGGGAGTTTGAGTGACAATGGAATGATCATGAATCGAGCAACGACCTTCTCCTCCAAGCGAAATCTGACAAAGAGACTTCGTCGTCACTACTGCCACTTCAAAGCAGCTTGAGCTCCACCGTCATGACTCACTGAGGTGTTGAGCGACAACCAGAGGGCTGAAAGCTCCTCCATCTTTCCCAAGCATTCGATCACATCTTTTGAGTAACTCCTTCCTTTTCTTTTCTTCTCTTTCCTTCTTCCCCTCATCTCATGTGTCTCTTCTTCTCCCCTAAATTGACATCTATGCCTCCCCTCTAAATCTTCAATCGCCTACACAACCTTTTACTCCGATCTCATTTGCCCCACCATCAACCACTTTAGTTATTTCCACCTTCACCATCACCCATCCTTTATTCGGAAGGTCTTCATAGTCATTCACATACCATCATCCATTAGTCGAGTTGTAGCACGAGCTCCATCTCTTCAACTTGCAGGAGCACCCATAAATCAGTAGAAGAGGGGTTGTGACGTCGATCACCTGGAGCATCGCCACCTGCAACCACTGATTGACACGTTAACGTTGCAGGAACCATTAGTTCTTTGCACCCTCGCCCTGGTTTGCCATGAGTAGCTCCCCCGATCGCTTCAATTTGCTAACTCCGCCTCAAATGCTTCCCCTTAGCCTCACCTCTACCCTCTCAAACGGCGCTGCAGTAGCCTCTTGCACCAGCACCGAGCTTCTCCAAAGAAGGGATCGAGCGATAGCTGCTAATCATCAACGCAACCATTCATCCACCATCAGACAGGTGAGGACTTGCAACAGTCATCCACCCGAGCCCACTACCTTGGGAGCTCGAGCCGCCAGAGCTAGCCAAGTGCAGCTTCAAATTCTTATACATTCGCCTCTGCTCCAAGCCACAACCAGAAGCATGCCAAGAAACCACGTAAAGCCTTGGAAGCTCTGAGTTGGCCCCCGACCTCCAAGCTACGTGTTTGAATCCAACGTTGCCCAAACCTTACCCCGTCACGTGCCTATGCACATGAGGGTAGGGTAATTTACAGAACAACCCCCAAACGTTCAGTCATTAGTGTTGAAGCCCTCGCTTGTCTCTTCACATGCGCAACAGATGGGGAGTAGGACATTTGCATCCCGCACCCCTCGAGTTCCTATAGTTTGCAAAAAGACCCCTGCCATCCAAGGCATGTGCGAGGTACATGCCAATTGGGAAATTTGTAGGACAACCCTCTAAGATTCCGACAATTAAAGAAGAGCCCTAGCGCTATTTTATTTGTTTATATTTTATTCGAATATTCCAATCAGAACCTTGAGTTTGTGTCCATGTTTGAGTCTCCTTTTAGCATTATTTAATCAATAAAAATAACAATGTGTAGAATATTTTATTCTTTATCATTATGGATGATGATTTTATTGTTTGAATTATAATTTATTTAGTATAATTACGGTTGTGGAAAATTGTGTATTTTTCCACTGCATATTATTAATTCCATATTAAATTAATCTTTGCTCCAAAAATTCTCAAAAATTCACAGTAGGTAGATTTCAATATGTTTTACATTGTGACCAAATTTCATGATATTTGCAATCATAACATGGTCGCAATAAATTTAACAATGATTTGAGAAATTGATTTTTAATAGTTAGATCCATTATTTTGAGATCTTTTAATTTTCCTGAATTGCTCTCACATAGGTTTATCTAGGATAAAAAATTTTCTGAAAAATAATTTTTCTTCTACTTATTAAAATTAATTTGCAAAAAATTACCATGCATGTATATTTAATTCGTAATTAATTCTTACTACACCACAAATATCCAAAAGAATTTACCATTAATTTCATCATTCTTCATAGTCTGGCCAAGTTTTAGGATTTTTGGATATCATTTGAGCGCAAATTGCATTTTAACCCTTAAACTTCCCCAAACTTGCATGTCATTTTAATTGCATAAAAATTAAAAAATTGCATCTCTAAAAACCTAAGTTCTAGATCAACCATTAACATACTTAAGGAAACAACTGCCTCCCTTATTCCGACCTTGGGCTTCCCCAAGTAAAATATAAATTTGATCGCTTGCTTTGATTGAATAATTAATTTTAGCAGTTTTTTATCAATCCAGATTGTCTGCCTACAACGCACATTAAATGTTAACTCCACGTAACAAATGATGTCATTGTCGAGAGGCAAGATTTAGGTTGATTTTTAGAAAATCTTGATATTAGATTTTTCACCCTCGGGTAGTCTGACCCCCAATTTTCTTGTAATTATCACTTTGTTTATTTTCCTATATTTGTTTATTTGTTTGCTTTATTTTATTGCATTTTGTATATCTCTCTGACCATGATTTTTTTGTGCGAGTGAACAGAAGTGACGGAGCATCTGCTTAGGTGGTTGAGCATCTCAAGCGCATTGGGGATCGACTTTTCTGGGAATTAAGCTAGCTAAAAGGATCACCTAAAATTAAGATCGAGTCAAGTCGTGAGAGAGCATAGAGTGTAGGATTTTATTTCCAACATTATTTTAATTTTTGTAATTAATTTGTAATAATTTAGTTAATTGCACATTTTTAACGGATTCTGTTTGGGATTTCGCATGTGTACTCAGACTTTCTATATTCTTCTCTTATTTGTGGGGTGTTGAGACATGTTTCGTTCTATGGTGAGGGTGGGGCTTGATTTGAGTGGTTCGTAGGATAGACATGCATTCATAACTCTTAGAACATTTTTCATTAGAATATTATATTGCTTGTGCTCATACTATATTAGGACTGTAGTTCACATAACAAGATGCACCTTGGATTGTTCAATTTAGTCAAACTCAAATCTAATTCTTCCCGAGAAAAAGAACTTGTTTAGAATAATTTTTCAATTATCTATTTTGCATCCCACATGAAGATTGTGAGGAAGCACTATAAGTCTCCTTAACTAGGCACATCATCATTGTTTTTCATGTGCAATGGCTTTTCTCGATTCCTTCCTTTGATTTTCTCACATAAGTATAAAAAAGAATTGGTATTAGATTGTAGACGTGATTATTTGGCACATTAAAGATCTTGAATGATAACCATTTTTAAAACTGGGACTGTTAAACAAGGCCGACTTAAATAAAAATATATAAAATCAACAATTGTTTTGAGGATAGTAACCCCATCATTGGACACATTTACATACCTCCAGATAAGATCGAATGAGTGAGAATTCATCCTCTAAGGATTAGATCCGAAATCCTTGAACCTGTGCCCTAAGCACGTGGACTAACTCTTGAGTCATGTTATTGCTGCAAGCACTTGCATCCGATCCTTAGAAGAAGTAGTCTTGCTTCAAGTTGGTGTGTTATGTCAGCTCGAACACGAACTACACCAGGAGACTACACCCGTATGTAATGAATGAAAAGATTGTTTAATCACCAAAAATAAAATTTAAAAGATCATTGGCTAGACCTTTGTGGCCTTCACTTTGTGAAGTTGGTGAAATTGGGGTCTGTGTTATGTTTGCATTGTGTGTGTGTTTATCAAAAATCGATCATCAAAGAGCGCATACATGTGCCTTCACCATCTCTCTTGAATTAATTCTCGTGATCTCTCTTCGAACCTCTTGATATCGAGAATGGAGGATTGGGATGATGTTTGCTCTGACTTTGCAAGCCTCTCGCTAACCATCCTAAACTCTCACGGGCTAGGGACCACTCTCACCCCAAGCCCTGGTTTCCCCATGGAGACTCTTCCGATGGAATTGCAGCTAATAAGTCACTCTTTTTCTAGAGGGTTGTCAAACCCAGACCATTCCTTTCTTCTCTCACCACATCGAAAAAGACCTTTACGTCGATGCTTCTAGATCTAATTCTTCCAACTTTATTAATTCAAATCATATTCATTCTAAAGCTGAAGAAGGCGGAAGGAAGTTCAAGATGCCTCCTAAGAAAACCCCATCATTAGACGTCTTCGTATTAATTTCATAATATATGCATTTCATTTGCATATCTTGATAAGCAAAGTGGAAAGTTAATGGGTTCTGAACCGAGTTATGAAAAGAAGTCGGGGGTGTATTTGATTTGACTTAATCTACTTAATTTTAGAGGAACCTTATAGGAACTAGAGTTTGAGACTTTTCAAGTCAAGTGACTTAATTCTTAGAGTCCACAAGACTATGTTCACATGTCATCTTGATTGGTCTAAGTAGAATATGTCATGCACACCTACGATTCTTTTAGACAGTGACCTAACTTAGATAAGCACCTTGCATGTAGCTCATTGATGAGGTGGTGAGGAAGCAGAATCCTTTAGCTTGGAGAAACACACGAGTAGAAACATTTATAGTTACTTTAATAAGTGGCCAGTGTGTCTCAACCTAGTCTAGTGGTGTCAACGTCTAATGATGGGGTGTTGTGGGTTGCAATAAAGCTTCAAAAGAGGGATAGTATACTGTCTTAAGAAGAAAAACTCCTTATGTACATGTTGCACATGTTCAAAAAAATATAGAAAATATCCAAAAAGTTAGACGGGCAAAAAGTAAATAAAAAAGTTTTTATTGGATAAAAATATGAATGAGAAAGGCATATGTTTCAAAGTCTCGTACCAAGGAAGTCTGTAGATGGAGACTTGACTACACAGCTCAAGCTCCATGGATATGTGACTGCACTGGTCACAGTTCATTCTTTTCTCTAGCTCCTCTTCTTGAGTTGGTTGCACTTGAATTTAGAAGGGAATACCCCACTCCTCAAGGAAAGAGTTTCTAGATCGGGGAATTATGGTTACCTTGTTAGAGGAGGATGTTTCTTTGTCATTTCTGATGTGGGGAGCTATATTCACTTACACAGTACAAGTAAGATAAATAATCATCAGAATTTGTGTATGAGGACTTGTTCTGACCTGATTATTGAGATGACCTCAATAGAGACTTGTGGAACTTAAATCCTATTCCCGATAAGGTTCCACCACATTATTAATCCAAAGGTTGAATTGAGCTCCATTTTCACCTTTTGTTCATGACCTTGGTATGGAATCCAAAAATCATTTCACTCTTGCATTTCATTTTAGTTGCTCGAGGACGAGGAAGGTTTAAGTATGGGGGGTTAAAGAATATGTGCTTCATCACACTAAAATTTGAAAATAAAGCTTTGTTCCCAAGTAATTAGCTGCATTTCTCCATTTATTCTGAATTCTTACCATTCATGCCTTAGAATTAATATATGCATTTTAGCATGCATATTTGCATTAAATAAGAAGCCAAGTTCCCTTGTAAATATCACTTGCATTATACCATATTTTCCCTATTATTTATTTATTTTTCCCTAACACATAATTCAATAAAATGAACTCCATAGTATACATATTAATAACACTAATAAATAAAAAATACTAAGTTGTAAAATTGATCAATAAAACTCAAACCCTATTTTGAGACTAAAAGTCTTTGGACGTGAATATCTCTCTCATATAGTCTCCTATGGACAACTACTTGCTTTTTAATTAATGTACATTCAATTACCTTCAAAACAAGATCAAATTCAAAAGAATCGAAGTTCATAGTGAAACTTGGTTTTGGACCCCTATTGTATATTATACATATTATCTAATTTGACCTTAATATTTTATGTACAAAGATATTTTTCCACTTATTTCTTTTATAATTATTTTCTTTAATTATTGTTTTAATAAAATGCACAAAAATCTAAATAAAAGTTGAAGCAAAAATCAAAGAAAATAGATCAACTCTAGTTTGTATGTATCGTTTGAACATAATTTCCTTTTATTTTATTTCTTTATTTTATTAATTATTAAAAAAACAAAAAATAGATTAAGTTGTAAATATTTATTTCATATTATCTTTAATTTTATTTTGATTTTTATCTTATTTAAAAAACAAAAAATTCATAAAACACAAAAATGTGGTATTTTATATCTATAGAGTACCACCAAAAATACTTTTTATATAGATGATTTATTTGGTTTTGGGTCCTTCATGAGAGCTATAAATATGTCGAAACGAGAAACTTTCATGTTCACCACTTTTTAGTGTAACCTTTAATGATATTTCTTTTTTTATTTTTCTTTATAAAAGTTTTATGATTTTTCTGGGAGTGGCACATGGCATCCCATCGAGCAACCACATGTCAACCCCGTTTGTTATTATTTATTTTCTCTTCTTTTTATTTTATTATTTATCTTTTAAATTAATTAATTAATTTTTAATTATTTACTGTATATTATTTTTTATTATTTACTTTTGTTTTTTTGTTTTTTTATTTTTATTTTTTATTTATGATATTCTTATTTATTATATTTTTAAATTTTATGTTTCATCGCTACGTGGTCGCCCTTGGGCGTGCCACATGGCACCCCCTCTCCTTCCTCCTTCGGTTGCACCTTGCGGCAACCACCTGCCCTGCCTTGCGCGGCGATGCCTGCAACCGCTCCTCCTCCCTCTCTCCACCAGCCCCTCACTTTCTCTCTTCCCTCATATTCTCCCCATCTCTCCCTCTCGCCACTCGATCTCTACCATCGCCTGCCTTCTGCGGTGGTGTACGCACGGAACCGCCTGTTCCTACTGCTCCCATCTCCCCACACCCACTTCCCTCTCTCTCTCTTCCCCAAGGCATGACCCAACCTCCTGTGTTCCTTTCACTGACCCGCTCCTCCATCTCACCTCGCATGACATGCGGTACAACCGCCTGCATGCCCAAGACCCAGTTGTCTCTTCTCCTCCTTTAATCTCAGTCCCCTTGTAATTGTCAACCCATAAGACCACCTCCATCGTTGCACTTTTGTGGCTATTAGCCATCTTCCTAGGTGAGGAGAGAGAGAGAGAGATCCCATGGATTTTGAGTGACCGTAGAACGATCCTTGATCGAGTAACGATCTTCGCCTCCAAATGAGACCCAACAAAGAGACTTCATCGTCATTGCTACCACTCCACAGTAGCTTGAGCTCCACACTGTGAGGTGTTGAGTGACGATTAGAGGGTCAAAAGCTCCTCCATCTTTCCCATGAATTCGATCGCATCTTCTAGGTAACTCCATTTTCTTTTATTCTCCCTCCTTCTTCCCCTCATTCCCCGCATCTCTTTTTCTCCCCTAAATCAACATCTCAGTCTCGTCTCTAAGTCTTCAATCACCTAGACAACCTTCTACTTCGATCTCATATGCCCTACCATCGACCACTTCAGTTCTCTCCACCTTCTCCATCACCCTTCCTTCATCTGAAAGGTCTTCGTAGCATTCGCATACCATCATCCATTAGTCGAGTTGTAGATCGAGCTCCATCTCTTCCACTTGCAGGAGCCCCCATAAATCAGTAGAAGAGGAGCCTTGTCATCGATCACTTGGAGCATCATCACCTGCAACCACCGAACCACTTCAATCTTGCAGGAACCATCAGTTCTTTGCATTGCCCATCTCCCCCACGATCCGCCATGAGCATCTTCCCAGACCGCTTCACTTTTCCACAACTCTTCCGCGGCTGCTTCACTTTATGACAATGCCACCTCATCCTCTTTGCTTCATCCTCGCCTCCACCTTCTCAAATAGTGTGGCAGCAACCTTTTGCACCAGCATCGGGCTTCACCAAAGAAGCAGTTGTCGCTCCATCTTGATCGAGCAGTACCTGCTAATCGTCGCCGCAACCGTTCATCCACCATCAAATGGCCGAGGACTTGTCACGGTCATCCACCCGAGCCCACTGCCTTGTGAGTTAGAGCTGTTAGAGACAGGCATGTGCGGCTTCAAAGTCATGTACCTTCACCTCCTCTCCAACCCACAAACCGAAGCAAGCCCTGTAGGCCATGTGGAGCCACGAAAGCCCCGAGCTGGACCCCGACCTCCAAGATGCAGGTTCGGACCCACCGTTATCCAAACATCGTCCCATCGCGTGCCCCAACACATGAGGGTAGGGCAATTTGTAGAGCAACCCCTCGAACGTTCAGCCATTCACGTCAAGGCCCCCAATCTCCTCTTCACGTGTGCAGCACATGGGGAGTAGGATATTTGCATCTCGTACCCCTCGAGTTCCTATAGTTTGCAAAAAGATCCCTTCCATCCAAGGCATGTGCGAGGCACGTGCCAATTGGGAACTTTTCAAGACATCCCTTGGAGATTCTGGTAATCAAAGAAGCGATCAGTGTTGTTTTATTTGTTCATATTTTATTCTAATATTACTCTTAGAACCTTGAGTTTGTGTCCCTTTTGGAGTCTCCATTCAACATCATTTTATCATTAAAAAAATAGCATTGTGTAGAACAATTTATTCTCTTTCATTGTGGATGATGATTTTCTTTTTGTAAGTTATGGTATATTTATTATAATTACTATTGTGAAAAATTGTATATTTTACCCATTGCATGCCATTAATTCCATATTAATTTAATAATTGCTCCAAAAATTCTCAAAACTTCACAATAGTATATCTTATATGATGTACATGATGTTCAAATTTCATCACATATGCACAAATAGCGAGATCGTAATAAATTAATTGGTGATTTGAGTTGTTAATTTTTAGTAGGTCATAGTTCCCTTATTTTTTAGTCTTTTATTTTTACTAGATTCTTCTCACATAAACTTATCTAGAGTAATTTTATTTTTGAAAAATAATTTTGTCTTCTATTTATTAAAATTAATTTGTAGAAAGTCCTCCTACATGAATAATTAATTCATAATTAATTCATATTGTATCAAAAAATTCCAAAAAAAACTTACAGAGCGCTAATTTCATCATTCTTCATATTCTGGACAAGTTTTAAATTTTTTAGATATCATTTAATTAAAAATTGCATTTGAACCCCTAAACTTGTTTAAATTTACATTTCATTTGTTAAATACATAAAATTAAAAAAATGCTTCTTTGAAACCCGAAATTCTAGATCGTCTATTAGTCAACTTAAGGAGATAGCTGCCTTTTTGAGTTCACCCTTGAGCTTGCCTAAGTAAAATATAAATCGATCTCTTGCTTTAATTGCTAAAATGAATTAAGTGTTTTTTTATTAACTCAATTTGTCTGCCTACAACGTACATTTTAATATTTAATTCCACATAATTAGTGAGGGTAATTTCGGGTTCATCAACAAGCAGGGGTCAAATAAGGAATAAAATAGACGAAAGTGAAAAAGGCACAAAATGTGCAGGACTGATCTTTGAATTTAACTAAAATCAAGCAAACACTAAACAAGTTTTAAGTTCACCAACTCAACATAGATGAAGCCATACTAGTTCAGCTATTTTATCTTTTTTATTTTATTTTTTTGCTGGAAAGATCTTATAACAAGTCCTTTTTAGCGTTATCCCTATAGGAGAGTGTGTACTGCTGGAAAAGTACCACGTACTTCTTCCACCTCCTTTGTAACATGTGATCTATGCACTTTGAGGTCCATGGTCTCATGCTCGGGTGGCAACTCAGCCAAAGAAATAGAGGAGGAAGCCAATAGGCAAAACCAATACTTCCCCCACAAGTGAGGTACTCGGACGCAAACTGATGAGACAGACACACCCTTGAGGGCGTGGACTAGGCTCAATACTTCAGACCGAGTAGGATGCTTCACACAAGGTAGGAGAACCATTGTCGACAGGTTCCTACTCGGTCACATACAGTATAAGCACTAATACTTCACCGACCTAGGTGATAATCAAGGTTGCCACAAATCAGGTTTTCGCTCTGATCCTTAGGAGGTCGCACCTCACTCGATCTGGAAGGTACCTGAAAATAATGAGGGCTTTATGAACCCAAAACAGTGTTGTATATTACGATTTATCACTCAGTCTAGGTGCTGAAGATAAAGAATCAAAGCCGTCACTATAGACGGAGAAGTCGTTCATGAAAACCTCTAGAAAACTGTTGACTACATCAGTGAAGACTGCAAGCATGCACCTCTAGAATGTGGCAGGTGCGTTGCACAAACCAAAGGGCATTCTCCTAAAAGCATAGATGTCGAACGGGCAAGTGATGGTAGTCTTCTATTGGTCCTCTCGGGCGATTGCCACTTGGATGGGTACCCGAAGTACCCATCCAGAAAGCAGAAGAACTCCTTGTCAGCCCATCTTTCCAGAACATGATTAATAAATGGAAAGGGAAAGTGGTCCTTCTTTGTTGCGGCATTAAGGCGGTGATAATCAACACACACACCAGGATGTCGGTACATGAGTAGAAATCTCCTCTTTGACGAGTCGCTAAATATGATGTTTAATTCAGGCACATTGTAGTAGGTGTATTTAGCGATTCGATCAGAACCGAGAGAAGATCTCTGTGAAGAGTGTCTCAGCTTTAATTTATATCCCGGGAAAGTCCGGGGTCGAACACAGGGAGGCAAAGGAACAAACGGGTTAATTTAAAATTTTAGATCTCGATTTCCAAATGCAGTTTTTTTATATACTTTTTATGCAAAGAGAAATGTGAAATGCGATATGCGGGTGAATTAAGACAATAAGAAAACACACAACTAGGCCAAATTAATTTTAATGCCAAATCATTTTAATTCAGCTAAATTATATTTTTCCTAGAATCCTAATCCAGAGATGAACACAAAACACATTTTTTGTATTTTTCAATGTTAAAATGCAACAATGAAAAATGCACCCTTTTATGGATATTTTTGCAATTTTTCACACAATCAGCAAGCAAAAATCATGAAAATTTTATGAGAATGAAAACATGATGAATGAGACTATAGGAAATTTTTTGAAATTTTTTAACAAAAAATGGCTTTTTTGTAGATTTTTTAGTGAAAACAGAGTGGTAGTGAGTAATTCAAATACAAAAATCACTTTATGATTTATTTCAGACACAAGACAACTCCACTTTAAATGCAATTTGGACAGTATCTCAATCACTAGTTTTTTAAGAATTTTTAGAGCGACCGTGAGTTAGATATCAATTTAAAAGCACTGAATGGGTAAAATATGCGGAATTTCAGTTAGACAATTTTAATTAATTACCCAAATAACCGAAAAATATAAATAAATATCCAAGTGGTAGATAATAACTTGCTCAACATCAAGATATTTTTCATTGAATAAAATGATGCAATCGGGTGTCCAAATCAATAGTCAAACACAGGGGTATTCGTGCAAAACATAAAATGAAACTGATAATATAAAACATGCACAAGGACTAAACAATAATTACAAAAACTTTGCGAATAAAATGTGCAATTTTTATAATAAAAAAATGAAAAAAAATAAATAGACCTTCTTCTTCAAGAGCACGGTGGGGGAGGAATCCAAAACGCGGATGGCGACGACGACGGTCCGTGCGCGTCGCGACCATGGCGGCTGGAGGACGAGGGTCAGTGAGGGTCGGCCGCGCACAGAGGGGTAGTCGACGGTGGAGGCAGTGACGCCGCGAGGCTGTGGCAGATGGAGGAACGGAGGGCCGCGAGGCGGCATCGATGACGGAGGAGGCGATGGCGGTCGAGGGACCGCTCACGTAGCAGCGGTGGATAGCTGCGGTCGGCGGTGCGGGCTGGAGAAGGGGGGGAGGCGGGCGGCGCCTGCTGCCTCCTTCTATTTTTTTTTATTTTTTTTTTGTTGTAATAAGAAACACTTTTTTTGTTTTTTTTTTGTTTTTTTTTCTTATTTTGTTAACAGGGAATGCAAATGATGTGGAGGAGAGAAAAAAATATGTGATGATGGTGGTGAAGATGATGATGTATAATAAAAGGAAATATGTAGGTGGTAATACGGTATGCTAAAAAATGCAAGAATAAAAACAATGTAAATAATAAATGATAAATTACCTACAATGGAAGCGGACCGCCTACGTTATGCTCACGAGAACACGGTCTTCGCTCGAATCGTCGGTGAGTGATGAGCTCGAGCAGCGCACGGGTGCGGCTGCGATGTTGGCCAAAAAACCAACGGATCTCATCGGAGAGAGGGTTGTCGTCGCTCGACCGCGGTTGCGTCGTTGTCACCAATTCAACTTTAGAAACTAGGCTCTCCTCACATAATGATGGATCAAGTGCAAATTGAGGAGGATGGGTGACGACGTGGAGGAACCTGGAGCTGCTGTGCTCAGAAGTCTCGACCTCCAAATGAGGTCGATTGGCCTAGATACCTGCACAGGAAAGAAGCTGGGTCGAGGGCAAACTGCCTCGACCCGTCAGAGCGGGCGGAATGTGAAAGAGGAGGCGCTATGGAGGCTCTCCGGCGAGCGGCGGAGGGTGAGAGCCGATACCCTGCTCCGGGGCGAGCCAGGGGGAATGAAGGGTCGGAGAAGGTGGAGAGAGGTCTGGTTGACGTGAAGGTAGTGTCGGATGGGTGAAAGGATGGTCGGAGACGGCAGGTGGAGGTGGCGGAGCTAAGCTACTGGAAATCGAAAAATCGAAACCTAAGCTACTCTACGGCCTAAAGAAGCTACCTGGTGGATGTAGTCGACTGGGCTGAAGCTCGGCGAGCTTCTGGTCGTTGCCTGCAAGGGGCCGTCGACTCCCCGAGGCTCGGCGCGCTCGCGGCGGCGCACGGCGGCTGAAGACCACCGGATCAGTGGCTCCCGGCTTCCCGGGCCTCTCTGCAACTCCCAAGACCACGGCTGTCACTCAGGGACTCCGGAGGAGGTCACAGGCACCGAGGGGAAGATCCAAAGATGAAAGAATTAGGTCGCCGGAGACGACAATATATATGGTGCGGGATCCGAGAAGAAGGAGATCGGGCGAGATGCTCGGGACTCGGATCCACCAAACCTACCCCGGGCGATGGTCCAGGATATCCAGTGATCAATCGGAGCCCAGGGTTAAGGTCAATGGCGATCGGGTCAGGCGGGTAGAAAATGGAGAAAACGGGTCGGTCGGGTCTAACCCGGCTCTGGTGGTCCTGGGGGGAGAGTTGACCGGGGGTCAACAATCCCCCGTGGACCAATCAGAGCCAACCAAGCACAAAATTTTTATTTATTTATTTTAAGCTAGAAAATGATCGAATTAATAAAAACTTAAAACATGAAATATTTTTATTTTATTTTTTTCTATTTTTTAGTGATTTTTAATATTTTTCGAAATAAAAATAAGGTATATACATAGTATGTAGTATATAAGTATATGTACACTATAGAGTTTTTAATTTTGATTTTTAATTTGTTATTTTTATACAATTTTATTCCCATTTTATATTTTATTTATTTTCATTATAAAATAAGGAATAAAAAGGTATTTTTATTTTATTTTTATTATTTATATACATAGGTGAAATAAATACATATATACGTTTATATACATGGTATATTTACAATATGTTTTTGTATTTTTAATTTTATTATTTTTATTTTGTTTTTGTTTTTATTGTTTTTATTTAATTTATTTACATTATATAACATAGAATATTTACAAAAATTTTGGGAATTAATTTTATTTATTTACAAGGTTAAATAAATATATAAGAGTGGTTCATTTACATGATGAAAGTGGTGTTTTTGTTCTTTTTGATTTTTACCCTTTTTCTTTTGTTTTTATACTTATAAATATGTACAAGTATTTACAAGCATATTTTGGGCTATTTTTGTGAGGAAAAATATTTTTATTTATTTACACACATGAGCCCCTATCTCCCTCTACTTTGGCTTTTATGCGGTCAGGCCCATGTTGAGCCCTCCCTTGGGTTAGGATGCTCAATATTTATTCTAAATATTTCCCTCTTTTTCTTTTTAATCTTTATTCTTTTATTTTTGCACAAAAACATGCTAATTATTAAACTTTATACAATGCATGCTTTTGATAATTATTTGTATTTACATGAATATACATGCATTTGCAAAGGTTTTTGTAGCTAAAATATAAGAATAAAGAGTGATGAATGGGTATTCATCAATGGGATGTATATAAAGAGGAAAAAATGAGAGGTTATTAAAGTGGTGGGAGGTTATTAAATAATGGGGTTGAATTAGAAGTTAGAAATTTTGGTGGAATGGTGGAGTTGAATGATGGTTATTGTAAAGAATGGAAAAAAATAAAGGAAAATAAAATGAAATAAAGTAGGCTACTTTAAATACAACAAAAAAATATAAAGAAGGAAAATAGTGGAGAATTTACAAAGGAATACATACAACATGTACATTTTTTGTTTGCTTTTTCTAATATATATTTTTTGTCTTTTTAATAATAGATATTTACAATAGAAAAATACCATAAAATATTAGAATAAAAATATAACACAATAATGATTTTTTGGATTTTTAGTAATTAAGAAAGATAAAATAAAAAATGAAGAAAGAATGAATATATACATAATATAAAATGTACTTCTAGGTCCCAAAACCCAACTTTTGCAAATGAGCTTCGATTTTAATGAAACCACTTTCATTGGATAGATAATTTTCTAACTTGAACTTTAAAAGTGAGTTTTTGAATTTGGAGTTCATACGGAGCGGGATTCGACCGGGAAGTTGGACTTTACGGCTTTTTCCCTTTGAGATCTAGGAGCATTTATTTGAGGTACAATTTGTTTTGTATTTTTTATTTTTATATACATTTTTATGAACAAGTCAGAGAAAGAATTAGCCAAAAAAGAATTGTAATGAAATTATTAAAAATACATGATGTTTTGGGCTATTTACCGATGAGAAACTCCTTTGATTTTGCAGCTTTTTATTGTTAATTTATTTTGTATAATCTAATATACAATAATTAGTGTGTTTTATTTACAAGAGATATTTTTAATTTATTGATTTTATGGATATTTTTCTGGGATTTTACTCGGGGATTTTGCTAAGATCAAGATATTGAGATGATGAATCGCGAATTCATCACTCTTTCATTTGTAACCACGTAAGCCTTGACTTATACGGAACGACATGAAGGGGCCACCCATTATAAATCGGAGATGGGGTAAATGAAGCTCGTGTCACATCATTTAATGATTTCTTTCATGACTACATCCCACAAATTTGGATTCAGTCATGTTTGAAACTCTTAGGACGGCTTGGCATCTTCGTCCAAGTAAATATTGTGTGAGAATAGAGCAACATTTATCCCACAGAGGTTTGATACGTGCCAATTAAGTACCTTACAGTTTTTGTCTATAACCTCGAGAAATCAAGATTCTTGATCCGGGGTCAGCCTGTTATTGATGATGATCGGATACATATTTTTTGCACCCACAAGGAAGGCATACTTGAAGCCTGCCGGAAGTGGCTTTAATTTTGATTCTGATCTGTCTTGCTTCTCGATCACTTCAGAAACTGTGCTGGTAGATGGATGATCTGACATGATTTTGGAGGTACTGCTCACCTCAGCGACTTGTGGTTCAACTGATAGTATGCCAAACGAATCTTCAATGAATTCATCATGTTTGCACTAGCATGATTCTTCTGAATCAATAAATACATCAACAAGTTAGAATCTGTCTCCCAAGTGATATCAGAACTCGTGTCAATTGTGCTTTATATATTCTCCTCATGAGAGAGGATATCTAGGGTCCGTGTGTCATTCAAAGAGAGTTTTGTATCTCTGATTTCTGCAATAAAGTCACAATTTGCTCCAGACGGTGTTGCGTGAATTTCATCAGAAACGACTTTCGGCTCACTAACCATGTCTAAGGTAACTTTGTTGTTGCTCGAGTGAGCGTAATCTTCCTAGACCCATAGTCAATCACAACCTCTGTAGTTTGCAAGAATGTCGATCCAAGAGTAATCTGGTCTGAAGTAGTGCTGTAGGGGAGTCCATATCCAAGACCACGGAATCAATGAGAAACTTCATGTCCTGCTCTATTATGACACCATCCTCCAACAGACCTCTAGGTTGCTTGATCGATCGATCAATGAACTGAAGGATCATAAATGTCGGCTTCAGCAGTAATGTTGAGGGCATGAGGTTGATGGAAGAGTCGCTATCAAGTAGGGTTCGCTCGAAGACTTGATCAAAAATCCCGCATATCATCAAAGGTTCTCCTTTGTCTGGCCTATTCTGAGGTAGTTACTGATGGCATTAACTGGGACCATGGTGAGGGCATACTTCTCTACTAGTTGGTGTCTGTTCTTGTGGTTCTACCGACGCTTGTTCGTGCATGCCTCTTTTAATCCTTTCTTCACAACGGGAATGTATTCCATGGTTTGCATCAAAAGAAATTCAATGTTCAGAAGTTTGAGAATATCCACAACACATGGATCATTTAATGTACTCTTTTCTTTTGTAATTTTTTGGAGTTTTCTATTGCATTAGGAAAATGAATATTTACATAATTTAAATCAAAAGCATTGTTCTTATCTACAACAGAATTATTGTCCACAACATCGTGTACATTCGGACTACAAAAAGGTGTACGATCAAGGGCAAGGAGTTGACATCCAAAAGTTGTAATCTTTGCTTCGTCGGCTGGCACTGGATCAACTGCAGATGGTAGCTCCTCCGTGGTTGGTGTGGCTTCACTTTAACTGCAATCATCTTCTTGATTTTTATCATTTTGCTGATATTTTGTTCTTTTTGTCAAAGATGGTGGTGGTTGGTGGTTAGCATGGCTCCTCCTTCTTCTTCTTCCTAACTTGAACCGGTAGCTAACACGATTGATGTAGAAGATGATGATTCACCAGATGAAGCTTTATTCTTCTCCTTGATGGTAGCAGATGGGGCAATGTCCTATTGCTTCTGAGAGTAACAACATTAGACAAAACAATATCACTATTACTGATTCTACATGCAAAAGCAAGACTTCGCATTCTACATGTTATTTCCTCTTAAAATTATTGGGGTTGGCTTCGACCTAGATCGGAATTGGAGTTTTCGTGGTCGTAAGGTCGTCCAACTTCTTTGTCATCTCTTTGAGGCCCTTTACTAACTTGAACAGGAAATCGAGGCTCAGATTCATCGGAACCGCCTCGGAGGGTCCAGTGTGCTGCTCACGTTGGGGCTGATGGTGTGGAGGATGAGATGGTTGTTTCTGGCGTTGTTGTTGAGGGGGAAGAAGTTGATATTGATGCTGGTAAGGAGGAGGATATTGTTGGTGAGGTGCAACAGCGTATTATGGTATGGCTGGTGCAGGTGGTACGGCGGTTGTGAGTACTACTGAGTTTGTCTCCAATTATTCTGGAATGTAGAGACTGGTGGTATTGTGACTAAGGTTCTGACTGGGTGATGAGCGCTCCCGCACCCTTAGTTAATTCGGGCAAATTAATGTTCCAAATCAATTTTATGTGTTCGTTGCAGTCGGATACGGGAGGTTAATCAAAAACCACTTAAGACAGATTTTGGGTCAATTTTAAGCAGTGATATTTTTTTTACTTGGTAGAGTCCAAGGTCGATCTCAGGGAGGCAACTGTCTCCTTAGGTTGATTACAACAATTTACAAGTGTTTGATATTCGGGGAACAATTTTTTGGTATTTTTAATTTTCAATGCAGACACATGCAAAAATCCAGCCAAGTTGAGATTAAATCAATTTAAGATATCAAATGAAGTCCAAAAATTATGAAACTTGGTCAGATTATGATATGGAATGAAATTAAGCTACACTAATTTTTTTGGAATTTTTCGACTCAAAATGAATTTTCTGTGAATTAAACAAACAGACAAAGTGATTTTCAGTGTTTAATTTTTAATAAATATCAAACCACAATTTCTCCAAGAACCAAAATTGTCCTAGGAAGGTCTAATGATCAGGGACCTAGGAAAATTGACAGAACTTAAATTCCTTGTGAAATGAATTAATTAAAATTATTTAAAGAAAATCACTAAACTATTTATTGAGGCCTCGTTATGCGTGCAAATGATATGAAATTTTTATGGAGTGTTGAAAATAGTGTCCTTAAGCTACTGTGAATTTTTGGTGATTTTTGAAGGCACTGATATTTAATTACAAATCAAATGGCATCACTGGGCAAAATATGACACAAATGAACCAATTAATTCATTGATAATTCAATTAAGCCAACAAAAATCAAACACGTGTACAGAAAGATAGAGGACAAAATTCTCAACAACTTGCAATTTTTGGAATTTCAAAATGATGAAAAATGCATGCTATGGACACGTGCAAACACAAGGGTATAAATGCAATAATGGAAAATAAAATTTCAATAAGTAAACGTGCTGACAGGGACTAAAATGCAATTACCAATAGTATGCAGGACTTGGATGCAATTTCTCCACGAATCACGTGCTCCTCACGTGATGTCTGCTTCACAGGGACCTTTTTGCAATTTGTGAAAGCTCCAGGGGCGTTGGTGCAAATAACCCAGGCCGCACGTGCTCCTCACGTGGGGCGGCCTAGGTTCGGAGGCCTTCGGAGGCTCGGGTCTTCTGGAGGCTCGGGCTAGCCTCGGTGCAGCTTCGGTTCACCCGAGCCTAGGCTTGGGAGGCCGAGGCTTGGATGTGTCTACGTGGCAGCCTGAAGGCCCTTGGATCAAGATGGATCCAAGGGGTGTCAGTGAAGGCGCGTGGCAAGGCGAGGATCGTCCGATCTGAGGTGCTATGAACGGTCGAGGACGAGGGCGGCGAAGTGACGCGTGGCGAGGTGAGGTCCGTTCGATCAGAGGATCGAACGGCTGCTGCTTCTTCTCCTTCAACGGGCCTCCGCCACCTGCGGAGGAGATGGCTGCGCTCCGGTGAAGCTGGGCTGGCTCCGCCTCGGGTACCAGGCGTCGGTGAGGAGCTTCTTCAGCTCCCAAGTAGCTCGGAAGAAACGGGAGTTCACGGCGGAGCCTCCGGTGGTCTCTGGATGACTGGAGGAGGGCTGGAGCTCTGCGTCGATGAAGCTCGAAGGCAGCTCCGATGAGGCTCCGGCCAGTAATGAATCGAGTCCCTGCAAAAGGTTAGAGGGATAGCCGAGGCGTGCAGGTGTTCGTGGAGGTGAGGTGAGTGAGCGGCGAGGCCTACGGTGGAGTGCTGTGGTCTGGCGAGTCAGCTCCGGCCAAATGGCGGAGCTACAGTCGGAGGAAGGTGGTATGCGTCGTTGGAATGCGCGGAGGGGTCAGCGAGGATCGGAGCTCCGACGCGGAGCTCGGCGAGGTGATTGGAAGGTGCGAGGGGGATCAATGGCAGCGAATAAAAACAGAGAAAAAGCAAGAAAAAGAAGAAGAAGATCGGAGATCGATGGAGGAAGTTACCTAGGGATTGGAGCTCGGATTTGAGTTCCAGGGTCGTCGCTCGAGGGATCGGTAAGGTCCCGAGCTCGTGCAGCTGCTCGGAGGAGTGGCTGCGGCACGGCGGTGGGCCGAGGATCTCGCCGGAGAAGACGCCGGTCTTCGTTCGAAGATAGGGCCAATTGCTGTCACCAATTGAGAGCTCTGAGCTCGTGGGTTTCTCCTGGAGTGGCGGATGCGGATGAAGGTGGCCGGAGGTGGCGTATTTATAAGATGGAGGTGACGGCTGGAGTGGGTAAGTGGCGAAGTTGGAGGCTGTCGTGGGGCGAATATGGTGGAGGTGGTGGCGATTGAGGGTGCTGGCGAGGGAGAGGGACGAGTGGGGAGCGTCGTGGCGAGGTCCGCGGCTGGAGAAGGTGGCTGGAGTGCGGCCAAGAATAGGAAGGGGCAGCCCCTCCCGCAAGGCGGAGATCGTGGGAGAGAGGGGGTGCCCGAGGTAGGAGACGAAGTCTCCTCCGTTGGATCGTGTGATCCAACGGTGGAGATTGGATCGTGGTGAGCGGGTGTGATTAGATCGAGGGGAGGCGATCTGAGGGTCGTGGAGCCACCACGTGGCGTGATGTGAGCGAAGCGTGTGCGAGCGGTGTGGATGAGATTAGGGTTTAGATCGGAGGGTCGAGACTCGCTGGAAGATGGGCGGCTGTGATGAGAGGATCGGGGGCGCGATCGAGTGGCGTAGATGCCGCCACGTGGAGGGCTGAGAGCGCGGCGCTAATGGAGGGATCAGATGAAGCGAGGTGAGGATCGGACGGCAAGGAGAAGGGAAGCGTGTGGAAATGCCTGGGCCGTTGGATCTGAGACGAGATCCAACGGCGGAGGGCGCGGGCGGACGAGGCGAAGGGCAGCGGGCCGCGTGGCGCAATCAGAGGGCGCCACGTGGCCTGCTGTGAGTGGCTGGAAGGGAAAACACGTGTAGAGAGAAGAGGAGGCCGAATTTGGAAAAACTCAAAACATGAAAGTTGTAGATCTTGATGAGATCTACAAGTTTCATGTAGACCAAAGACGGAGATGAGGTCAAATATGGTACATAAATACAAAGATACATAAATATACATATGTAGTATACAACATGGCCCAAAAACCCAAGTTCTTCATACAAGCTCCAATTTCAATGAAATTAGTCTCATTTTGAAGGTCTTTTGATATGTAATATTCTAAGAGTGAGTAGACCTAAGTAGGGGTTTGTATGCGGGCTTTATGTGTGTTTTAATGTACAAGGACTCTCAGGACAATTGGGCTATTTTACAAGGGTGGTTTCTGGCAATCTTCCCTATATTATTAAGGAGTATACACATATATTATAGAGAAGGAGTTATTTAATGAAGTGGTATTTTACAAGTGATTTGTGGCTTCTTATTTAAATGCAGATGAGCTGCTATAATGCATGAATTATGGATGTATGCATGAATGTTATCTATGCAAGATAAAAGGAAATATGCCTCTATTTTCTCGGGAACAAGGCTCTATTTTTGACTTTTGATGTGATGAATCACAGATTCATCAACCCCCTATACTTAAACCTTGCTCGTCCCCGAGCAACTAAATGAAATGCAAGAGTGAAATGATTTTGGGTTCCATACCAAGGTCATGAACAAAAGTTGAAAATAGAGCTTGACTCGACCTTTGGATTAATCATGTGTCGGAACCTTATTTGGACCTGAACTTAAGACCTAACAGACTTCAAGTTCCACAAGTCTTCTATTCAAGACGCCTTAACAGTCGGGTCAGAATAATCCTTCAAACGCAAATTTCTGATGACTATGATTCTTACTTGTACTGTGTAAGTGAGATGTAGCTCTCCACATCAGAAATGGTTCGGAACCAGCCTCTTCTAACAAGGTAACTCAATAACCTGGTCCAGTAACTCTTTCCTCGAGGAGCGGGGTATTCCCTTCTAAGTTCAAGTGCGACCAACCCAAGAGGAGGGGGTAGAGAAAAGAATGGACGGTGGCCAGTGTAGCCAGCTATCCCGGGATGCCTGACCAGTGTAGCCAAGTCATCCAGCTGCATTTTCCTTGCTAATATACATACTCCGACAGGTATTATTCTTTTTCTTGGACCTGTCTGATTTTTTTTTGGAGTTCTTTCTTGCATTTTTTTTTTTTTGAAACTATATTCAAGGTGCAGCATATACATCAGGAGTTTTTCCTCTTGAGCCAGTAGACTATCCCTCTTTTGAAGCATTATTGCAACCCACAGCATCCCGTCCTTAGCTTTCATCACCACTAGACCAAGTTGAGACGCACTTCCTTCACTATAAGAAGAAGAGAGGTTCCGCCTAGAAGTACTACCCTCATATGCTACCCCAAGTCAAAGGAAACTACCTCCTTACCACCTCGTCAATGAAGAGCTACGTGCATAGTGTTTGTCCAAGTTAGGTCATTATCTAAAAGAATCCTGCGTATGCACGAGATATTCTACTTAGACTAGTCAAGATGACATGCGAACATAGACTTGCGGACTCAAAGAATTAAGTCTCTTGACCTGAGAAATCTTAACTCCAGTTCCTATAAGGTTCCTCTGAAATTAGGTGGATTAAGGTTAAATCAAGTCCATCCTCAATATCTACTCATAACTTGGTTCAGAACCCACTAGCTTTTCACTTTGCATATGCAGAAATATGCAGATGAGATGAGATGTCATGCTATGAAAATGCAGGATATTTTTTTTTATGCAGGGGTGATATGCAAGAGTAAATAAGAAGCCTTTATTTTTGTTTTATTTTTCTGGTATACAACAATTATTTACAAAAGTATGTTTTACAAGAATTTTACAACTTTTTATACAAGTATTATACATATTATACAAGTATAAAAATTTATTTTTTTTTTTTTTGTGATTGTTACCCACCCTCAATTATTGTAAAATATATACAACAATACGTGAAAGTACGAGCTATGGGTAAAGTATATATGTAATATATACACGCCCCCCTATACTTAGCGTGTGCTATGTCCTCAGAGCACAAAGAGCGAGGAAAAGACATAGCTCGTGCTAAGCGTGGGAGAGCCAAATAGAAATAGTAAGTATAGAAGTCGTCTCGCCCCCCTAAACTTAGGCTCTGGCAGTCTAAGTGTAGAAGAAGATCAGAAATGGGGCGGACGAGGTTAAGAGGAGAAATGGAGGAGTATCAGTGCGGGCATCGGTCCCCCCTATACTTAGGCTTAGGTCAGCCTAAGTATCGGTAGGAAATGAGTATAAGGACCAATGTGATCTGGAGAATGTACAGTGAATCGACTCGGGTGACCCCTTCCCCCTATACTTAGGATCTGGTCATCCTAAGTACAGTCCGCGATAATGATTCGATGATGTGGGGACGGGTTACTAGAATCATGAAGGTAAGGATAGGATATACAGGAAGAATGATATATATACAGCTGAGTCGGTTTGAATCTTTTGAAGATGCTGCTGATGGCTGGAGTTCATTGCTGCAATGTCTCATGCATGGCTTGAGATGTATCTGCTGTATCTGTCTCGCGCATGAATACAATCTCCTCCACATGGACTAACTGTTCATTGGATTCGACGAAATGCTTCAACAGCTGCCCATTTACTAGGAATGTCGGTGCATCATCTGCGAGATCTGAGATCTCGACACATCCACTATCATGCACCGTTCGGACTACAAATGGTCCCGTCCACTTAGACTTTAGTTTGCCTTGGAAAGTTTTCAGCCTGGCATTGAACAACCATACCTTCTGTCCAGGAACAAAGGTCTTTCGTCTGATATATCTATCGTGCCAACGCTTTACCTTGTCCTTGTACACCACACTGTTGTCGTATGCTCGGTTTCTGACTTCCACAAGCTCATTCAGATCCATGTCTCTTTGTTTCTGTCCTAGGTGTGTGTTCCAGTTGACCTTCTTTATTGCCCATTCTGATTTGTGCACTAACTCTGCGGGCAAATGGCACGGCTTTCCGAATACCATTCGGAATGGGGAGGTGCCTAACGGAGTCTTGTAAGCTGTCCTATACGCCCAGAGGACTTGATCCAAGATCTGAGACCAGTCCTTCCTGTCTGGGCGGACGAGCTTTTGCAATATGGTTTTCACCTCCCTATTCGACACCTCAGCCATACCATTGGTTTGTGGGTGGTAAGGACTAGCGACACGGTGTTCGATGCCGTAATCCTTCAGGAGTTTCTTCACCTCCCGATTCACAAAGTGGCTACCCCCATCTGATATCATCATTTTGGGGATCCCGAACCTAGAGATTATGTTCTCTCTGATAAATTTACAGACAGTCCTGCTGTCTGCGGCTCGGGTCGGGATAGCCTCCACCCATCTGGACAGATAGTCAACCGCAAGAAGGATGTATTCAAACCCGTGGCTGACAGGGAATGGGCCCATGAAATCGATGCCCCAGGCGTCAAAGACATCACAAATGATGACTGGCTGCATTGGCATCTCATCCTTGGAACCAACGGTTCCTCCCATCCTCTGGCAAACTGGGCACGACTTCGCGAAGGCGGTGGCATCGCGAAACAGAGTCGGCCAGTAAAAGCCACATTGAAGTACCTTCCATGCGGTCCTCTTCCCGGAGTGGTGTCCTCCTGCCTCTAAGCTATGGCATAAAGAAAGGACACTCTGGTATTCCTCCTGAGGAATACAACGTCTCCAGACACAATCCGGTCCTTCAAAGAAAAGGATCGGATCCTCCCAATGGTAGTGTTTAGCGTCCGACTTTAATCGGTCAATTTGGCTCTTGGGCCAATCCTCGGGAACTTTCTTGGAGACAAGATAGTTCACGATATTGGCATACCATGGGAGTGAGTCGATAACAAAAATCGACTCGTCAGGGAAGGAGTCTCGAATTGGGGAAACCTCGGAAGTATTAAGATCTTCGAAACGAGAGAGATGATCGGCTACTACGTTCTTCTTTCCAGGTTTATCACGGATGTCCAAATCAAACTCCTGGAGAAGTAAAATCCAACGAAGAAGACGCGCCTTCGCGTCCTTCTTCTCCATTAAATATCGTAGTGCCGTGTGGTCTGTGAACACAGTTACCTTGGATCCGATTAAATGAGATCTGAATTTGTCCAAGGCAAACACTACCGCAAGCATTTCCTTTTCGGTAACTGTATAGTTACGCTGAGCAGAATCAAGCACTTTGCTTGCGTAGTGTATTGCAAACGGGACGCCATCTCTTCTTTGTCCCAATACAGCCCCAACAGCATAATCTGAGGCGTCCGTCATGATCTCAAAAGGGAGAGACCAATCTGGGGCTTGTAAGATGGGTGCGTCCATGATCATTCCTTGTAATCGCTTAAAGGCCTCAAGACACTTGTGATCGACAATAAACTCCGCGTCTTTGCCTAAAAGCTCAGTTAGCGGTCGGGCAATCTTAGAAAAATCCTTAATAAATCTCCGATAAAATCCGACATGCCCGAGGAACGACCGCAACTGCCGTACGTTGGTTGGTGGCTGGAGTCGTCTGATCACGTCCACCTTGGCAGGGTCAACCTCCATTCCTCTCTTGGAGATGACATGCCCCAACACTATGCCCTCCGTCACCATAAAGTGACTTTTCTCCCAGGAGAGCACCAGATTGACCTCACAACATCTTTTGAGGACTCGGTCCAGATTCCTAAGGCAGGAATCAAAAGAGTCGCCGTGGACCGAGAAGTCATCCATGAAGACTTCCAGGAATTCGCCGACCATTTCGGCGAATACAGCAATCATGCACCTTTGGAAAGTACCTGGAGCATTGCATAGCCCAAAAGGCATGCGCCTGAAAGCATAGGTACCAAAGGGGCACGTGAACGTGGTTTTTTCCTGGTCCTCCGGAGCTATGGCTACTTGATTGTAGCCCGAGAACCCATCGAGGAAGCAGAAGAATTCTTTTCCCGCTAATCTTTCTAAGATCTGATCAATGAATGGTAAAGGGAAATGATCCTTCTTCGTCGCGGCATTCAAGCGTCTGTAATCCACACAGACGCGCCACGACGTGGGTACTCTCGTCACGATCTCCTCTCCGTCCTCATTGGTGGTCGTCTGAATTCCCGACTTTTTCGGGACAACATGGATTGGGGCCACCCACTTAGAATCGGAGATTGGGTAAATGAAACCCGCGTCGCACCATTTTTCTATCTCTTTCTTCACAACCTCTCGTAGATTTGGATTCAGCCGACGTTGGAATTCACGAGA
Source organism: Ottelia alismoides (assembly GCA_037367405.1). NCBI lineage: Eukaryota > Viridiplantae > Streptophyta > Magnoliopsida > Alismatales > Hydrocharitaceae > Ottelia > Ottelia alismoides. Next base: position 907,194 of record JAZKJV010011152.1, on the reverse strand, counting down.
GGGTTTGGCTTCATTCTCCAAATATATATGGTGCGAACACAGAGCGGGATTTATCCCGTGGAGATCGGAAATGCTCCAGCCTATTGCCTTGCGGTTCTTCTCCAGGATCTCTAGCAAGCGAGATTCCTGCTCCTCGGTCAATTGCGAACTGATAATGACCGGAAATTTCTTGTCTTGGCCCGCAAGGAAGGCATATTTCAGAGTTGTGGGTAAAGGTTTGAGCTCGGGGATGGTATACTCGTCTAAGAAGTCTGGCTCAATCCGATCTGGTTCGGTGTTGGACGTGGCTGGATCCTGTTCTGCAGCGGCTGCCACCAAGCTCGGCTCTGGAGTCGGATCGTCAAAGGTCTCCATGCAATCGGCAAACGCCTCGTCCGACTCGTCATCCTCATCTTCCGAATGTCCTAAGGATGTAAGGACTGACAGGCCCACTTGGGCCTCTGTGTCATCGAAGATGTAGGGCGATGCAGGCTCAGAGCTGTACTCGTTCCGGAATATCTCGCAGACTGACTCATGCACTGGATCATCTTCAAAGGAGATGGACACATCGGTGCTGGCTGGGTTCTGTCTCCATGGCCCAACTAAGTCTACATGTTCACGGTCTGTTTCGATAGAAGAGTACTCGGTGCTGGATTCGGAGTCTGGTCTCTGCCATCTCGTCTGCTTCATCTCTAATTCCTCATCTCCGCCTGGAGTTTGGAACTGAATTTTCCCATTCTTATAATCGAATAAGGCCCCTGCTGTTCTGAGGAAGGGCCTACCCAAAATGATCTGGGAATCTCTCCAATTACGAGGGGTTTCCATATCGAGGACAGTAAAGTCCACCATGTATTTTTGCCCCTCGACTTTGATCACAATGTTCCTTAACTCTCCTTGGGACTTCTTAGTGGATTTGTCCGCGAACTGAAGAATAGCTCTAGATTTCCTAAGAGGTCCGAGATTGAGCCGCTCATAGAGGGCTGTGGGTATCAAGTTGATCGAGGAACCATTGTCCAGGAGAGTGCGTGCAAACGCGATGTCATCAACATGACTCACTACATAGTGTGCACCCATGTCTCTTCGTTTCCGAGGAAACGAGTTCTTTATTGCACAAGTCGTGGCTACTGATAGAACGTGTTTCTCAACACGGCTTTTGTTCTTCCTGCTAACCCTAGTAGGTGTGCATCGCACCTTAAGGTATTTTTGGAATGCAGGAGTCATTTCCACGAACTTGTCAAAGGGGATTGTGACCTTGATATGTTTGTTACAAAACTCAGCCATCTCAGGGTCATCTTTTTGGATTTTTTTGTTTTTCTTCTTCCCACCCTTGAGAGCTTGGGGGAAAGGGATTATTAACTCAGGTTCTGGAACTGAAATATCTTCATTAGCTGCTGAAACTGAGTTCTTAACAAGACTCTGACTCGGACTTTTATACAGACTTTGACTAAAGGGAAAATGCGGGGGTGAAACCGGTGATGCTTCTTCCGCTTCTTCTGGCTGGTCCTCCTCAGATGGAGGTGCGGGCTCATCGGTGTCGTTGGACTCGAGATGACTGCGGGGCTGGTGCCTCGAGGACTCAGATGTCCTCTTCTTCTGCTGGCGGTGACGGTGGTGCTCCTCCTCTTCCTCCTCCGAATTCTCCTCAGATCGAATTTCGGAGGTTCCTTCCTGTTGTGCCCGTGCCCGATCAGGTATGGTCACGGTCCTTCCGCTCCTGAGGGACATATGGTTAACATTATCATACGAAGGGATCTCATGTTCAGATAAATAATTATCTGAATAGTATACCTGATCTCGGGGTCGGTTCTGGCCTTGATGTATGCTATTTGGGTTGGCCTGAACCTGTGCGGGAATTGGAGTCCTTGGCGCCATTTGTTGGTCCTGAGCCCGAGAGACCCGATTGATGTCGGTTCTCATGTCCAGGTAATCGTTCTGCATCTGCTGGACCCTATCAGACAGGGTCTGGATCGCCAAGGTGAGGGACTCCAATTCGGTGGGCTGGGCTGGCTGCTGAGTGGATGCGGTCCTGAACTGGCCCTGCTGGCCGTGCCGGTATTGCTGCTGATGGGGCGATGCTGGCCCCTGCTGGTAGGTGCGCTGCTGCGGCTGGTACCCTTGTTCTGGCCTGGACTGGTATCGCGGGATTGTGACGGGCCTGGTCTCCTGGTAGACTGGGGTTGGGCGGTGTGGCTGGTCCTTCCCCATCTCGATTTGCCGGACTAGTGGGTCGCGGCTATACCAGAGCCCGTTGATCTCGTAAACGGGCGGAGGCTCCTCGTACTCCGTCTCAACGGGTGGGGGTGCATGATGGTTCTGCTGGGTGTAAGTCTGATCCCAGCTGCTCTGAGACCCCGGTGCCTGTTCCTGTACAAGATGGACTCGATGTACAGGTACAGGTGGTGCAGAAGGGGTGGGTAGCTTAATCTTGGCTACCTTTTCAGAGAGTTCCTCCACCTTCTTGGGAAGGCTCGAAAGAGACTCCATCTCCGCGACTCTCTTGTGGATCTGCTCGACCATAGTAAGCTTGTCTGCAATCATCCCCATGCTGGGGATGAGGTCCTCTGTCAGATCTGCAACAGTCCTTCTAGTCATCTCATTGGATAGAATCGAGGGAGACGACTGATAGGCCCTTGTGGCCTGCGACCTGCCGGTTTCTGCCATCTGCTCTAGAATTTTCCATACGGCGTGCTCGTTCTTGTTCAGGTAGCTTCCTCCGCAGGCGGCGCTGACTAACCCCTGCATCTCTGGGGTTAGGCCGCAGAACAGGGTCTGGACTAAGATTGCCTTTGAAATGCCGTGGCATGGGCATTTCTGTACTAAGTCATTGAACCTGTCCCACGCCTCGTGGAACGGTTCGCCGGGTCCTTGGGCGAAACTGGCAATCTTCGTTCGCATCTGATTGGTTCTACTGAGTGGGTAGAACTTCTTCAAGAAGAGGTCCTTGAACTGCATCCAGGTAGTACATACCACCCCTAGATTTTTCAGCCAATGTGCAGCCTTATCTCCTAAGGCAAATGGGGTGGCTTTCAGCCGGATATAATCTTGGCCAACATTGGGATGGCTCAGATTATTGCAGACTAGTTCGAAGTCACGGAGGAAAGTGTACGGCTCTTCACTTAGGTTTCCGTTGAACTTCGGCAGCAGGCTAAGGAAGTGGGGCTTCAGCTCGAATGCCTGGTCGGGAACTGCAGGTGCTAGCCAATTCTGGATTTCGTTCTCCGCCGGGTTATAGGTATCGACCATTGGTCGGTCGATCCCTTCAGCTACTATTATTCGCCCCATTCTTGCAGTGAGATCAGCATTTTTCTGTTCAGCTTCAGCAAGGCGTCTTAGAATTTGTCTCATCTGGTCCTCATCAGGCGGCATCTTTGGCGGCATTTCTTCCTCTACTTCTGGGGATTGGAAAATAAGGTTGGTGTTAGAGGTTGAATCAAGTAAGGGACTACCGAGGCAATGATCTTCCTTGGTAATCTCAGAGGAGATAGAAGGGTTGGTTTGAGAGTAACCACCCTGAGCAGGAGGGAACCAGGACTTAAGAGGGTCATGAGTCCTGGGTGGTCCAAGGTGCGCTCGGACCGGAAAAGACGAGTTACGTGGGGGACTCATAGAGAGATCAGTGAACGATGCGTCGAGATCTCCCCAGTCACTCATCTTGGTGAAGCAAGAAGAAGATAGGATTTTTCTCCTACCTGAAGCAAGCACAAAATCAATCCAAGACCCTGGATTCACACTCAACACAGTGAAGGACTCAAAGTTGAGTCCAATTTATCTTGTAGTTTTTAAGTGTGATTTTCAAGCAAATTTAGCAAGGATTACGCGGCCTAGAGGGAAGTCGGCTCAGAGCCGGATGCGTCTTCCCTGTCTATCCTGTCGTCTAAGATACCGCCGCTCCTTCCTTTCTTCGCTCCTATCCCAAGCTGATGGACTCAGTGACCATGCCCCTATCTACCTGCAAGCAGGCGGAGGCTGACAAGGCTGGAACTTCGCCCCGGAGGGTTACTAGCAACTTGTCGCGAAGTACCGCAATTTCACCCCTATCTACCTGAGACAGGCGGAGGCTACTTGGTACTAGTCAAAGAATCTGAAAATATTCAGCTAGTGATATTTGCTAGGATCAGTTAGAACGTGATATGGAAGACGGGGATTTGGGCTCTACCTTAGGGTGTTCACACACACTCAGGTACCCTCACTCAGCCTGAAAACAAGGTCGGGGATTAGTCTCCCGCAAACAATTTTCAGCTTTTATTCCCTTTTTATGGTCAATAATGTTAGCAGTCCCTGTTTTAAAATTAGGTTATCACTGTAATTAATCACCACAAAGCACGTCTATCGGACAGTCCCAATTTCCTTTTTAATTAAGTGAGAAAATCAGAGGGGGGAAATCGAGAAAAGCCGATGCAAGTTGAAATCTATGATGCTTATGCCAAGTAGAGAATACTTACAGTGGTCCTTCGCTTCTTGATGCAGGATGCTATACAGAATTGAAAACTCTACCCTACATGCAAATGCAGGCGATGAAAGCCGCTCCTAGACAGGCAGTTCTATTAGCGTGAAGAACAGTTTAATTTGCACTAAGTCCTGCGGTCTAGGTGCGTCTTTTAAGTGTGTTGTGTGGTCCTATTGATTACGAGCACAAACAAGTCCTAGAGTAGCTCGAGGAGCCGCTAGTGCAAGCTAAATTACCAATCAACCACACAGCACACGGGACACGGTTTTCCACTATATTTACACGCGCGAGATCCCAACCGGGAACCGCTGGAAATAATGCAAAATGAAAATAATGAAAAAGAATACAATGCCTCTCTTTCTCTCCACACAATCTAAATGCTAAGTCCTCGAAGCGTCGCCGACTCCTCGCGGTCCTCGCACAGAAAATGAAATAGAGGTCAGAGAGTGACACAACAATAAAATAATGCAAAGGAAATAAATGAGAGAAATAATTACAAGAAAAACCGGGGGTCAGACTACCCGGGGATTAGAAGATCAAACACTCAAAAATATGATGCAAATTATCCTAAGCCGTGCCTCCCCGGCAACGGCGCCATTTTGATGAGCGCTCCCGCACCCTTAGTTAATTCGGGCAAATTAATGTTCCAAATCAATTTTATGTGTTCGTTGCAGTCGGATACGGGAGGTTAATCAAAAACCACTTAAGACAGATTTTGGGTCAATTTTAAGCAGTGATATTTTTTTTACTTGGTAGAGTCCAAGGTCGATCTCAGGGAGGCAACTGTCTCCTTAGGTTGATTACAACAATTTACAAGTGTTTGATATTCGGGGAACAATTTTTTGGTATTTTTAATTTTCAATGCAGACACATGCAAAAATCCAGCCAAGTTGAGATTAAATCAATTTAAGATATCAAATGAAGTCCAAAAATTATGAAACTTGGTCAGATTATGATATGGAATGAAATTAAGCTACACTAATTTTTTTGGAATTTTTCGACTCAAAATGAATTTTCTGTGAATTAAACAAACAGACAAAGTGATTTTCAGTGTTTAATTTTTAATAAATATCAAACCACAATTTCTCCAAGAACCAAAATTGTCCTAGGAAGGTCTAATGATCAGGGACCTAGGAAAATTGACAGAACTTAAATTCCTTGTGAAATGAATTAATTAAAATTATTTAAAGAAAATCACTAAACTATTTATTGAGGCCTCGTTATGCGTGCAAATGATATGAAATTTTTATGGAGTGTTGAAAATAGTGTCCTTAAGCTACTGTGAATTTTTGGTGATTTTTGAAGGCACTGATATTTAATTACAAATCAAATGGCATCACTGGGCAAAATATGACACAAATGAACCAATTAATTCATTGATAATTCAATTAAGCCAACAAAAATCAAACACGTGTACAGAAAGATAGAGGACAAAATTCTCAACAACTTGCAATTTTTGGAATTTCAAAATGATGAAAAATGCATGCTATGGACACGTGCAAACACAAGGGTATAAATGCAATAATGGAAAATAAAATTTCAATAAGTAAACGTGCTGACAGGGACTAAAATGCAATTACCAATAGTATGCAGGACTTGGATGCAATTTCTCCACGAATCACGTGCTCCTCACGTGATGTCTGCTTCACAGGGACCTTTTTGCAATTTGTGAAAGCTCCAGGGGCGTTGGTGCAAATAACCCAGGCCGCACGTGCTCCTCACGTGGGGCGGCCTAGGTTCGGAGGCCTTCGGAGGCTCGGGTCTTCTGGAGGCTCGGGCTAGCCTCGGTGCAGCTTCGGTTCACCCGAGCCTAGGCTTGGGAGGCCGAGGCTTGGATGTGTCTACGTGGCAGCCTGAAGGCCCTTGGATCAAGATGGATCCAAGGGGTGTCAGTGAAGGCGCGTGGCAAGGCGAGGATCGTCCGATCTGAGGTGCTATGAACGGTCGAGGACGAGGGCGGCGAAGTGACGCGTGGCGAGGTGAGGTCCGTTCGATCAGAGGATCGAACGGCTGCTGCTTCTTCTCCTTCAACGGGCCTCCGCCACCTGCGGAGGAGATGGCTGCGCTCCGGTGAAGCTGGGCTGGCTCCGCCTCGGGTACCAGGCGTCGGTGAGGAGCTTCTTCAGCTCCCAAGTAGCTCGGAAGAAACGGGAGTTCACGGCGGAGCCTCCGGTGGTCTCTGGATGACTGGAGGAGGGCTGGAGCTCTGCGTCGATGAAGCTCGAAGGCAGCTCCGATGAGGCTCCGGCCAGTAATGAATCGAGTCCCTGCAAAAGGTTAGAGGGATAGCCGAGGCGTGCAGGTGTTCGTGGAGGTGAGGTGAGTGAGCGGCGAGGCCTACGGTGGAGTGCTGTGGTCTGGCGAGTCAGCTCCGGCCAAATGGCGGAGCTACAGTCGGAGGAAGGTGGTATGCGTCGTTGGAATGCGCGGAGGGGTCAGCGAGGATCGGAGCTCCGACGCGGAGCTCGGCGAGGTGATTGGAAGGTGCGAGGGGGATCAATGGCAGCGAATAAAAACAGAGAAAAAGCAAGAAAAAGAAGAAGAAGATCGGAGATCGATGGAGGAAGTTACCTAGGGATTGGAGCTCGGATTTGAGTTCCAGGGTCGTCGCTCGAGGGATCGGTAAGGTCCCGAGCTCGTGCAGCTGCTCGGAGGAGTGGCTGCGGCACGGCGGTGGGCCGAGGATCTCGCCGGAGAAGACGCCGGTCTTCGCTCGAAGATAGGGCCAATTGCTGTCACCAATTGAGAGCTCTGAGCTCGTGGGTTTCTCCTGGAGTGGCGGATGCGGATGAAGGTGGCCGGAGGTGGCGTATTTATAAGATGGAGGTGACGGCTGGAGTGGGTAAGTGGCGAAGTTGGAGGCTGTCGTGGGGCGAATATGGTGGAGGTGGTGGCGATTGAGGGTGCTGGCGAGGGAGAGGGACGAGTGGGGAGCGTCGTGGCGAGGTCCGCGGCTGGAGAAGGTGGCTGGAGTGCGGCCAAGAATAGGAAGGGGCAGCCCCTCCCGCAAGGCGGAGATCGTGGGAGAGAGGGGGTGCCCGAGGTAGGAGACGAAGTCTCCTCCGTTGGATCGTGTGATCCAACGGTGGAGATTGGATCGTGGTGAGCGGGTGTGATTAGATCGAGGGGAGGCGATCTGAGGGTCGTGGAGCCACCACGTGGCGTGATGTGAGCGAAGCGTGTGCGAGCGGTGTGGATGAGATTAGGGTTTAGATCGGAGGGTCGAGACTCGCTGGAAGATGGGCGGCTGTGATGAGAGGATCGGGGGCGCGATCGAGTGGCGTAGATGCCGCCACGTGGAGGGCTGAGAGCGCGGCGCTAATGGAGGGATCAGATGAAGCGAGGTGAGGATCGGACGGCAAGGAGAAGGGAAGCGTGTGGAAATGCCTGGGCCGTTGGATCTGAGACGAGATCCAACGGCGGAGGGCGCGGGCGGACGAGGCGAAGGGCAGCGGGCCGCGTGGCGCAATCAGAGGGCGCCACGTGGCCTGCTGTGAGTGGCTGGAAGGGAAAACACGTGTAGAGAGAAGAGGAGGCCGAATTTGGAAAAACTCAAAACATGAAAGTTGTAGATCTTGATGAGATCTACAAGTTTCATGTAGACCAAAGACGGAGATGAGGTCAAATATGGTACATAAATACAAAGATACATAAATATACATATGTAGTATACAACATGGCCCAAAAACCCAAGTTCTTCATACAAGCTCCAATTTCAATGAAATTAGTCTCATTTTGAAGGTCTTTTGATATGTAATATTCTAAGAGTGAGTAGACCTAAGTAGGGGTTTGTATGCGGGCTTTATGTGTGTTTTAATGTACAAGGACTCTCAGGACAATTGGGCTATTTTACAAGGGTGGTTTCTGGCAATCTTCCCTATATTATTAAGGAGTATACACATATATTATAGAGAAGGAGTTATTTAATGAAGTGGTATTTTACAAGTGATTTGTGGCTTCTTATTTAAATGCAGATGAGCTGCTATAATGCATGAATTATGGATGTATGCATGAATGTTATCTATGCAAGATAAAAGGAAATATGCCTCTATTTTCTCGGGAACAAGGCTCTATTTTTGACTTTTGATGTGATGAATCACAGATTCATCACTGGGCAAATCTCCCTCCTTGATGTTGAGGGAATGAGCGAGAATTGGATGGTTGGCCCTACTGAGATCAGCCTGGACGGACCAGTTGCACATCGTTTGACCATAACAGTTCACCTCCTAAATGAGAGGTAGTAGATGCGAGAATGGATCATAGGAAGACATGACCTTCAGTTGGTATACCACCAACTATTGCTTTTTTGGTGTATGGTCGGGAGTCTACACATAGTACATGTGCTGAACTGCCGGCTGATGTTGACTCAATTGAGGTTACTATGGTGGTGTTGGCTCGTCCTTCTTCTCAGTGGGAGTCTCAGGTGGTGTAGTCGCAGACTGGCATGTACTGATGGTACTTACAAGCAACTCCAGTTGCTTGGTAATTTGATCTAATTTGTCTAGGTTTTGGGTTCTTTGTTCTATCAGTGCTAATTTCTCCAGATCTATGATCATTTATCGATAATATCAACCTTTGAGAGATGGTCTCCAATGATGTTGAGGTTGGATCTCTCATCTCTCTCTCTACCTCGCGAGATGCTTCCATGTGCATTGGCTTTTGGAGGACCTGGGTTGTCTCTGATACGCACGAGATGAAGAGAAGGCGACCTCTCCCTCAGCCATTTCTTCAAAGATCTACCGGACTACATCTTCATCCTTCTTAAAGTGTGTGGTTCTATAGATGCAAGAGAACTGATGCAGGTGAGTGTACGGTTCCTCACTGGTGTTCCCCAGGAACGAGGATAAGGGTGCAAGGATTTGAGACTTTAGCTCAAAGTGAGCATGCATTGGCAGAATGCGGGTCCACTCAGACATCTAGCTATCTCCAGGATTGTATGTCTTTTTCAGCATCGGTTTGGGGTTCTCATTCCTTGCCCCCTCTTCTTCTTGATCATCATGAGGTCTTTGATCATCTCTTCCTCTTATTGTTGGTATGTTCCTCATCACATTCAGTATATCTTTAAATGTGGTTTGCACGAGTGCCTACTCAGTCAGGTGATGTTGGATGGCTTGGATGGAAGCCAGTAACTGAGCATTCACCTAATTCTGATTTGGCATTGAGCCTTGCTCTGGTTGGGGCAGCTGTTGTCTCTTACCCTTTCCATAAGGAGCCATCTCTGGGTCTGAGTCTGAAGAAATGAATTTTCGATTGGGATCCATAAGTGGCTTCTATCTGTAATGTAAGAGGAATACCAATTAGACTAGTGTGAAATTGAATGACAGCTGCAATGACAAATATGAGATTAGGGTTAATCCCAGATAGTTGTGAATGGAGTAAAAGATGTAGACTGAAATTGATCTCTATTCACAACAGGCGGAAGTGGAACAAGAGTGGTCCTAATCTATTACGAGATAAAAGAGAGTGGAAAAAGGATGAGGAGTCTGGAGATCAGTTTGTAAGGTCCAAACTGGGTTCTCAAGAATTGCCTTGAATTATTGACTATGCTGAATCCATGGAATCGATGTAGGTGTCAGCGGAGTCCTGACTAAACCATCCATGGATCGACATCATGGAGCAAAAGAAGATCAATGCAGGAATAACGATACGATGTCAACGAGGAATAAAAGGAGTGTAAAATAGTAGAAAGACACGAAATGAGTAGGGGGTCAAAGAGAAAAACACATATAAAAAAATTTGTGCAAGTGCACGGGGACTTGATCTTTGAACCTTAATCTAGATCCATACAAACGCAATACGAAATAAGGTTCACGGTCAACACAATGTGAATCCATAAAGGATCAACTATTTTTTTCTTTTCATTTTTGGAGTTGTTATTTCAAGCATATCATTTAACAAGTCCTTAGACGGTAACCCTATTGGAGTGAGAATATTGCCCGGAAAAGTATCTTGTACTTGTTCTCCACCTTTGTAACATGTAGTCTACACTTTTTGATGTCTTTGGAACCCTTCTTGGATCCCTACTCACCCAAAGAATAAGAGGGAGGAAGCCAATAGACAAAACTACTACTTCGGATCTCGCTCACAACGGAATCACATGTGAACGTGCAAGGACCTACTCAGACGTAAATCGATGACACAAATACATCCGTGAGGGCGTGACCTAAGCTCAGTACTTTGGACCAAGTCGATAGTCCTCACAAGGCAGGAACATCATCGATGACATGGCTCTACTCTGTCACGTACGATAGAAGCGCCAATACTTTGGAAATTCAGGTGATAAACAAGGTAGTTACAGAGTGGGTTTTTGGCTCTAATCCTTGGCGGGTCATGCAGGGATTTTGGTCCCCTCCTAAGATACCTGAAAACAATGAATCCATTACAAATTTTAATTAAGGTCGAAGTTTATTTAGCAGTTCCATAATTTAAGTTTTTTTATTTTCACTTTTTTGATATTTTGCATACAAGCGTCTGTCTAATCATAAAGAGCAAACTAGGTAGCCTAATGATTATCGCTAATCAATGTGGACTATGCACATAATTATCTTTAAGTCTTTTAAAGTGGGTTTTAGTTTTAACATTTTTTATTTGATTTTTTAATGTATATATACTTATTTAATATTTAGATTTTAAATTTCCTTTTTAATTTTAATTTTAAATAATAGTTGTATATATACATCTATAGAGGCATATATATTGATAATGAGTACACAAAATGAAATATAATATAATATATAATATCACAATTACAGAAATATCCTAAGATTCGGTCCATCATATATTTTTTAACATTTCAAAAATATTATAAGGGTCCTTAGGTTATGTAATAATAATATAGAATATATTTAGGTATATATATATATATATATATGTTTATGATATAATATAGGGTATATTAAATATAAATATAACTAAAAATAATAAAAAACAAATAATTCCATATTTTTGGATTTATCATATTTTTACTATTTGTGTGATTTTACAAGATTTTTTCTAATTTAAATGTATTTTTAAAGTCAAAAATATACCAAAACAATGATTAAATCAATAGGTTGAATTGATTTGAAGATTAAAATTAGCAAAAAGTTTCAAAAAAATCTTTAAAATAATTTTACTATATAAGAATACTATAGAGAAAATTCTGAGATAAAATAAATATTTTTGGAATTTTTGGTGATATTTTCTAATTTTTTACTAGATTTTAGAGCTTTTTAATTTCTAGTCCTTTTCTTTTTTTTTCTATTTTTAGGATTTTTGGTCTGGAGTCAACATAGGTAATAATAAGCACACACAATTTTTTTATGATTTTAAAGGTATTTTGATAAAATTTTGGCATTTTTATAGTTGGACAGGGTAGTTTGCATAAAATCGGAAATAAAAATACGACGTGAAATGACAAGCATCAGGATACATTGTCCTATTTTACATGATTTTTGAAGCACGAGTGATATTTATAAAAATTAGAGCAACATGCATAAAAATTAAATAGCGACATGGGCTAATAAATTTCCATTCCATTACCTTTATTCTATCATTTTGGCCTTAAAAACCCTATCAAATGCATGTAAATACCTCTAATTTGCATAAATTAACATTCATCTCTTGTATAAATATTGTATAAAATATAGTTTTTAATGCCAAAATTTTCAATAAAGAAAATAAAATAAAAAAAAATAAAATATCAAAGATATTTTATGACCATAAACCCCGAGACCTAGTCATCTCTATGACTAGGTCGACAAGGAATAAAGTAGGGGGAGATAAGGGCCAAAAATACCACAAAAATCCTATTTGTTAACTTGTTCTTTATTCATTTGGGAATCCATTTTATTCTCCACTTTTTATACTTCAAATAAAGAAACTTTGTACATGAAAGTTATAGATATTGAATTATAGAAAAGTACAAAATTGATTTCATACAAGAATAATATACAGAATAAAAGTTATACTATGATTAAGATTCCAAAATCTCAACTTCCGAGACCCATATCTCTCAAATAAAAATCAAATATACGAAAATAACCTTTAATTGTATGTAACTTTTATAAGCTATTTAATGGAGGTGATTTCATATTTTTTGGAGTTAAGGTGTGAAAGTTAGGTTCTAGACCCCTATTGTATAGTTTGCCTCATTAAAATATTCATTTTATTTATTCTTTATTATTTTTATAATTTTATAATTTTATAATTTTGTAAATATTATTTATAATATATGTACATATTAAAACTAGAATAAAACAATAAAAAATACTAAAATAAAATATGTATATAAAATATATAGATGAAATACATATAACTAGACCTATAAAATAAATAAACCTATTTATTTAAGTGTAGACATTATATCATAAAAATACAATAAAAATATATTTAAGTATATAAAAATAAGTTATAATTATATAAAATAATAAAATACAAAATGCAAAATAAAAATAAAGAGACACAAAACATAGATAAATATACCTATACATTAGCTCTAAAAAGTAACTTGTAATTACAAAGCTCTAAAAAATAAATAAATAACATAATAAAATACTTTATAAACTAATAAACATTTATTTATTTTATAAATTAAAAACAATTGAATCATTTATTATTTTTTATCGATTTTTAAAATAATTTTGGTCATGTTTTTTTGATTGGTCCACGTGGACCAACCAAGATCACCCAATCGTTAACCTCGGTCAATTCTCTGACTGATGTTTTAGGTCTGTCAGACTTAGTTTTTGACCATATTTCTCAACTTATTCCCCACTAATTCTTTCCCCTTTTACGTCGAATCCTTTGTGACTTCTTCTCCTCGATAATCGCTCTTAAATGACCGATGTTCTCATCGAGGATTGAATCGTTGCATCACATCCATTTCCTCGTTCTTCCCCCCGGTTCAGTCAACATGTACATAAACTCTCCTCCACCCCCTTCTTGAATGGGTATCTCCTTGGTCCCTATTTTGGCCTCCACTCTTATGCTCCATACTGAGGTGGGTGACAGCTACCCTCTAGCCACTTGTAGCGGATTCATGTGAGCCATAGGAGCTCTTCCACTATCTCCGGCCAATCTTGGCCGTGAGGTTTGCATCTCGTCGGTCCAGCCAACTTGAGGTCACTTTTATTGCTTTTAGTTAAGCTTTCATTCTTGCATTTGATTTCTAGCTTTAGCTTAACACTTAATCGCTCGCATTAGCTGTAAGGCCCAAATTCGTAGTTTGTCGGAGCTGAGCTCCAGCGAACCTCTCCCGCATGCTCCTCCAGTGTCGACCCGTTATCGCCCCTACATCATTCCCCTTCTCTTCTAACACATCCTACCTGCCTCCAGACCATCAGATTCCTCTGGGATCTGACTTGGGTGCTTCCAATCTGCTACCTCGCTGGAGCACCACGCCTCGACTCCCTACGACACCATTCCACCTCCCAAGCACCTTTTGCTCCTTCATTTTCTTGTGTTCACGCTAACATTATAGAATACAGTGGGTGATAGACTCGATTGAGGTGATTTTTGGACCTCTCCAGGAATGTTTTTGGACCATCTGTGATGAGGCAAGAATTCTAGACCTACAGATATGGCCGATCAAAGTTTGTTGCGGTATGGCTTGTCCCAGTTCTTCCACATCCACCCTACACCGTTGGATCTCCCGTGTTCTTCGCGACCTACAGATACCTTCAGATCTAGAGCACTGCAGCTATCAGATCTTTCATAATCAGGGTTGTCACATCAAAGCATCATCGGGCTATGTAGGAGCGACGTGTGGCATAAGTTACTTTATCTCGAGTGTCGGCCCACGCAAGAGTTTGGTATTTTATGCCTTAAACCCGGTTTGTTTTCGTAGTTATTATTCAGCACAAAAATCTTCATCTGTAGTGTTATTTATTTTGTAATATTTACAAGTAGGCCACTTAACTCTTCGTCATTGCAATTCATTCCTCTGCCAGCTTACCTCACATGGTCGCCCACGTGAGTATGCATTTTGCATGGAGGCATTTATGGGTCCTTGTATTTTGTTTTAGTCTTTTAGTTTTTTTAATTTTAGTTGAAACTTTTTGGAAAAATTACAGTACATCCCCTATTCTTTATTTTATTTTACAAAAATGCCCCTGCTATTAGTGTAGTTTCTCTTTGTTATCTCTATTTATTTTAATTATTATTGTGGTCCAAAAATCCCAAAAAATATGATTAAGTGCCTGACATGTTGTAGATTCACGCCCTAATTTTACATTTCAATTGTAGGCATTTGTCCTATTTTATAAAAATCAAAAATAGCCTTTTTATTCCCAATTTAGATTATAAACCCCATAAAAGTATAAACTCTTTTTGAAAAATCCAAAAATAGTTTCCTTATTTATTTAGTTATTTTGTAATTCCAGACCAAAAATCCATAAAAATATAAAAGAAAAACTCCTAAAAATTAAAAAGATCCAAAAACCTTCATAAAAAATATAAAAAACATTAAAAACTCTAAAAATATTATCTTTTATCTCTAAATTTTCTTATATTACTATTATTATATTAAAATTGATTGGAAAATTTTGGACTTAATTTTCTATTTTTAATTTCAATTTCCATGTTCAGGTATTTAATGAAAGGGTTTTTATTAGTTATGCTCCTATGAGATATTCCAATGTCAGTTATACCCCTCCCTTTTTAGGAATATCAATTGTGCCCCCGACTTCTTGTCATTCGATCACATGTGCCTCTTTGTTACTTTGGTCATCAATAAGTTGAATTTAACCATGGTTTAATCAAACTATGTTCTAGTTAAGAGGGGCATCTCTGGAAGAAAAACCCCCACCTCCTCTTCTGCCCTTTCGCCCCCTCTATCCTCGATGCCTTCTATATGTGGCCCTCCGATGATGACGGCAAGCGACAACATGTTCTCCAGTGAGCTAATGTGGAATATGATCGGCCTTTCCGGCGTCGAGAACTTGCTCTTGGCCTAGAACCATCTGTCCGGGGAGATACCAACCTCAACTCAGGTCATGATAGCGCTCACCAACCTCGATATAAGCTCCAACGAGCTCATCAGAATGATAGTAGCAACGACAGGTTCATTGTTGGTGTTAACCATGCTGAACCTCATCTACAATTGCCTTTCTGGTCAGATCCAATCGGAGTTCAAGAGGCTCGAGTTCAGTTACCTCAATCTCTCCTCCAAATCTCTCATAGGTCTAATCCCCACTTCGATCTTAAACTGTGCACATAGCTTCCCCTCCAATCCTGACCTCTGCTCCACCACGTCCATATCCTTCGCCAAGATCTAGTCTCTCAATGCCCATAAAGAAAATCATCCAAATTCTCAATCGGGTTGCTCGTTTTAGTCGTAATCATTTCCCTCGTTGCACTCTCTAGTGTCACCATGTTGGCTCTCCTGTTATCGTGAGGAGGATGAGGAGGTTCACCAAGATGGAAGCAACCCAAAACTGGAAACAGATTACCTTCCACGCGGTAGAGTTAACAAAGGCTATAATCCTCTGAGGCCTAGTTCCCAAGAACTGATAGACATGTGAACCCCGGGCGAACCATTCTTACAATAAATGTTATTGTAAAGTTATTGATGTTTCACTCCCTTTCTGAAATTACATGAATGAATGCACTATAAGATCCCTCTGTACAATTAGGTTTATGTATCATGGCCATCTTGATGATCATGTAGCTATTGATTCATTAAATGAATCATAGAGGCTGGTGTTTGGATGAATATCTAAAGAGTTAGATAGAGGACTCATCAAGCACCGTCAAATGATTATTAAAAGATGATCTCCAGCATGAGTAGGAGATGTAAATCCTTTCTCACATAGGCTGATATGTGATCGACCTCTTGATGCATGTCCTCTGCATGGGAATAGTGATTCGGAGGTGTCAGATTAGTTAGGTCAATGGGTTGACTTAACGAGATCGAGATAACCTAAGTCCTATGTTGAATGCTGTCACAGCATAGGCACGCATCCTCTGACCGAAGACAGATGTGTTACTATATGTCTGAGTGTGTACATTTGGCAGACCAATAGGTTGATGACCTAACCAAGGTCTATACACCGAGCGCTGGTGTGCATGTAAGGGCATAAGAGTAATACGATCTATCAAAAGGATCATACAGGTTCACTTATGAACCGGAAGACATGAGCTCACTCATGAGGTATTGGGACCGATCAAATTCCATGCATGGTCGTCGTGCTTTGGAAGCATGACATAAATTTGAAGGTATGATATATGCTTTGGGAAAGCATATGATCAATACCAATTCCCAATGACCAAGATTGAGAAACTTGGTGATCAAACCCTGAAGAAGACAGTGTAAAATTGATGTTGATCTTCATATTGATCATAGGTCTTCCAGTATGCAGGATGTATAGGTATTGGGAATACCTGAGTGTGATGTGATCATAAATGATTGTATAACCATGACGCTTCCATTCCGAGGGAATGATGAAATAGGTCTGGATTTTAGTGACTCCTCTTAGTAGAGAAGCAATCTAATCTTGGTCCAAATGTTGGACATTGGTCTGAATGAGATTGAGATGCAATAAGAAGATTAGATTTGCGGTCTTGAATTAATCAAGCATCTGTGGGAGGTTCGTAAGATCTGAATTTGAGATGAGATCTCAACATCCAAGTCACTATACATGGAACAGTACAATCGCCCTGTCCTTATCTCCAAGTATCTACGGAGAAAGCACATTATTCTTGAAGGAGTTCAAGAATAATTCCTATGATGAATTTTGTATCCAAGCAAGGTGGTCTTGATGATTAAATGGGATTTAATTATCAAGGTATAATATGAATGAGATGTATATTGTGAGAATGATTTTCCAAGATAATTAAATGGGATTTAATTATCAAGGATTACATAATATGGATAGTACTATCCATAATATATGTGTATTATAAATGTGATTTATAATATATATCAGAGAGAGAGAGAGAGAAACTTTGTAAATAACATTTGTTAATTATTAATCTGGATTGGGTGCACATTAGTTAATTAATTAAAAATGTAATTTACAAATTAGCTTGGGTTGTGAATATGATTCATATATATATCAATGGCATGATTGAAATATTCACAAATTAATTTGGAATTAATTTGGTGTATAATTTTGTGATAATGGTTATTACAAATTTATTAAGAAATAATAGATAAAAATAAAAAGGAGATTAATCACAACAAAATATAGGTGGCGTCAACCATGGGTGACGCCCCCTATTTTTTGGGGTGATTTATTATCTCCTCCTTTTTTATCTTGTTATATCTTGATAATTAATTTATGTTAAATTAAATTATGTTGATGATAATGCAACATATGTTTGATTTAAATATAAATTAATGTTGTTGGTTTTTAGTCAACAACAATCATGACCATTAATTAATACATGGATCAACCTAGCCGTTGGATCCATGTGTGCCATGGATTGAGATCTATTGGATCCCAAACTAGTATATAAGGAGGGATACCCTATCCCTTTCAAGGTACATGAACAAGAGTTGTACAAGGCTACTACTCTCTCTCTCTCTCATTCTCGCCTACTCTCTCTCTCTCTTCTCCAAGGTGGACGTCCATCTTGTGTGTTGAGAAAGGGAGACTCTCGCCTTCGCCTTCGACTACTCGAGAATCTCCATCTTCTTTGGGGTTGCTTGCTCTAAAGGAAGACGACGGATTTCATTGGACGAAATTAGGGGATTCGTAGCTTGGATCTTCATCGAGGATTGCGGGAGGAACGCGTCTCATAATCGCGCCCGCAAGTGCCATCTTCGTGGATCGGACTTGAGACAGGAGGATCTCTTGTTTTAGAGATCTCATGATCGCAACCGTGCTTCAAGAGGTATTTCTAATACTTTGTGGTTTGATGAAACGATCCAAGAAATGTTCTTCTGATCATGTGGTTTCGTCACTTGATTAAAAAATTTTAATTTCCACTGCATCTTGCGACTAGTACGACTAGTCGCCCCGATCGCATATGATGCGACCAACACGCTTCCGTGATGCGCTTAAGGATTCTCAATATCCTTCAAGAACCACATGGCCCGTGGGGGATCTGGGCATGTCTATCATATACCGATACCTCATGAGAGGACCATGGCAGGCTGCCTGAGTGGGTGGAGGACTGGAGGGGGAGGAGGAAGTCAACCTAGGGCGGTTGGGGGTGGAGGACAGGGAGGGGCAAAGGAGGGGGAGGCTGGGGGCAGAGGAGAGGGGGTGGCGGAGGAAGTCGTCAGTCTGGGAAGGAGGATGAGGGGAGGGAGGAGGAGGTCATCCTGGAGAGTATAAGGATGGAATAGGGAAGGAGGTCAGCTTGGGGAGGAGGATGAGGGGAGGGAGGAGGAGGTCGGCTTGGGAAGGAGGAGGAGGTTAGTGAGGAGGAGGAGGGGAGGGAGGAGAAGGTCTTCCAGGGGAGGAGATAGGGGAAGGTTACAAAGACCTCTTGGCCCTTTTTTCTAATTTATTTCCGCTTGTGTCCTCAAAGTTGACGTCCGTTTGCGTTAAGGATGGATGGCAACTAACCCAAGGGGTACAAGTGATAGAATGGCTATAAGTCAGGGACAAAACTAATATTCCAAAAAGAGAGGGGCATAACTAATATTGTAATATCTCGAAGGGGTATAACTGATAAAACCCCTTAGTTAAATCTTGATTTTGGGTATTTTTGACTTTAAAAATACATAAAAATTAGCATTTTCTGAGAAATCACAACGATAGTAAAAAAATATATCAAAACCAAAAAATAGTTTATTTACTTCATTTTGACTATTTTTATTATATATACTCTTATATATAGCTATATTGTATTTTAAAAGAAAAACAAATATAAAAATCTAAAAACATAGAAAGAAAATACAAAAATAGGAAATTAAGCTAAAATACAAAAAATATAAACAAAAAATAAAATAAAATAATTAAAAAACCCACAAAAAGAAATACAAACAAAGAGTTCACAATAATATTTTGTGCTTTATTACCCAATCTATCTAGTTTGCTCCCTGTGTTCGATACTCTACTACTTGTACTATACACACACATTTTGTAGAGTTAAATAAAATAAATTTTAACTCCACATTTATTTTCATTGCTTGATCATTGATTGTGAGTTAATGGGATTTCGTGAGTGGTCATCACAATGACTGTGTCTCCGCCTTGTGTGAGACATATTTAGACCCTCGCAAAATCTCGATTATCAAAATGGCGCCGTTGCCGGGGAGCAATTGCGCATAGATTGATTTTCGATTGATTGTGTCAGTATTTGTCTATCTTTGTCCATTATTTAGTTTCTTCTTTATTTGATATTATTCTTGAGTTGTCTAACTACTCTTCGTTGACTTTGTTGTGAGGTACCGTGGATCGAGAGAGGCTCTTTACTCGAAGCACTTGCGCACCCACGTGAAGCCACGTTTAGACTTATGACCTAGCACCAAAGGAGATGTAGAGAAAATTTTAAGATAGAGCCGCTTTTTATTTTATTGTATTTGTTTTTGTGTAATTTAAAGTGAGAGAAAGACCATTATTGTAATAATTCAGGATTCTCAAGACACTCTACAAACTTCACGAGGTCCAGTTCCCGAGGGATTGTTCCCTTAGGGGCCTCATCAATTTTGTCATGTCTTTTACCTTTTTTCCATTTATTTCCTGATTTTATTTATTTTGTGTGATTGATCCTAACTTAAGAGTTTTTTGATTATACATTAAGTCCAAACACCTAACTACCATTGCATGCTCCTATAGTCTTGTTTGGACTTAGTCAAATTTTGATTTGCTTTTCACTTAACCGCGTGTCGCGAGAGTCCTTCATACAATTCTTGTAGGATCCACTGTGGTGGGCACCGAGGAGACTCCAAGACCGAACCCTAGGTGATTAGCATATAGTTCTTCACGATAATAGAATTTTTTTCATCTAGGGTGATTTCATCGGTTGCATTTGCATATAGATAGGTTTCAATTCTACCTAGCATTGTTGCATGTAGAGAGCTGGAGGCAAGGTGAGCATTTATGCTTTAGCATCCATTATTGATTTTCCGCTTGCGTTGCTTTTTGACTCTCTCCCTCTGATTTTGATCACCTATGTGCTAAGTGAAATTGATTCCTCGATAGGCATGTGTATTTCTATTAAAATCCACAAAAATGATAATCAATAAAATTGGGACTGCTAAAATTACTTGACCCTAAAATAGACCAAAAAGAAAATATTTGTCTTGGGGTGAATAATCTCCTCATTGTATTAATTTTATGTTGCTCACGTACACACTAAGGTTAGTGCCCAAATCCTATAAGCTAACCCAAGTGTTTGTCCAAATTTTGACTTCTCACCTTACTCTAAAACATACAAGATAAAAAGACTAAACTTTCACGGTCTTCATAGAGTTGAGTAGGTGAATTGAGGGTTTTTTGTAAGTGTTTGTTTGTGATTGCTTGTGTGAATACTCGATCTCTCTGCGCATTTTACGCCTTTCTTCTCATATCTCTTGATTTGACTATCGTGTCCTCCTGATTATTTTCCTTTCATCTCGAGATGGTCAACTGGAGTGATTTTTATCCGGACTTTGTGGATTCCTCTTACCCTCCAGCCGGTCCACCTCCTTTTTTAGGAGGACTTTGCTCCTGGCTTTTGTATATATCCACCTCAGCCATATTTCAGGACTCGAAATTTTATCCACCTACACCTTCACACTTTCCACCTTCACATTCACCCGAGACTAATCTGTTGGAGTCATCACTCATGGACACTGCACTTGAGTGCATGACTCGATTAATGGAGCAAATGAATTCAAGGATTGACATTCTTACTAGTTTGAATAAGAACTAGAATGCCGTTCCACTACTTAATGACATGGATTCACTTGAGGACTCCCACGAGAGCTTGCAATCGCCAAAAATACAAAAAAATAGAACATTTTAAAAATAAAAAAAGATTTCAGGAGACACATTGTCGATTCACATGCTAGACCATTCACCTACACATTCATTCACATCGTGTCCCATCCTTGACCCCGAGGACAACACAGTACATACTGCTCTTCGTCGTCCTTGTGTATATGTTGATTCTGATCTCCTCCCTTGTATGGAGGAGATCTAAAAATTCAAAAAAATATTGACTGAACCCGAAGTGGTGGTCGCTATTCATGATATCATTGATGCCCCACTTCGTTCGACCATAACCTGATTATCTGCTCCTCATCATAAGAAGAGAAAGCGGAGGAGTAGATCTAAGCATCATATTTTGATCATGGCCACTGCCCACGCCATCACACACCATCCAATTTTTAGAAAAAGGAACACTGCTACACCTTTCATTAGTTGCATTGTCTCTGAATACACTTGTGATCACACTTTTCTTGACGGCGGTGCTTCGATTAGCATCATACTCTTCTCGCTGGTATAGTCTCTTCACTTAGGCCTCTAAAAAAACCAGGATGATCGTTAAATTTGTTGATGGGTCAATAAAGAGGTCGAGGGGTATTCTAGAAAATGCCATCATTTTGGATTCAGGGCATGAGTTACACTGTTGATTTTATTGTATTGCCCATGGAGACCTCCACTGGGGAGCACTCTCTAATCATCCTGGGATGACCATTTCTCACCTCTGCGAGGGTCATTATTGACTATGGATCAGGAGTGGTTCGCTTCCGTCCTAATGACGGAAGCATTGTGGTCATCACTACACCTACAATCGACCAGAGACCTGCATCTGATGTGACCACACCTATATTAGCTGACCCCGAGGACTATGACCTTGACGAGACTATCAGAGATTTTTGTTGTATGTTGGATTCTACTGAGACTCGAGAATTCCTCTCCATGGAGGAAGATTCGGAAAGCATAGACCTTGGAGTTCCCTCTTCTGGTATTTGGCGATGTGTTAATGATATCTACGAGATTTACACGATTAACACTATAGAGCGGAGGGCAGATATTGATAAGACTAAGGTTGAATTTGACCTTGTTTCTTTCATCCAGGAATTCAGAAGTTTTGATGAGAATGATGATCCAGTTGAGACTGTAGAGGACGAACATGATTCAACTACTTCCACATATGAGTTCATTCCTTTTGATTTTTGCCTAGGAGAGACCTTGTAGAATGACCATGAACATAGTTCTTCCGATGACGAGTTCATCCCTTTTCACTTTGACATCTACGAGACACCCAAGGCCAAACCTGGCCACATTTCTTGCACTAACCCGTCGGTGCCTTCACACTCTAGGACCACTGAGGATCTTCACCATGTCGATCCTGATCGGCTTCCGTCCAATGTGGACCTCGATATCGACCTCCATCTTGTCATATCCATTCCTTAACGTCCCACAAGAAGTTTCACTTTATACCTTCTTGACCTTTGTACATCCATCTCTGTTGTATATTCCCTTTCGTTTACCTCTGCTCGTCTTCCATTTTGCTCATCTACCCCATTCCCGTGTGTGCCCTACTTAGGACATACTTTGTCCTAAGTATGTGTGTATGTGTGGGGAGGGTGTAAATGAGCCGAATGTTCATTCTTCATTCTATGTTATCACTCTTGTTGTTGCATATACTTAGGGCTCTTTTACCCTAAGTATAGGGGGAGTGATGTGTACAGTCCCTTTGATCTCGTCTCCTGTCCTCACTAATCTTTTCCTTTTCATTTTTTTCTTTTTCTACCAACAAGGTGCCAACCCTTTTTTGTCAGTCTTCTATACTTAGGACATACTTTGCCCTAAGTATAGGGGGTGTGCACCCCGAGTTCTTTCAATCTTTGATCCTCTCCATTGTCTCCTTTTTTCTATACTTAGGGATATCTTACCCTAAGTATAAGGGGAGACGGTCTGAGTATGATCTGTTCATTCCCACCCTTGACCCTCCCTACCTTGTGTACAGTCTGTTATACTTAAGATTATTTAATCTTAAGTATAGGGGAGACGGTCGACTTCTCATTCGTTCATCCATTTCTTCATTCTTTAGACTTTCCTATACTCAGTACGGGTTATGTCTTCTATTTTTCTCTCTAATATATAAGGACATAGCTCAAGCTAAGTTTAAGGGGTCAAATATACTCCGTGCATACTTTAGCCATAACTCGTACTCTCGTATTTTAATAATAAATATGGCTAAAATACTATCTATTATATATACTTTAAAATTCATTAAAATCCCTTGATAAAAGATGCATATTATTCTTCAAATTCTATTTGTATTTACTAATTAATGAATTAGGTAAAAATATTTTTTGCAAAATATTCGAAAAATATTTGAAAATCTTTTTGAAAAATCTTGTGAAAACTATTTGGAAAATGTTTGCTAAATATTTTCAACCTTTGTAACAAGATTTTATTTGTAAAACTTCTTTTCTTTAGGTGAAATAAAAATATTTGAAAACTGATATGTAAATAGTTTGAAAAATGGTTGCAAAATATTTTGAAAAAATCTACATATATTGTTTGAAAAACCTTTACAAAATGATTTTCAACTGTGTGTAAATGTTTGTAAAAACTATTTACAAAAATTATTTTGGACTATAGTTTTCAAAAATGCTTGTAAAATGGTTTTCAAATAAGTTTGAGGAATATATACATCACACTAAAATTCTTTATTAATTATATATATATATATATAAATGAGCACCTAACCCTAGAAATTCTTAAAACCTAATTCTTGTAAATATAAGATGCATTCCCATGTATATATTTGTACCTGATTTTTAGCCAAAATATTTTGTTTTCAAAAATCATAAAAACATTTGCAAAACCAAAAATACCAAAGACATTTGCAAAATATTTTTGAAAAATACCAAAAAATGCATATGCATCATCTTTTCAAAAAATCCACAAAAAGTTCAAAATTTCGAAAACTGCATCACAAAAATATTTCTGCATTGTACATATCATTTGCATAGCATTTGCATTTTTCGGATTGATTTTGACAATTGAACAAGTCTGCGTAAAATCCGAAGATTGGAGCTTGGTTGAACCTTAAAATCTACCTAATAACATGAAACTTATAGGAGCTGGAATTGAGGTACTTCATGTCTAGTTGACTTAATTCTTTGAGAATTGTGAGACTTGGTTCAATGGATCCTTGAATGCCTAAGTAGAGTATTTCGGAGCACACGCATGGCTCTTGTTGATAATGAGACCTTTCACTTGCCTCAACTCAGCTGGAGTGGTGAGGATATTGGATTTGCATGCATGAGGTGTACACAAGTGGAAACATTTGCCCTCTTCTGAAGTGCACCTCAACTTGTCCAGTGGCATAGATGTTCTAAAGGCAGGAGAGTATGGGTTGCAATAATGCTTCAAAAGTGGGATAGTCTACTGGCTCAAGAGGAAAAACTCCTTATGTAAATGTTGTTGTAAAAATAGTATATAAAAAAGCAAAAAGCAAAAACTCCAAAAAAAATGTACAGCCCTGATTGAAAATTAGATGCATGCCGAAGTGTGTGTATGTATATCCAATAAGCAAGCTTGAGCTTCAAAGTCATATCTTTTGAGCCTGCAGCTAGATGACTTGACTACACTGGTATTGCATCTAGGATAGGTAGCTACATTGGCTATCGTCCATTCTTCTCTTCACCCCCTCCTCTTGAGCGGGTAGTCACTTGAACTTAGAAGGGAATACCCCGCTCCTCGAGGAAGGAGTTGTTGGATTGGGGAATCATTGGGTTGTCGTACTGGAGAAGTTAGCCTCTTTGTTATTTCAGTTGGGGAGAGCCACTATCACTTATAGTGTACAAGTCAGATTCATAGTCATAAGAATTTTCATATGAGTTGAAATATTTTGACATGGCTATTGAGGGGACTTGAACATAATTTTGGGATTCTCGAGGGCTGTTGAATTTCAAATCTGATTTTCCAATGAGGTTCCGCCCACGCTAAAATTCCAAAGGTCTGACTTAAGCTCCAAAATTTGATTTTGCGAAGACAAGGTTGACAATTAAACTTAATCTACTTTCTTTCTTTTTCTTTCTTTATTTTTTCTTTTTCTGCACTTGTTGCATAAGTATTTGCTATGGACCAGTAAAGGAAAGTATAGGGATGTGATGAATTTCCATTTCATCAGGGACCTGTTTACAAATATCAAGAAGTTTACATGTATTCCAAAACCTTAAAACAAAAATCATGGGGGTACTTTACAAATTGACCACATGTATTCAAATTAAAACCACCTCGTAAGGGTATATTTGTAATTACACAAAAGGTCCAGGTCCTCTTTACAAATTTCCCACAAAAATATACACTAAATATGCAATTTTATGTATTATAATTAAATATACAAAACCAAGGGGTTATGCTTGCAAAATACCCAACTCACGTGGCAAGCCACATATATTGAGCTGGCATGGACCCAGGTGCAAGACACTAGAAAGTTTGGGGGGCTCAATGCAAATTGTACAACATTATTTACACTATAGGCACTATTTTAAGTACTAAAAAGTATGCAAAGGCATAGGAGTGTAGAGGAAATATAGCCCTTCGCACGCCATTCGACGATGGAGGATCTTCACTAAAGTGCATTGGATGGCTCCTGACGTGCATTGCTTCATCTTCATCCAACGACCGTGACATAATCTGGCACTGCGATTCGATCCGACAGTGGACAAGGGGTCACGAAGAACAAGGAAGAACATCGAGGTGTTCTCCCTTGTTCCTCCAAGATCTCTCGATCGAGGGCTCCTCTAGAGACAATGTGATGATCTACACCTTGATGTTGTTGGTCCACGTCAATTGGTGGCATCAGATGAGTCTGGGGCCCGTCAGAGGGGTCCTAGAGAGTCGAAGAAAGTCTGACCACCTAGAGACCATTCGTCCATCTAGGAATCAACCTGTTTCGGGTCTCTTGATGTGCTAACGTGTAGAGGAAGGATCACGGGCTCGAGGTAATGCACCTCGACCCATTTTGAAGCTGTTGCGCAGGAGAAATGGAATGGTAGAGGTGCTCTTATGAGTGGAGACGAAGGAACACTAAGCAAACCCGATTCATATAGAATTGGGGGAATAAATGGATTGGGAGGTGAAGAAGACGAAGGGGAAACGATAAAGGTGAAATGGGCGGTTGAACTGGTCGCATACGTGGTGGAACATGGACCGAAGTAGTGAGTTCCGACGATCTAATTAAGTGGAAAGTACACTAAGATTAACACCTAAATGTTAAACTAAATGTTGTAAATAAAAGATGGAACAAAATTCTTTCTAGAAAGTAAAAATTGCGCAGCTCATACCCGACTGTGACACCAAGGAGCAGAGGTGGCCGATGAACTGCCTTGGATCTCCTCCTCGCCTCCTTGCACCACTTAGGCTTCGAGAGGCACTCTCTCTGTCACCGAGAGCACACGCACACGTGAAGTGGAGATTCAAGGGATTGAAGAAGGATCGAGAGGGGAAAGGAGAAGGAAATATTTATTATAGACACGATGCTGGCCCTTATTGATCGAGAGATTGTATCTGAATCGAGGAGCTTCGATTTGATCTTTGGCTAGGGTGTGATTCAAGGATATTCAATCTCCATGAATGTGCATCATGCCTATACAGGGCATCATGAGCACCAGCAGTAAAAAGGGCGTATACCAGGGTCCTGACAAATCGACGACTCGAGAAAGAGAGAGGAAGTTGTTAACCTAGAGTCAATGACTGGCAGGCTATGATTAGTCCACGTAGGACTGCAAGAGGACAAAACAACCTGAAAATGATAAATAATAAAAAATAAAAATGGCAGATGAATTTATTAATTTTAGATTATAAAATAAATAATGCTTGTTATTTTATGTAGTATTTAATTACCATTTTTATTTATTTTATGTGACTATTTATCATGAGGTGTTATTTACAAGTGAAAATATATGTATATTCACCTGTATATCGAGTATTTTATTTTTATTTTGTATTTTATATTTTATTATTTTATATACATGATTTATATAATTATAAAATATTTAAATATACATGGATATATTTTTATTTTTTCTGAAATAATGTGTACACTTAAATACATATGTATACTTATTATATATGTATAAGTATTATATACTCACCTATGCATTTTTATATATTTTATTTATCACTTTCTGTATGCTTTTTTATTTTAAACATGTACATATATTATAAATAATATTTACAAACTTATAAAATTATAAAAATTATAAAAGGATAAATAAATGAATAATTTATTCAGATATATTATATAATAGGCGTGTAGAACCTAACTTTCACAACTTAACTCCAAATTAAGTGAAACCTCCTTCATTAAAATAGTTTATTAAAAGTTATATTAAATTAAAGGTGATTTTGATATATTTTGAATTCATATGGAGGGGATATGGGTCTGGGAAGTTTGTATTTTGGATTTTGGAATCTTATTCGAAGTATAAAATGTATAATGTATATTATTTTTATGTGAAATCAATTTTGTATTTTTCTATGTATTTTATCTATAACTTTCACGTACAAAATTTCTTTATTTTAAGTATAAATAACAAAGAATAAAATAGGTTGCATTCTTGAAGAGTAAAAATTAGGGTTTTATTGTTGCTTTTGACCATTATCTCCCCTACTTTATTACTTGTTGGACCAATCATCAAGATGCTTAGGCCTCAGGGTTTAGGGTCATAAAATATTTTTGGCATTTTATTTATTTTTATTTTTCTTTATTCTTTTATTTCGACATAAAACTATGTATTTTATAAAAGTAATTATACTATAAATAATGAATGTTATTTTGTACTAAATAATGATATTTACATGCATTTAGCTAAGGTAATGAAATGGAGATACATCAATATGTACACAGAGAGTTCGATAATTAGGAAAGTTGAGTTCCTTTTGAGTGAGACTTTGTTAAATCTTATAGTTTAATAGTCACCTAGCACCCATAGTTTGAATTTCAAGTCTTGTACCTAAAATGCACAATTAAGGAATCATTTTACTTGTTCATTATTTAAATTGCTCAAGTATGAACACGTTTTAAGTATAGGGGGCAATGAATCTCAGATTCATCAACTTTATTCTCATTATTCAACCCTATAGCTCAATGAATTCAATTAAATTAAGAATGAACTAAAGATAATCAACATTGTACAACTTGTAAATAATTAAGGCTAATTATTGTAAACAAATAAGTCTACAACTAGTTTATATATGTTTGAGTTGCTCTCTTTATTTTATGTGTTGTCCATTTATTTTAAATACCATAAAAACAAACTTTTGATTAATCATGTAAAAAATGACAAAACAAATAAAATAAATATTTTTATGTTTATAAAAATACTTAAAAAATAATAGTATGCATGTATGATGTATTTGGTTTTGTATTATACATGAAAGTTGTAAATCTTAAAAAGTACACAACTTTTCTGAAGAATACTTTTAAATTTGACTTCAACCACTATTTTTGTTTTGATTATACTTTTATTTTTTATTTTTATTTTTCCTGATTGGGGACATGTGGCCTCTTCTTAGAGTGCAGTGTAGCACAACCCTTTGTTAAGGGTCGCCCCTTCTCTTGACCGCCTGATCTCTAATCTCTTCACCTATGCTAAAATCAGGGTCACTGGATCCACAGATCCAAGGAATCTCGTTCATCGTCTTCCCTGAGCAGTTGTTTCCCCAAGCATTGCGACTCTTCGCCGGTGTATATTTAACCCATTTTTTCCACCGATCCACATGTCCTCTTGATATGTTTCAGGTACCATTGTAATGCAGGTTCATTATTCTCTCATGCCATCTACTCCATTTTCGTTCTCCTTCTCATGCGTGATAACTATGGGTGGTCGAAACCACCTTCTCTAACTGCTCCCTCGGTGAACAAAACCACTATGGAGGGTCACTTTTTGCACCATCCGCCCTTGCCCGAGTTTTCTTCGAGCATAGTCTTACTTCCAGTGATAGTCAGAGTGAGCGAGTAAGAACAAAGACAGAGGTAAAACTTTGATGAGATCCATGAACTTCAACCGTGTCGCAACCATTTGATTAGAGCTGTTAGAGCTTTGCACTATCGTTGCGTGCATCAAGCGAAGACCAGGAGCCTATTAGAGCTCCTGACCAGGCCTACTCTGCCTCCGACCACCTTCTTCGATTCTCCAGGTATACTTCAATCAGTCCCTTTATGTTTTCTCCCAATTAATTACACGAGCACATATACTTTCATGTTGATCTGAGTAGTCCTCTTGCAAGCTTAGAAAGTGTCCTCCAGTTGGAATAGCCATATTTCTTAGTGCAAGAGACGAGGATAAGGTCCTCTTCTAGAGGGACCACCGTTCAATACCTCGCTCTCGCACTAGTGATATATGTCATTGATACCATGTAATATACGATATACATTTGGTGAATTTGCAATGATGGGTTCTCTTGATCAGTGGTTGATGCTCATATACGTAAATAGAGAGAGGTATATGAGGATGATACGACATGTGGGACTTGTACATGAAGAGAGGGGGTGCTTTCATGAGAGAATCACAATGTGAGGTGAGGAAGGAAACAAAGGAGGATTGGAGGAGTAGTTGGGGCATATTTTGCAAACATGGCTAAGTTGAAGAAGCAAAATTGTTAATATTTAACTTTTTCTCATTATAGTAAATAAAGAAAATAAATGAAGGTTAATACACGATTATGTCGTGTAAGTGTTAAGCAATATTCATAATTATGCGTGTACTTCACAATTATAGAGGGAACAATGCGTAAATATGAAATTACACGGAGCTATGTGCGTAAGAATCCCTTTAAAGAAAGGGATTTTTACTCCTACAACCCTGAGTAATTTCATAATAACATTCATAACCCTGTATAATCGTGAATTACATGAAAAACCTCGAATAGTCAATCCGTCTCACATCCATAACCCTCTGTTAATTTAATATGTTAACTCAACCATATGAGTGAGTTAATCTAACCAATCTACCCATGGTCGTTTAGGATTATCCAAAAAAAGGAAAACAAATCCTGCAACAGACGGTGGATAGAGAGGTTACGCGGGGGTCAACGATGGGGGAAGCTTAGGTTCCTGCGAGTGGTTCCAGTTGTGGGGCTCCATCGGTGCTCGAGCAGGGAGGCTACGGGGCTCGAGGGGGGCGCTCGAGTAGTGAGGTTGTGGGGCTCGGGGAACTCTAGCCGGGAGGCCGCGGGGCTCAGGGGTGCACTCGAGCAGGGAGCCTGAGGTGCTCGGGGATGGGGGGAAGCTTCCTGCGGGTGAGGTGGTTCCAAAGGGAACCCCAATTGAACAGGGGCTGCAGTGCTTGGGGGTGGGGGGGGGGGGGGGGGAAGATTCCTGCAGGTGGGGTGGTTCCAAAGGGAACTCGGGTCGAACAGGGGAGCTGGGCTCGGGTGGGGGGTAGGGAGGGGGGTAGGGAGGGGGGTAGGGGGGCAGGTGGGCTAGGCACGGAGCGCCGAGAGGCGTGCTACGGTGCTGGGGGGGGGGGGGGGGGGGGGCTCCATCGGCAGGTTGCTACGGTGCTCGGTGGGGGGGGGGACTCCATCGACGAGGGGGGAGCTTGGGTTTCTGCAGTGGCCCGGGTCGAGCAGGGGAGCTGGGCTCGGGGAGGGGGGAGGGGGTAGGTCGGCTGGACGCGGAGCGACAGGGGGAGGGGAGGTTGGGTGCTCCTTGTCCGGCGTCAGGGTGGGGCTCCGAGGACGGAGGACCTCTGGCGCGACTGTGGGGACGGGGCTGGGTGGGGGTTCAGTGGAGCTCAGTCGGGGGGGGGGAAGGGGGGTTTGGCATGTTTTGCAAATAAGATGAACATCAGGGGTATTTTGTCTTTTTCAACGGAATCCATTAAATATAATGGATATCCCAAACGGAATATAACATAGGGTTATGTCATGTAAAAGTTAAGCATTACTCGGGGTTCTTTATGTAATTCGCGATTATACAGGACTATGAATGCTATTGCGAAATTACTCAGGATTATGGGTGTAAAAATCCCTTAAAAAGAAACAAAGGAAGCAAAAATAAAATGGTAGACCTTGCGTTCATCCACAAACCAAGATACTTGAAGGGCCATCATGCAAAATACCCTTCGCCAGCGGACTATCCCCGCGGTACGGAGCTCGTTCCCTTTTCCCTACTCGACAAAGCGCTCTCTCTCCCCTATTCGATTCTCCCTCGCGCGAATGCGAATTCCTCTGTCGTCTACGGCAAATCGTCCCCGTGGTGGCCGCCCTTCATATTCTCCGAAACCCTAGAAACCCCAGCCGACCAGCAATGCTTCCGTTCTCCGAGACGGCGGCCGCTAGGATCCGCTTCCTGCTCCATAGCGCCGCCGATTCCGATCCCCAGGCCGTGCTGCGCGAGCTCTGCGGGGTGAGTCCCAACTTTGTCCCTCGTTCTCTTCTTGTTCGAGATATGTTGCTTGATTGCAGGTGAGGTGGAGAAGATGGAGTTTGATGGTTTTTGCTTAGGTGGTTGTTGCCAACATTTGATTTTGGACATGTTCGAAGTGGACTGTGCAGAGTGCAGGAAAAGTGTTTCTTTTTTAGGGTATTCGAGATATATGTATCTGTTACCATGCCCGGGAAAGATTTTTTTCTTGTTCATGGGTGTGAGGCCAGAAGTTTGATCTGGTCCCTTTGACAGAGCATATCACTTCGTGAGTGTAGTTCTCTCGAGGGTGGTGATGCCTGCTTGGCAAAGATTTTGCTAGCTTTTTGATGTGCCTTCGTTTATCACCGGCAATCATTTTGGTTTTGCTTCATGTATATAGGTTTTATACTGTTGCAGACCACCTGAATGGTTTGGTGGTTTCTTCCTTTAGCACCCTACTATACATTTTTTGGGTCATCATTAAAAAGGTCATACGATCAATTACTTCGTACTTTGGCCTCATAAATCAATGGATAACGGATATTAAATCTCGATCTTCCTAACATTTGACTCTGGAATCATATGGAAGCACCCTTTTCATGATTAATGGATAGAGGGGGACCCCCTCTATGTCTTCCAAGCAGAAAGAAGTAGGAAAGCAAGCATGGATGGGGCAACCCCCAAGCCAACGCTATACAGAGAAGAGACCCACAAGGTAATAAGTAGAAGAGCGAGTTATAGAAAGAGGTCCCGTGTCAACGAGCTTAGTAGTAGGAGTTCAGGAGGTCCAATTCGAAGAAAGGGCTATAGTGACATTTCGATCGATCATAGAAGTTCTGATTCATTCAGATCGACCTCACGAGTGCTACGTTTTTTGACGTTGGACTTTAATGAATGCAACTTTCATTAAGTTGTCGTTCTTAAATGAAGAAAAATGCATCTACATGGTATAATTGTTAATAATATGTCTTCAATATGCAGAGTCATCCAAATAGATTTGCTATCATGTTGAAGAGTTTTATGTTATGATCTTATTTCACGGTTATTTATTTTTTTTGTCCGTAGTATGTAATCTACC
The DNA here is from genome assembly GCA_037367405.1 of Ottelia alismoides. Classification (NCBI taxonomy): domain Eukaryota; kingdom Viridiplantae; phylum Streptophyta; class Magnoliopsida; order Alismatales; family Hydrocharitaceae; genus Ottelia; species Ottelia alismoides. The sequence goes on along the minus strand of JAZKJV010011152.1, from coordinate 874,450 downwards.
CATTAGGGTTTCGTCTATATAAAAGACCCCCTTGGCTCTTTGAATAAACAAGTATTCTTTCTCCACATGGTATCAGAGCGGCGGTGCTAAACCGAAGCCTAGAGCTGAAACCCTAACCCTACCATCCAATCCCCATTTCGCGCATTGCCCGTTTCTGCGCAGGAGCAGCTCCATGCCGCCTAGCAGCCCTAGTGCCACCCAGTGATCCCGCCCACCACCAAGCCCCCCCTCCCCCAGCGGCAACACCGAAGCCGCCTGCGACCCCAAGAGGCACCACACCACCATAAGTGCCCCCCAACAACCCCTCGTACGTGGTTGCGCTGCCACCTAGGTCCTCGTGAAGCCCTGATTTCGTGGTTTTTGGTCTGATTTTAGAGATTTAGTGTCTGATTTACCCTACTTTTTATCAAAATCAGATCACGATTTGTCTAAAGATGGTTGTGGTATGAATCTAAGATCACATCCATATCTTTTCATGTCTGCTTAGACACCATATGCCTGGTCTAAGGTCCCAGTGATTGTTCACGATGTTAGAAAGCAGAGTTGATACACCATCTACGGGTGCCTTCAAGGGTCCCGTACCTATTGTCAAGATGGATGTTACAAACCACAAGTTGTGGGAAATGCAGTTCATGAATCTATTGCAGAGCCATGGTAAGAAGCATATTCTGACGCAAGATGAGTCGGTGGACAAGTCTGGGACCAACGCCCCATGGGAGGTCGATGATGCAGATGCCAATGTATGTTTATCTGGTACTGTTGCTGTTGAGATAGCCAATGATATCCTGAGTCAACCCATATCAAAGGCGGTGTGGGATATTCTCGCGACAATATACTCCCAACCAAATAATGAGTTGAAGATATTGCAACTATAGCATGATATCTTCACGACCAAACAAGATGAGCGTCCTCCGTATGCCTGTATACATCTTTGAGGGGTATGTTTGAGCGACTACACAACTACATACCCCTGATGGCCTCACCAGAGTAGCATAAGGCCTACATGGATTCTGTTATGATTGGTATGTTTCTGGTTTTCCTCAATCTAGAATATTCTCACCAATGCTACCATACCTCATATGGAGGAGGCATACCACTGGCTCTACCATTTGAGTATCTCCTCTGACACACCCTCTCAAACATCTTCAGCTATGGCTGCATCATGTGGTAGAGGTGGATCTACTCCCTTCTGAAGATGAGGCACACACGGTAGAGGCGATCTACGTCTACGTCAGTCATGTCATACTGCCATCGGTCATTTCATTCAGAGGACACGTGCTACTCCAAGCAAATATTTCCGCTATCAGCTCCTGCTGCATAGCAGAGTCAAAATGTTCTTGATCTTATTGATCATAGCTACGATGACTTTGTCGCTCGCTTGAGAGAGATTATGCTTCCAACCGTTGGATCTTCTAGCACCGATCCATCATACATTGCAGTCTTTGCTTCCACTAATAGCTCATGTATTACTCATGCATTTAGTGGTCGTTCTCGACTAAACATGTAAGAATGGATAATGGATTCTGGAGCGTCACACCATCTCTGCGGAGATCGATTGCAGTTTGGTACATATAGTCCATCGCAACCATGTAGATCTTTGGTGATTGCTGATGGGACTCATCCCCCAATTACTGGATAGGGAGAGGTTCATTTGACACCTTCCATACATCTGAATAATATTCTTCTTGCACATGCCTTCTCCATGAACTTACTGTATATTAGTCAGATTACAAAAGATTTACATTGCAGTGCTATATTTGACCTTTGTTCCCTTATTTTTTAGGATATACTCACGGGCAGGGTGATTGGATGTAGCTGTGAACATGGAGGGTTATACATGTTGACTTAGTCTCCGTATGCTGATACCACTTCTCTTTTTGCCGAGACAATTTCCCCCTACACGTGGCATCTCAGATTCGACCATCTAACATTGTAGAAATTTTGTCATCTCGTACCCGACGTCTCTATCAAGTTCGGTTTTCAGTGAGTCACGTGAACTTGGAAAGCATCACAGGGCTTGCTTTCCATATCATTAATGTCATAGCCATCAGAGTCTGTTTGGGTTGTTTCATCTAGATATGTGGAGTCCGAGTCGTGTACTTGATCATCGGGGATGCATGTATTATCTTGTTTGTGTTGATGATTTTCCCAGACTGTCCTGGGTCTTTCTTTTAAAGCATAAGTATAAGGCTAGTACACTGATTCAAAATTTTGTTGTTGAAATAAAGAATATTTTCTCTGCCTCAATAAAATATATTCATTCGGATAATGCACTTGAATTCCGCAATACGTAATTGTCTCATTTTTTCTGCTTATGTGGCATTATACATCAGTCTTCTTGTGCTTATACTTCTCAACAGAATGATGTCGCTGAATGCAAACACCAACATCTTCTTGATATCATCAGGACTCTCCTCATACAGAGTCGAGCTCTGCATTCCTACTGGGGTGATGCTGTGATAACAACATGTTACCTTAAAAATCGGATGCCCTCGACGATTTTGGTGAGAAGGCACCCTTTTTTTTGAAGTCAAAAAGAGGGAAACACTCAGTGGTGTCCTCCCTGGATCATCTAATACTAACAAAGGAAAAGATACAACCTTAAAACATTACAAAAGCCATGACTCAAGCAGACTCCCGGAATGAATACATACATTCTTATGATAGAACCTTTGACTTGACAAAAGAAGGACATTCCTAGCAAGCCAGATGACCCACAAGAGTGCCAGAGGACAAAGCGGATCCTTCCTCAGGTGCTGCATGTCCATCATCAAAGAAATCCAGAAAGATTCGAGGCTCCTCACACAAACGCAACACAGATTGGAATCACCCTAGATAGGCGTCGTGCACGGGCGAAGAAAGAAAGATGCTTCGCCGATTCAATTCGATTCTCGCATAGAAGACATCTGTCAGAAACCACCTCAAATAATCTGGCACACTTATCTCTTGTCACATATCTTTTTCTCCTATGAAGCCATAAGAAGAAACCGACCTCAGGGAGCCCAAGCTTTCAGATAAAGTTGCAATCCCTAACCAAGTCATCTGTCCTTGAGGGAGGCGGTCTATAGATTGCCCCATAGGTCTTCTTGACGGAATGTATCGGGGAATCAAGCAGAAGAAGGAACTCTTCCGGTCGTTGTTTTAAAAAATTTGCGGAAAACAAGGACATCCAATTCCCGTCACTCCAGCAATTTGCATGTTCAATCACATGATGAGCATATAGATATACAAGATGAGTCAGAACCACCATCAGACAATGATTTAGGGTTGTCTATTGCCTTGTAGAAAGACAAACGTTCCTGTGCTCGACACCCTCTTGCAGGACATGTGTCTCTGGAGCAACCTTCACCGGATTTGATGAAGTTTGTTATCAGATTATCTGCTTTTGAAATCCCACGAGCTTATCAGGAGGCCCTGGAGGTGAGCCAATGGCCTCTGGCCATGGAAGCAGGGATGATCGCTTTACAGTCCTGTGGCACATGGACCACCGTTACAGTTCTTGCAGATGTATCTATTGTGGGATCATTGGGATGTAAGTGGGATGCAAGTGGGTGTTCACTGTGAAGCATCGAACAACTGACAGTTTTGATCACTACAAGGCACAACTTGTAGCTTGTGGGTTCACCTAGACCTATGGGGTGGACTATCAGGATACCTTCTCCCAGTTAGCTCGACACTCCACACTTCGAGTTCTCTCTGTCGCTATTACACAGGACTGGCCTCTATATTGGCTTGATGTGACAAATGCTTTCCTTTATAATGGTATACATGAGGAAGTTTACATGCAGCAACCACCGGGTTCACTGTTGAGAGGGAGTGTGCAGACTTCATAAGGCAATCTATGGCCTTAAACATAGTTCGAGAGCATGGTTTCGGAAGCTCTCAAATGTGATTGAAATAAAGAGGTTAGTGAGATCAACTGCATATCACTCCTTGTTTGTTCAGAAGCCACAGAAGGGCACTGTTGTTATACTGGTGTATATGGACGATATCGTCGTTAATGGGGATAATGCCCATGGGATTCAATCAACTAACGCTTTCTTAGGTAAATAGTTTGTGACCAAAGACCTTGGCAGTCTACGCTACTTCCTAGGACTGGAGTTTGCTAGGAATCAACGAGGTCTTTTGTTGACCCAGAGTAAGTATGTTACTGATCTCCTCTCAGAGAAATGTATGACGTATTGCGAGTCAACCACTACTCCTATGGACCCGAGCATGAAGTTGTATGACGACGACATTGATGAAGTCGACAAGAGAAGATACATGGAGCTAGTTGGAAGTTGCTTTATGTAACCATCGTCGGGCCAAACATATCATTTGCAATAAGCAACATGAGCCGGTTTATGGAGCAGCTAAGACATGAATATATAGATGTAGTACATATGATTTTGAGGTATTTGAAGACCTCACCATACGCATGTCTTTTGTTTGCGAGAGGCACATCCCTTGGTGTTACAACTTGTGCATATGCAGACTATGCAGGATGCCCCAAGGGCAGTTTGTAGAGAATTCATTGGTATCATTAAAGAGTAAGAAACAAACAATTGTTGCTCGATCATGTGCTGAATTAGAATACAGAACTATGACACACGGAATTATAGAGATGATGTAGGTCATATCCGTTTTGACTGACCTAGCTATAGAGGTGCCTTATCCTATGCACCTTCAATGCGACAACCATGCCACACTGTTCATTGCTAACAATACAACCTTCCATGAGAGAACCAAACTTATCGAGGTAGACTGTCAATACACTCGAGACATGATTCATAAGGGCCTTATTTCTACATCTCATGTTAGTTCAAGTGAGCAGACAACATACATGCTCATCAAGGCTCTAGCCCAAGGACTCCTTTGGAGATGCTGTTCCAAGTTGAGCCTGGTAGACATCTATGAGGGGGGGTGTTGAAGAGTTTTATGTTATGATATTGTTTCATAGTTATTTATTTCTTTTTGTCTGTAGGATTATGTAATTTACTTATTAGGGTTTCTCTCTTCTCTATATAAGTGAACCCTTGGGCTCTTTGAATAAACAAGTATTCTTTCTCCACATATCCCTTTAGCTTGAGGTCTATATCTATCATCGTGTTTTAGAAAGGAAGGACACTACACTAAGAACATATAAGTGAATCTCTCTCCACTCATTTGTTAAAGCCTAGTGGCCTACATGTGTTTTCCCCTCATTGCACATTACAGATTTACCCGACATTCCCTTATCCCCTTTAATGATTTATAAGCATGGAAGGTTGTGTCGGCGACATATCGCCGATATATCGACATCGAGACGAGACTGATATGAGTATCGATATGGCGATATTTCCTCCTTTTTAGGCATTTCCTTCACAAAAGAGCGTTGATATGGGCGATATTTTGGCGATATATCGTCGAAATATCGAATCGACACGATATCGAAATCGATATGGCCTTCCATGTTTAGAAGTTCCCTTCCAATAGTTATACCATCTTTTCGCATTCCTATGTTAACGCTTATTACCCATCTTACAACAATTTTTGAGGTGCACACAACTTCACTCTATAGGTTTCCAAACCATTTTAAATGTTTCACTTGCTATTATCTTCTGTACCACTATAACTTTAAAAATCACGTTTTGTTGCAGGGTGATGGGCATAGTATACATCGGAGGAATACATGATAAAGGGAGTAATTTTTATCTTTGTTTGTGGATTTTGGATATGTGGAATAGGGGGATAAGTCGATGTTATTCGTATTCCACAACATAACCCGAGGGTTTTCTCATTCTACCCAACTCCAAGGGAAAAATCCCATCTATGTATGATAATCCCTGGATAACTTCTCCTTTATTTGTCAATGGGATAAGGCTAACTTATTCTATATCCTACCATCGTATCCCTTACACAAACGACCTTAATATTGGGCATAAGTTTTGGCTGTGGTTGAGTAGACTCCATTAAGCCCTGTTTGGAGGAATGCGGTATTTGGTTGGAAATGGGGAGTGTGGAGAATGCATTATTTTCCAATACCTTTTTCTTGGTTTATGGTGTTTATCGCATCATTAATGGACATGATGAAGAAAGGGTGCCATTCTTGCCCGATTTTTACGCTGTGTTTGGGAGGTTGATGTGGTATGTTGAATTATTTTTACAGTGCACAATCTCCATGCCTCCGCTAACTTGATGCTTCATAGCTTTCGTGGAATGGTGTTATCTTTCCGGGAGGGGGGATTCTACATGGAGAATGTTACAGAACATGTCAAGGTCCTATAGGATTCTTGGTCTTTGTAATTTTAAAACATAACCTTTCCTCAAAATTTTCTGAAACATAACCTGTTAGTATAAAGTTTTTAGGTGCTCGTCAATCTTTATGGCATTGATATCACACCCCTTTTTCCTCTCAAAAATACCTGGTTTTTATTATGGTGACATCAGCACTGATGGGAATTTGTTGTAAGGTCAGACATCTAAGTTCTCGTTCGTAGCTATATCTGTTGAATATAAACATGAATTGCTTTTAAAAAAGAGGATGTTTACTAATTTCTTTAGTGATCATCCATTGGCTTTCACAAAAATAAAATATAGCTTGCAATTTGTGTATAAAACATGAATTGCAATTGTGGATCTGGTTGAAGTTTATTAAAGTATTGGGACGACTGTTGATCACAAGCGATATTCCTTTTGCCCCTATAAAATACTCGGGAGATTGTTAAACATGTATGGTTTTAAATTTTCAAACTCTGATAGATTTTCGTGATGGTGTTGCAACTCTCTTCTTAGCGGTTTTTTGTGCTCAATGAAGATTCTTATTATATGATATATGATGTCTATATATACTGGATGATGGGTGGTATATTTATGTACCCTTGCTTGTCATACCCGTGATTCAGAATTTCTATTCTTATCTACGTGTCATGCTCTCGAAAGACGGGGAAATTTCTAATTTGGTTATTTCCTCGTGTTGATGTGCAACACCATGTTTAAGATATATGTAATTGCAGAGATTCTCATCTTAATTTACTATTTTATATGAAAATTAAGGAAACTAGAGAAAGTTCCAAATAATGCTATATTAGCTCTGATAGGCTAGGCTTCTGGGCTCCATCTCTGATAGGTGCCTTCTATGCGACGAGGCGATTGAGACCGTTGAGCATCTATTCTTTAAATGCCCCAAGGTGATCCCGATCTAGGGGGGGGGACAGATTGACTTGGTTGTGCGCTTTGGATCTGACCTCCTTCTGCGGCTCGATGGTTGCTAGTAAGAGCAGATCTCGAAGGGAGCTCGTCTATCCAGTCGCCATTCTGTGGGCCGTTGGCTGGGAAGGAATGCTTTCCTCTTCTCGGGGCAACGCTTCTACGAGGAAAACGTGGGGATTCATGCCGCAAGATTGGTGGATGAGTGGGATCTGTAGTTGGTTATTTTTGTACCTTTCACTTTTGTCTCTCCTCTTTGTTTTCGTTATATAAATAATCTTTGGGGCGAACACCATTGAGTGTCTCCCCCTGTTTTTGGCTTTAAAAAAAATGCTATATTAGCATTTATATATATACATATATATCAGATATATGTTTAGAACATATACTGAAGTTTAAAAGAGATTCGGTCTCATAAAGAATTGGCTAGAGGTTTATGGATTTAAGACTGGCATAGAATTTTTCAATATTTTAAGTCAGTCCTCATCAGCATATGAATTTTGTATTTCTTTTTTTATAGATTGCCAAGAAAATCAGGCAGCATGTCCATTTCTTTGAGAATCTAAATACACACTGTTGAAGCATAAAACATCATGCGGCACTGAGCTGTTCATTTTTCATCGGATTTAGGGTGTGGGGGTGGGGTTAAGTTTGAGATATAAAGGTTAATGCAAGTTAACTTCTTTTCTTATTCAATACAACAGCATGAACACTTTATCTTGAGTACTTCCTGTTTACCTCTCACAAAATAAAGGGACTTGTGCGGCCCCGTGCCATGTTATGTATAGTGTGCAGCATATAGTCCATTTTGTTGCTGTAAATGCCATGCTTTTATTTTGTATCTTATATTCTTAAATTTATCAAGGTGTTTGAGGACCATTACTTGACTTGGATTTGTCAACTTTTAAACAGTTTGCAGAACATGGGTACGAAGGAAGTATTTTATTGATGCAAGGTTGCCTGGATCAGATAGATTATCATGGTGCTGTGCTGAACGTAGCAGTAGAACCTCATGCCATCTCTGCTATATTCAGATTTCTGCTTGGAAGACCCAATTTCTGTTCCGTTTTTAGTGGAGCTCTCAGGACCATGTGGGATAATGATTTATTCTTAGCAAATCTTTCAAAGGCTTTGAAACTGTCTACCTGTGAAAGAATCGCTGTTGGTCTTGCTTGTTCAGAAAGTTTTGAATTTAGAGCAAGAGGTGCATTCTTGCTTATCCTCATATAATTTGTGTTTTTTATCGAAACTGTCATTTCCCCTTGGGTTATAGTGTTGCCTATTGGCAACTTCCTGTGTTTTTATCTTCCATCAAATGGTTATTTGTTCTTGGGATGTGGTATTAACTATTGGTTGCATCTCCAGGGCAGAGTTTCTGCATTGCTGAAATTGAGGAGTTGTGTGCTAGTCATGGTGAAAGTTTTCCGAGTGAGCTAATTCAGGAGATTCTTATGTTTCTTTCTCAGTCCGAGGGACTTCACAAGTACATTGATCCTTTCGTAAAAATGTTATCACTGCTGAGAGAGGATTTTCCTTTTGTGTTGACCCCAATGATTTCAGAAGACTTTGCCGAAGAAGGTTCACCTAGGTACCTGTTTTGAATCTGTTAATTCTGTTAAATGCAGCTGTGATGCATCATTGTCCCCTACCTTTTTTTTTGCAGGCAACTGGAGAAGCATTCTGAATGTTTCATTAGTGATTTTGATAATATTCTCTCTGAGATGGAAACAGATATGAGCGTGGCTGATATAATGGTGGAGCTTGGATATGGTTGCACTGTTGATACTTTACATTGTAAAGAGATGTTATCCCTTTTTCTGCCACTTACGGAGAGAACGATTTCGAGGATTCTCACTGCAATGATGCAAACTCTTACTGGTTTCACGGACACACAGACCACGTACAACACATTTTCTGCCGTTCTCAGCATTAGTCAATCTGCTGATTCTTCTCATGCGAGCTCTTGGAATATTGGTGTCCTTGTAGATACAATTCTGCAGCTTGTAAGACATTTACATGGGCTGTAAATGTCCCATCCGATGCTTTATGTAATTTTGATATCACATTTTTTGGAAAGTGGACGTGTTTCCCTTACTGATGTTTGACATTACAGGCTCCTGAAACAAATTGGGAAAGTGTCATAAAAAGCTTGGATCATGAAGGCTTTTACATTCCCGATGAGGAGGCCTTCTCTTTTCTTATGTCTGTTTATTCCATTGCATGCAAGGTGATAAGCAAGTTAAAAGAAATTTGGATTGGCTTGATGCAATTTCCATCCTCTATTGGTTTATTAAAGTGTTAAAACCCCATTTATAATCCACAGGACTTGTTCCCCCTGAATGCTATATGCGGATCCCTATGGGAAAATGTTGATGGCCAGATATCTTTCCTGAGGCATGCTGTGACTGCATCATCGGATGTATTTACATTTGCTCATGCTGCCCGGAAACTGGTATTTTTTTTGGAAAATCGCATAACTCAGTTCTTTTTCTTTTTGTGTTTGTTTGAGCTTGTGGCCATGTTCATGGGTAGATGTGCATATTATGCGTGAATATATGTACATCTAAGTATGTGCATGATTGTGTCGATGCATCTATTAGAGGTATGCACATTTTCAGTTTGTTCCTGCATTGCAGCCCTATGTTGAGTCCCTTCAACCTCCAAACGCGAAAGATAATCAAGCTTGGTTTTGCCTTGACCTTTTGGAGATATTATGCCAACTGGCAGAAAGAGGTTATGCAGTGCTTGTGCGAGAAATTATAGATTCACCTCTGAGACAGCTTCCTGAGATTTTACTTCTAGGCATATCCCACTGTCATGTAAGATTTTTTATTTGAATGCGCATTATTTAGTCATATACACTAGAAAGTGTACATTGATTTTTTTGCATTGTTATCAGAATTTGACTTCTGTTTCTTTCAATTGCAGACTGCCTATAATCTTCTTCAGCAAGAAATTGCTTCTACTGTTTTTCCAGAATTGTTGAAAAATCCGTCAGTCAATGTTATTCGACATATTTGGGATGCAAATTCAAGTCTGGTGTTGCGGGAATTTGTAGATGCTCTTACTGTAAATCCAGATTGCATATTGAGAATACTTGATCTTTGCGAGGAGTTGAAGGTAATAACCAGGGAACAACCTGCTTATTTTTGAACATTAGTGAAAAAGATGGATATGTGTAGTAGCTGCATGTTTGTGTGCATTTTGCTTTCGCTGCTGATTATTGTCATCGTAAATTGTTAATTTGTTATTAAGGGCAAGAATATGTCTCATGCCGCCAAGGGTCTTTAGCCCCCAGGTCTCGGGTTGCTCGTCCAAGGAGCACACTGCTCCAATTGTTAGAAATAATGAAATCCAAACAAAAGCTTAAAGCTAGACTAGTTTAATATAATGCGCAAAGCTGATGTCCCTTAAAATAATTTAAGTTTCAATATCAAATTGATATAATTTAAAGTTCCATTTCTATTCAAGTGTGTAGGCTACAATAAAAAAAGTTCTTGCTCTACTGGTGTGAAAAAAGAGAGGATGGTGGCAAGAAAGAGAATAGTTGTCCAAAATGTATTCTTATTTTTTTGGGTAGGAATGAATAAGATATATTGTATTTTGAGTAACTGGGGTTGATGAGAGTTTAGTCAAGAGATGAGATCCCCTTTTATGTCAAAATGTGTTTTTGGAATGTGTGTTGTCCAGGCAGTGCAAAAGCATCCTACCAATGCTTTGTCTGTTGGAAAGTTGGGTACCACGTGTTTGCCTTGCCTTACCTGGGCATTGAGGCTAGTTCGTGCATGCCTTTAACAATATTGTAATAATTATCTTACTCTTTTGAACAGTCTTAATGGTGAACTGTAACGATGGTTGCGAGATGTTAATTGCTGATGTTCTTTTCGTGCCGGTTTTGCAGATTTTGGTAACAGTATTGGATTCAGCTCCATTTTCTGCTAGTATTAAGTTGGCTGCCATTGCTTTTGAAAAGGATCTGATTGATCTTGATAAGTGGTTGAGAGAAAGCCTGAGTTTGTATAAGGATGCATTTTATGAGGTAAATTTCTAATCTTGTTTTCATTTTTTTTCAATTATTCTGTTAAATAAATAATTCTCTGGGCAGGATGTGCAACTATTCTGGGCGTTCACTCTTCTTTTTTAAATCCTATCTTCAATTGTACTTGATGTGATTTGTTTTTTTCCCATACAGGTCTGTCTTCAGTTCTTAAAAAACATGCTTCCTGATGTGGCGACTGATTCCTCTTCAGATTCTTTTCAACGTTCTGCTTCAGTCAATGTTTCCCAAAGGTCTCTGTCTGTAATTTTTAAGGTAATTTTGGCATGAGATTATTATATATTTGTTGATTTTTGCAAGTATTCTTTTCTATATACAGGGATTTGGTGTATGCTTTTGCAGGTTCTTCAATCTCATTTAGGATTGGTGCGCTCTCAAAAAATTTCCGAGGAAATGAGAAGATTGTCTTCACAACTGAGTGTGGGGTTGCAAAATGCTGGAGCTATGGAAATGCCCGGAGGTGACGGAAGCACAGATGATGTGGAGACAGAAGCAAATGCCTACTTTCATCAAATGTTTTCTGGGCAGTTGGGCATTGACAGCATGGTTCAAATGCTTGGACGCTTTAAAGAATCTGCTGATAATAGGTAGTCAGATTCGCTGTGTGCTAATGCTACTTAAAGAGACACATTTGGTCATTCAACTTTCTTTTTCTTCAGTGCAATTTAGTTTTCTCCCCTACTCACATGGTCACATAAGTTTTTACAAGTTAGAATTTTAGGTTGTTGTAATTGTATTTAGATTTTTCTGGGTTGTCATAAGTTTATAACCGTTTTTGTGTTTTTCATAAAAAATTATAAGCACTACCAGTTGATCACTCGAGACCAGCAATTGTCCTGATTTACTAAACATAAACTGTCGACTGTTTCAGTACAAGGCATCCTCCCTCACTCAATGTAATCATTAAATACAAATGATAAGGTGCATCAGCTAAAATTCTCAACACAAATAAGACATGTCTTGGAACTTGGAGCTGAAAATGCACACTGGGGGGGGGGTAATGAGGTAAAAAATACAATCCAATAAAAATTTTATTTGCAATCACAATAATATTCATAACGCAAAGAATCAAACATAATGTGTTTTCCAGCTACTGTTGTGATCAAGCTTGGTGGCCTATGTTTTCCAGCATAAATCCACCACCAAGGTACTTTCTGGGGTAGCTTAACTCTTGTACAAAATGACTAAAGACCGCGTTATCAAGAATAAGCTTATTACCTGGCTTTTTTTCAAGAAAATATTTATCTCCTACTTAAGTAGAAGGGCCTTCATCCTTGAGGCGCATCGTTCAAGTGTTTGATGTCCCCCTCCTGTCGAGAACATTGGAGATGTTCATACCAGCCTTGCGGGAGTTTGGCGTCGTTACCTCGATTCTGTCTAACACCCTTCTTCCAGGTACCATTCCTTTGCTTACAATCGTGTCTCTCGAAGGGGTGTCTTCTCTTCCAGCAAAATCCGCCTGCTCTCTAGTGGTCAGGAGAGCGCGCTTCAAGCTCCTTGTTTGTGTGGTTCAATCATCATCACCTCTGTTCTTGCAATCATCGGGTGGGCCTATCCCAGAAAACTCACCTAAGAAGACGATGGACAAAGAAGAGACAACCGTTCCTGCTGTGCTAGATGTTGGGCCGGTTTTCGCAGTGCAAAACTTGGGAGGAGCAGATCTCCAACGATTCGAAATTCAAAGTCCTACTAATATGGAAAGCAGAGATTTCACGTCGTCCTTGCCTTATGAACGAGGCAACACTTTTTTAGGGAGTAGTTACTCTTGGATTTTAGGGCTATTTGGAATCTGCAGAAGGTGATCTGTGCCTGAGCAGTTACACCCTCTCTTTTAAGGAAGGAGTGCGCTGCTCGATCTGAAGATTCAGAGGTATACGCTTCTGGGCCCGAACACGAAGAGCCATAGGTACTCGGACCTGAACCTGATATGCTTAAGAGTAAGGGACCCGATTGTCTTCTGCAGATTGGTTTTGAAGCTTCGATGACACCTATTATCGAGCTTGCGGATTCCGAATCCATTAATAACTATTTCGAGTCAGCTCCGGATCGGGTACGATGGACCCTTTGAGCATTCTACCTCCTCCACCACTCTCGGTTCGACTATTCGAAGAGTCTGCATCATGGGTTCTGCTCCCTGTTCTTCAAGGCACGGCTGGAGATGGACTTTTGAGATCGCCTTTTGAAGAAGTTGCTGCGAGTGTACCTTCCGAGTCGCAACAACACGAGATGGCATGTGCTGCGTCACCCATGCCCATTGCAGGGGAGTCCCTCTTGCTTTGCCTGAGCCAACCTTGGTTGGCCCTAGGTAGGGCGGTGAAAGCGTTGGACTCTATGAACTTTGGTTTGACTTTTGTTGAGTACAAGTTGTCACCAAAACTCCCATTAGAGGATTCAACATCCTCTACATCCTCCGCACAGATCGAGGTGTTGGGGGGAAGTTGAAGCGGTTTATGAATAGAAGAAAGCCGTCCGAACTACAATAGCTGGAAGTGAGGAAATCTAGATCCTTAAACTGCAGGTAGCCGAAGTGGCGTGCATGGTATCCATCTATCGGTACGAAGCGTTTCCTGAATGAAGATTCCGACGTGGAATGTATGGGGTTTGTGTGACTCGAGAAGAGAAGAGCAATCAACTCTCTACTAAATGCTTGGGGCTGTGACATTGTTTTGCTTCAGGAAACTAAATTATCAGTGTGTACAAATCTGGTGTGGAATTCCATGGGCATTGGAAATATCTCTGAGTTCAAAACTCTAGATACCATCGACAGTGTGGGGCTATGGCTATTGCTTGGAAGAGCTTTGTCTTCTCCTTTGTTTATGAGTTTAAGGGAAGACATATAATAACTGTCCTTCTGCAGATTGTTTCCTCTGGATCTTACCTCTCGGTATCTTGTGTCTAATGTCCAATGACTTCGATGTAGCGTATAGAACCGTCGGCTGATTTGCGTGATGCTAGACTTTTCTCGTCTAGGACAACCTGGTTGGTAGGTGTTGATTATAATGTCACCCTCCCTCCAATCTTTTGATCACCTCATGCTGGGGGGCGCATGGCCCTAGATTTTGCGAAACTAATTGACGAACTTGAATTGGAGCTTCTTTACATTGCATATACGAAGTATACTTGGCGGAATTCTGGGTTCCGTTCCCAACTTGATCGCTTCCTTGCTTCTCCAGAAATTTTAGATTGATTTCCTTTGCCAACAATTTCCTCCAGGCCAAGATCTTGTTTGGACCAGTGTCTTAAATTTCGCAAAATTTCGATGAATTTTCGATTTTGACACTCTACCAAAACTGACATCGAAAACTCGATATGGACCCGTCCTTCACAAATCGAGGTTGATTTTGGCTGAAATTGTTTCGTTTTTTCGCCATCTCGAAACGAAATCGAGATTTAAAACCTTGGTTTGGACCACACGCCTTTAGTACAAGAATCACACATTGCCTCGTTCTTTCTTCAGATTCGAGAGAGCGTGGCTTTTGGAAGAAAACTTTAGAGATCTGGTTTTAGACCATTGGAGATCTATAGCATGCGGGGGTTCTGCTGTGGTACGTCAGCACAAAAACTTATTTTTTTGCGATCCCATCTGTCTATTAAAAAATGGAGACCCAAGAGGAGAGAGAGTAGTGAGGGTGGTTGCTGAAGCTTTAATTACTAGATTGGATGGGATCAAGGATGATATGAATCTGGTGTCTATGGAGTTTTGAGAATGAACAATGACATAAAAGATGATCAAGATTGATGACAAGAAGCGTATGACTGAGTGGAGACAAAGAGAGAGAGAGAGAGGCACATATGACTTAAAGAAGGTCTACTTTCACATGATTGCAAGCATAATACATCGTCATAATTCTAATAGATCTATGAGTAAATGAAAGAAGAGTGGAAGGCGATCGAGACATTGACTTGGCCTTGGTGGAGCACTTTAAGGTGTTCTTTTGTCATACAGAGGTTAGATCTTGGAGATGGGTTGGTTTGGGAGCATCACAAGTTCCAGTCAGCACGTAGGGCATCTGATACAGAGTTGTGCTTTGGAAGAGGTAAAATCAGCTGTTTGGAACCTGAACGCGGATGGGACACCTGGTCATGATGGCTTTCTAATGTTCTTTTTTATAGAATTCTGGACTCTGTTGGTAGAGAGGTTGTAAAGTCATGAATGATATTGCAAAAAGAAACCAAGGATTCGATAGAGTTAACAAAGCACTCATTTACCTTCTCTCAAAGAGGGAGGGATTTGAACGGGTGTAGATTTTCGCCCAAGATAGTTGCGAAAGACTTGGCTAACGAACTCAACATTGTTCTGGATCACATCATCTCCCTTCTCTAGTTTGCTTTCATCTATGGAAGGTAAATTGGTGATAGTCTAGTTGTGCCAACGGAATTTTTAGTAAATTGGAAATGAAGACACGGAAAATGTGTTCTTTGGAAGGTGGTCTTGTCCAAAGTTTATGATACTTTGGATTGACACTTCCTTGGGTCTGTACTAGCGCGTCGTGGCTTTTCCGACGTCTAGTATGGATGAAAAGATGCATTACTTTTGCATCTTACTCGATAATTGTGAATGGATGCCTGAAAGGGCATTCTTCCAGCCCCAACCAGATGTATCCCGTTACTCTTCGTCATTGCAACATATATTTTGGCTTGCATGGTGCATTGAGTTTATTGACGGTGGTAGGGAAGAACCAAGGGGTATGGTACATACTTTGGAGATTTTTAGCAAGCTCTACGGACTTGTTTTTATCGTAGCAAATCTACGGCCACTCCTTTTGGACTTTAAGATGACATCATGCGTGCTTGTAGGTTAGAGTTGGGTACAAACTGTTGTACTCTTCCTATCTGTTACCTTGAACTACCTCTCACCTGTGGCATCCTTAAAACTTCTAATTGGCTCTCCATCATTGAGAAGATGGAGGCAAAACTTACAGGTTGGAAAGGGTATTATGTTATCGAGATGTAGATGTTGGTGCTACTGAAGGCAATTCCTTTGACAATCTCGATCTTCTTCATGTCATCTCGCCTTTTGTCAGGTGGAGTTCGACGACGCATATAAATAATTATGAGGAGATTTTGGTCCGATTCTACGCAGAACGTTCTTTGTGAGAGGAGCCTCTACTGTTCTTTGTGATAAAAAAATCCTTTGAAAGTCAAAGGAATGTATTATAATGCAACTATGAGACCTGTTATGCTCTATGAATCAGAATGTTGGCCTGTGAACCATAGACATTTGCAGATAATGACAGTAGCATAAATGAGAACGCTGAGGTGGATGCACGAAAAGATCAGATTTGGAATGATGCGATCGGAAGGAAGTTGGTATAGTCATTGTTTTTAAAAATGCACCTCGAGGCATGGAGGTGTATGCCTCGAGGCGTTTTTCAAGGAAAAACGCCTTGAGGCTACAACCTCATGCAGCCTCAGTGAGGCGTACGCCTCGAGGTTTATGAGACGCGCCTCGAGGTGTACGCTTCAGGGTGCATCGAGGCGCTGCCTCATTTGTGTGCTTCTTTTTTTATTTTTTCTACAATATTTTTTCTTTTCTTTTTGATTGTGGGCTTTTCATCTTTCGTAGACAAGTATTTTCAAGTCCTTAAGCTCACAATTTACTTAAATGCATTTTTTAGTTTATTAAAGTATTAAGCTTATTTTTACTTTGTTATGCATATTCTTTATAAATCAACATGAACAAAAATTTGAGTTTTGAGTCCTTAAATCTTACACCTCTACTATTTAGTATGCCTCTTGTGTTACATCTAGTCTTCAAATTTATTCTAGATTTTTAAAATTTGCGGAGAGTTACCCATTATTGTGCTTGCATATCCATATTTGCTTGACTCCTTAAAGATTTAGAGTCCAAAAAAGAGAGTTATATAATAACTTGGATGTTTAAACCATGATGTTAGCCTTGAAATGTCATGGAGTTATGTATTTAATTATAACTATTTAATTTCTAGAATTTGGAAATTGTAATTATGATTAATTATTATGTTTTATGAAAAAATTTCTTTCACGAGTGAGGCTTATGCCTCGATACATCTCGAGACTTATGCCTCGAGGCAATAATGGGAAAATGGCTCGATACGCCTCACGCTTTTTAAAACCTTGGTTATAGCTTCGATAGAGGATAAGATGAGAGAAGACCGCTTAATATGGTTTGCCCATTTACAAAGGAGGTCGGTTGATTCACTCGTTAGAAGATGCGAGATTTGGGATGCTAAGCCGGTTAAGAGAGGGTGAGTAAGACCCAATAAGTGTTGGAATGAGACCATTCGAAAGGATCTTAGTTATTTAGATTTAAGCCTGAGAATGACCCAAAATAGATCTGAATGGATGCAAAAAATCCATGTAGCCTAAGCAAGCCATCAATAGTATGAAGCAAAGTTCTAGAGCTTGGTCAAGTAAGCAAGCATAATGAGAAATGAGAGAGTGGGAATGGGAGCGAGAGCGGTGTCAAAGGGGAAAAGCCGGTGCTTCTGGTGATCAGAGGACCACCGACATAGAGAGGAAGGAGAGGGAGGCGAGGGAGGATGTGGAGATGGAGGAGCTTGCTGGGGAAGGTCCTTGGAGTTTGTGTAAGGAGAAGAGAAACGACACTTGAAGGAGAAGGCCAACGCGATGAGATGGTGCTATCAGTGTGGGGCGACCGACCACCTTTCCATGAAATACATATCTGTCATGCACTTATGCTTTCAGTGTGGACAACTGGGGCATCGACGGTAGGAGTATCCACCAAGAGGAGGGTGATCAAAGGAGACTCCAACGCGTAGCAATGAGGCTGCACCAGCTAATGCAGAGGCTCAGATGACAACCACAAATGTGGAGATGTAGATCCCTCCTCCTGGGCTGATGTCTGATGCAGTATGTAGAGCTTTGTTGTTACGTCTATCGAAGGCGACGTGAAGGAACATCCTTTAGATCACTTGTCGTGGGGGAAGGAGATGCTTTTATCCTGAGGAAGCTGCGGGAGAGGATCTTGGTGGCGAAGGAAGGAAGCGTTAGCTTCAATACTGTGTGGTTGAATGGTGGAGCCTTATGCGTTAGATTACTTTCTTCGGAAGGCGCAAAAAAAGCTTTCATTGGGGATATGGAGTACGACATACCTATCGAATTGAGAGGTATGGTCAAATGAATTCATCCTCGTTTTCTGAACAGAGGCGCTGGCGATGAAGAGATATCGTGGAAGCTCTCCGTAGCCGGAGTTCCTCTGAGATTTAGAAAGACAGAGGTGTTGCAGAAGGTCTCAGAGAAGGTCGGTGATGTGGTGGTGGTTTTCAGCACACCTGAGGTCAGACGAGGGATCAATGTGCTACTGATGAAGGGGAAACGATCGCAATCACCCCTGTACGCTGCGTTATGGATTGATTGGAGATATGTGCTCCCTTGTCTTCTTGTCATTGAAGGAGTTGAGATGCTGACGATGCCTGCGATCGATGCTGGAGAAGGCCAGGGGCCAGTCAACTCCCACAGAGAAGGCAAAGTCCAACGGTCTTTCTCGTAAACCCTACCATTAAATCAGATCATTGAAGGCAACCTATGTTGGCAGTTGCAACGCCTGTTTGGCTTTGGATATTTTGTCATCCTGATTGGCAAGAGTTCGAGTTGGGGTGCTTCTGGACTGAACCCAAGTACGACAAGCACACATCCAAACCATTTGTGAAGTCTTCAGGCCCAAACCCGTCTTTGGGCCTTATCATCTTGGATCCGAATAGGTGACTATTGGAGCCCCCCAATTCTGCATGTCGCAGTTCATTTCTCAGGCGTCATTATCAACCCGACTGCGAGTGTTAACTTGAGCCCACCAGAGGAGATTCTTGGCTTGGAGAACACTGCTGCTTTGAGGAGGGCTTCGTCGGCTGCTGCCTGCTGCCCTCGGAGGTCTCTAGCAATTAGTATCGACAACAACCGTGGGGTCGCAAAAGGGCACCCTATCAACTAAAGGCGCCGACCTTGCAGGGAAGATGGCCTCTCCGGATTGCCAAGCGGTGGCGACGACCTCAACAATGGCGTCAATTGCAACCTTTTTGTATCGGAGGGTTCGTATATTACTGACAACATCAGAATGGGGAGTTCTAAGCATGGAGCTGGGGGGGGGTCTAAAAAACAGATGGTAGCTACCTCGCGTAGAATGAAATCAAGGGGAGGGTTGGCTGACAAGAATACCCGATGACCTCATGAATAAATCGTTTTTCTCCACATGGTATCAGAACGACGATCCTAGACCGGAGTTCTCGTATCCCGTACCCTACACCACCCGTTGCCCCCTTCTCTCTCTTAGCCTCGTGCACCCTACAGAGCCTCAGAAAGGTCAACAATGGCCCGCATGGTCTTTTAGGGTCGACAATGTTGTCGTCTGGGCCCACCAAGGCCTTCACAACCTCCTTTAGGCCACCCATGGCCTCCACAGCTGTTGCCTTGCCCCTCTAGGGGCTGCTGCTGGATAGCTGTATCATCATTAATGTCACCTTGCCACCCTAGGGGCTGTTGCTGTGTCACAAAGGCCTCCACGGTCTTACTGAGCACCGCCCTGGCCCCCTATGGCTTACCTGCGCCAGCCAAGATCACTGTTGAAGCCCCCTAAGGCCACCGTGATCTTGTTCATCATTTTTTTTATGTTTTAGGGTCCTTTTTCGATCTGATTTTAACCGGTGAGGAGTGATTTCATGCGGACATCCCTCAAGCCTTTGCACGGATCCAAAGTTGAAGGGGATGGTTATACAAGTTTATATGTAAACCAATCCTCTTTATGATCGTGTAGATTCACTTGGATCGATATACTACCCCGATCGAGTTCTGTTTCAGCCCTCTTCTTCATCATGTCAGAGAG
Organism: Ottelia alismoides; assembly: GCA_037367405.1. Taxonomy (NCBI): domain Eukaryota; kingdom Viridiplantae; phylum Streptophyta; class Magnoliopsida; order Alismatales; family Hydrocharitaceae; genus Ottelia; species Ottelia alismoides. Next base: position 854,408 of record JAZKJV010011152.1, on the reverse strand, counting down.
CAAGGGTGATATGGATGCTTTCAAAAGCCCGGCTCCTGTCGTTAAGATGGATGTGATGAACTATGAGTTGTGGTCCATGCAATTCTGACCCTTAATACAACGTAATAACAAGGAGCGCATTCTAAAAAAATTGGAACTGACAGATAAGACTGGGGAGAATGCTTCGTAGAGGTAAGATGACGCATTCCACTTATCTGGCTCTCTGGGACTCTCATCACTGAGATAACCAATGATATTGTGAATCAATCCACCATCAATGTAATGTGGGATATCTTAACAACCATATATGGCCAAGAGAAGAATATTATCAAGATTCTTCAGTTGCAGTTTGACATCTTCATAGCTAAACATAATGGTCGTCCTCTACACAACTTCTACTCTTTGCTCTGTGGTATGTTCGAGAAGCTTCATGCCAGTAACTACATCTACCGAGTAACAGATGTTGTACATGAACGACATGATGGTTGTGGTTTTTCCGGCTGCTCCAGATCCTGGGTGTGAGGTAGCACACGTTAGCTTCTTACTGGTGTGGATATTCATCCCATGGAGGAGGCGTATAGTCATCCTAGCAAGATCATTGTGATGCCCCAGCCACCACATAGTCCTCCTTGTGATGGCCGCACCTCAAGGTAGGGAATGCACTACTCAGTTTAAAGGGTGTGGTCTTCGTAATAGAGAATGCATATGGTGGCGTGGTCTGTGCACCTATTGCCGTCGTCGTGGTCATTCAGAGGAGACATACTATCTGAAGCATGGATATCCCGCTTCTGCTCGTGTAGCTTAGTAATCAGAGTCTTCACGGATCGACCCCTTTTACAGATTCACGATTAAATGATGTTGGTTCCCATCTGAGGGAGATAACAACTCCTGCTGCCGGCACTACGACATGTCCTTTAGATGTTGCATCCTTTGCCAAAGTATCTTCGAACTCCTTAGGTATAGCCTATGCTTTTGCCTATTGTAGTAGGACAGATCTGACACAGTGCATTATGGATGTTAGTGCTTTCCACCATCTATGTGGAGACATGGTGCATTTTACTTCATATAGATTTGTACCCCCTGACATATCAGTTGTCATTGTAAATGATGCTCATTTACCTCTTATAGGACATTGGGATGTCAATTTAATGCCATCCACATACCTGCAAAATGTGCTACATGCACCAGATTTTAAGGTGGATTTACTTTTATGTTAGTTAAATTACTAAAGACTTGCATTATTGTGCCATTTTGACACCCCTCTTCTCTTGTGTTTCAAGACATACTCACGAGCAATGTGATTTGATGTGGCTATGAGCAAAGGAGGCTTTGCAGACTGGTCCATTCTTCATATGTTGTTGACTCTATCATTCCTACTGGAACAATCTCACCGTACATGTGGTATCTTCGATATGGTCACATTCCTCTGCTGAAGATGTGTCGTGCCCTCCCATAGATATTCTTATGTTCCAAATTTCTGTACGAGGCTTGCCCGCTTGTGAAGCATTACCGTTCTACTTTTTCTGGTCGTGAGAATTGTAGTAACATCCATTTATTTGAGCTTATCCATTTTGACATTTGGGATACTAGTCATGTACCCGATCACTAAGGACATGGAATTTATCTTGTGGATGTGGATGACTTTTCTTGACTGTATTGTTTTTTTTTGAAAAACAAGTTTGGAGTTAGGTCTACCATTAAATCATTCATTATCGAATAAATAATATTTCTTTGTTGTTGTTAAGTTTGTTCGCTCTGACAATACCTTGGAGTTTTGCACATCACGGCTTTCTGAGTTCTTCATGTATCTTGGCATCATATACTAGACCTCATGTGCTTACTCTTCTCAGCAGAATGGTGGTGTCAAATGTAAACAACGCTACTTACTTGATGTGATCAGGACACCTTTGATTCAGAGTCGTGCTCCACACTCTTTCTGGGGTGTTGCTGTTCTGATTGCCTCTTACTCGATGAACCATATGCTGTCTTCTATTTTAGAAGAGGTCCCTTGATTGTGTTTTTCGAGAAGGATTTGTTCTCCCTTACACCCTGTATCTTTGGCTCTATGGTATTTGTACACACCCTGACTTCTAGCAGTGACAACCTCTCCCTAAAATTGTTAAATGTGCCTTTCTAGGTTACTTTTGTACCCAGAAGGTATACTCTTGCTTCGACCTTGTTAGATGGAAGTACTACATCAGTGCTGATGTCATCTTTTTTGAATCTGTCATGGATTTCTCTCTTACAAGTGACGTTGATTCCGTCTGACTCTAGACATGCATCCTACTCTTATGGCACCACCACCTCCAGTCCCACCAGTACCCAAACCACCACCTCCACCAGCACCACCTCCACGACAGTCACCTAGTACATTGGTTCACGTGTTGCCACGTTTCTATTTTCGCAGGTCTCTCACGATTCTCCCTTGATCACGTGCCTTCCCCTTCATCCATCACGCTTTAGGCATGTTCAGAGCACATTGTTTCTACTGATAACAATAGTGATTTGTCCATGCAAGTGGCTACTTGACATGATGAGTGAGTGTCCTCTCAGGAGGCTAGTCCAAGGCCCTAAATGTCGGTTTCGGTCACCATTTCGGTATCGACCAAAACAGGATTTCGATGGAATTTCGGTGGAATTTCGACCGAAATTTCGGTCATTTTTTGTACTAGGACCCTCATATTTCGGTCATTTCGGTCACATTTCGATTTCGACTGGATATCGATATTCGACAGAAATTCGATCGAATTTCGCTGAAATTTGAGGCCATGGGCTAGTCTACAGGTTGAGAAGGAAGCGAATGATCTTGATGTGCCTATTTCTTCGCAGAATTGGATACGTAGCTATGCTACTTATCCTCTTACAACCCATGTCTCTTTGGGGCGTCTCTCAAAGGATTCATGAGGTTTATCGTGGGACTATCTGCTGTGGAGATAATACAGTCATGCCAGGAGGCGATACAAGATAGTCAATGGCGTCTTGCCATGGAAAAGAAGATGGTCTCGTTGCAGTCACGTGACATACAGAGCATTGTTACAACTCTTACATGGGCATCTCTCGTGGGATGTAAATAGGTGTTCTCAGTGAAACTGAGTAGATGGCAACCTTGATCGCTACAAGGGAAAAACTTACGGATTGTTGGTTCATCCAGACGTATGTGGTGGACTATCATGATACTTTCTCTCTTGTGGCTTGACATTCTACATTGTGGATCCTTACCTCTGCTGTAATGAAACATGATTGGCCCATATACCAGCTCGATGTGATGAATGCATTTCTTTATGATGGCCTGCAGGGGGGAAGTCTACATGTAGTCATCGTTAGGGTTATGAGGGAAAGTGTTATATGATGTGTAGCCTTATATGCTATCTATGGCCTTAAACAGAGTACAATAGTATGGTTTCAGAAGCTCTCAGACTTGATAGAGCAACATGGGTTCACAAGATCAACAACAGATCACTCAGTATTCGTTCAGAGAACTTAGAGAGGTACAATTGGTATACTGGTCTACATTGATGATATCATTGTTACAGTGGATGATCTGCACGTCATTCGTGCAGTTAAAGATTTCCTTGTCAGCAGTTTGTAACCAAGGACCTTGGCGATTTACGTTACTTCCTTGGACTTGAGTTCACCAAGAACTAGCGAGATCTTGTTATGATCTAGTGGAAATACGTTACAATTTTACTCTATGGGACATGCATGACAGATTGCAGGCCTGCCACTGCTCCCATGGACCTGAGTATGAAGTTATATGATGATGACATAGATGAGGTAGACAAGAGGAGGTACATTGTGTTTGTTAGGAAGTTTCTATATATGACAATCACCAGACCAGTGTATCCTTTGTAGTGAGTAGAGTGAGTCGATTCATGGAGCAATCTAGACATGACTATATGGATGTAGTTCATATAATTCTGAGATATCGGAAGGCCTCTCGTACCGGACTTTTATTTAGCAAATAAACATCCCATGTCGTTACAACATGCACATATGCAAAATATGTGGGATGTCTCAAGGACAAGAAGTCTACCTCAATTTTTGCGGTGTTCATAGGGAGCTCCTTGGTGTCATGGAAGAGCTAGAAGCAGAAGCTAGTCACTAGATCAAGTGTAGAGTCAAAGTATAGAACCATGTCACATGGGAGTACTGAGATGATGTGGGCTAGATCCATTCCGACTGATCTAGCTATTGATATGCTTCTTCCCATGCATCTCCAATGCAACAACCATGTTGCTTTTTTCATTGCCAACAACACTGCGTTTCATGAGACTGAGGACCAAGAATATCGAGGTCGACTGTCACTACACTCGTGACATGATTCAGAAGGGTGTTATCTCCACCTCTCATGCCAGCTTAGGGGAACATACAATAAATGTGTTCACTAATGCCCTAGCCAGAGGGTCATTCCAGAGATGCTGTTCATAGTTGAGCATGATTGATATTATGCTCCATGTTGAGCGGGAGTGTTGAGGTTTTATTTATCTCTTCATATTTTAATATATTTTCTTTTCTTTCAGTTTATATTATGTAATTTGCCCATACATGGGAATTACTTCTTCCATCGGGTCAACAATTATTACAATTTTTTGCATCTGAAGAAAAGCGGAAGCAGAGGGGACTGAAGGAGATGGCGGAGCGTCTCTCGTGGCGACCAAAGGTGCGTGGAGGCGGAAGCGAAGCTCAGGCGGAGCGCGACATCGATGGGGACGCTGGTTGGAGGCGGGTCTCGCATGCCAAGCCAGGTCGTAAGTGTTTCCGATGTGGTAAGCGTGGCCACATTGCCTCTGCGTGTGATGCTCCGCCCCGCTGCTTCCACTGTGGCAGGGTGGGACATCGCATGGCTGCTTGCTGGTTCTCGCGTGAGGGAGGTCGCGCCGGACAACGCGTGGCCTCGCGGCGGTCATTCTCGCGAGCTGATCGTGGTGCTTCTCATGGTGTTCGCGATGCTCGCTCTTTTGCGGAAGTGGTTCGCGGTGCTGGTGCAACCGAGGTGGCGTTGGGGGGTGCTCCTGCTTGTGAGGCGGCTGGCGTTCCTGCACCTGTGGTGGTGGATGACTTGGGCTCTGATTCGGCGTTGGGTGTGGGAGGTGATGCGCAGGCTCGGCCCTACGCGGGCATTCCTGTGCATGACCCGGTACCTGTGCGTGGCTCGGTACCTGTGAATGCGGAAGTCGTGAAGCAGAAGGTTTTATTCAACAAGGTGCTTGGTGGTCGGGCTGCCGTTGGTGGGGGGAGGGGGGTTGAGGAGCCGGTGGGCGGTTCGGCGAGGCTGGGTGCGGGGCTGCATGGCGGCGGGGCTTTCGCGGGCAGGCGAGATTCTTCCTTGAGACACCTTGTTGCTGTTGGTGTCAGGCTTAGTCCAGCTCTTTCCTGGGATGACATCCGCTCGACAACGATTACGTTCCTTGGCGATGACTTTGACGGCGACTTCGTCATCCTTGACGCGCTGCGCTGTTGTGTTCGCGGGCTCTCCCCGGTGCAACGGGAGAGCCTCTTCCGTGGTTTTAGCGGTCCTGATGTTAAGTGGCGACCGCTTCGCGTAGCGGATGGTGCGGTGACTCTTACTGAGGTCTGTGTCGCAGAGGTGCGGGGGGTCCCATTCCTTTCTCACACGGTGGCTGTGCTCTCAAAGGTGATCGGAAGCTGGGGGCAAGTCCTAGCTGTCCTGGATGATGGCTTAGCGCCAGGGGCTGACTGGGCCAGCATGACGATTCTTCTTGAGTGTTCTCCTCGCTTTCTTGAGGCTATGGAGGGTAAGGTCATCTTCGAGCGGTTGCTCATGGGCTCATGGTCTTTCAAGCTGGAAATCCTCATTTTGCCGCCGCCGGTGTCCGATCCTTCACCGCCTTCCTCGGCCTTGCGCGGTGGCCGTCCGGCCTCTCCTTCGAGGGCGGACGGTTCGGATTCTTCGCGACACGTGTCATCTTCCAGGGATATATTCGAAGCGTCGCATGGGGATTTTTTCGAGGCGTCGCTTGGGGAGGCCAGCGGTTCGGGGCTATCATTTGCAACGCCTGGGGACGCGAGTGGCGGTCGTGATTTGGTGGCGGTGGATATTCTCGAAGTGGATTTGACCCCTTCATCTCCCTCCATCTGGTCGGGGGATTTTTTGCATTTGGACCACTCTGGACACGTGGCTAGGCCACTTTTCAGCTCTTCATTCGGATCTGCTGTTGTCTCTTATGGGCTTTCTAATCGGTTGGTGTCCGACCCGGCCGGGTTATCCGAATCCCTTTATTGGAGTTCTGATTATTCCTGTCCTATGCCCATCAGTTCGGTGGCCCCCAGCTCCATGGCCCTTCTGGAGGACGTATACCCTACCCCGTTCTTCTTGCTGGACTCTGCTTCAACCTTCCCCGAAGATTCCTTCGCCTTCTCCCCGCCGCGGCACGGGGGGCCCCCTTCGCGGGGTTCGTCGGGCGGTGAAGGGTCTGCGGGAGTTGCTAACCTTTTCGGCGGAGCTTCCTTTGACGTCGTTGTGGTCAACTCTCCCCCATCAAGATTTGGACGGTCCTACAGTCGAAGGCGGACATCCCGCCTTGGAGGCGCGTCCCACTCTTCTCCCAGCAGAGACTCTTCTTCTATCTCGCTTTGCGATGCGGTGGCTGATGCTTCAGGTTTAATTCATTTGGTGAGGCGATCGCCTCCTGGAATATGATACTGGCTTTTTAGTTTGGAGGTTTCCTGGGGTCCCCGTTGTTAATGAAGATTTTGTCTTGGAATGTGCGTGGCCTTTGCGACTTTCACCGTCACCGAATTCTGGGTGCTCGTCTTTTGGAGTGGGGTTGCGACGTCGCTTTTATACAAGAATCCAAGCTGGCTCTGCTGGATGATGATTTATGGCGGTCCTTTGGTGCTGGTGGGTTGGATGCGTTTCGCTCGGTCGACGCGAATGGCGCGAGCGGCGGATTATTTGTGGCTTGGCGCTCTTCGTGCCTCTCATTCTCATCCATGAGGATCGGGCGTCACTCCGTTTCCGTGGTGCTGACTTTGTCTGAAACTAATATGCGAGTCGCTTTCACTTCTGTTTATGGGCCAAATTCTCACATCGCTCGCAGGGATCTTTGGGAGGACCTTCGGGAGGATGCGCTTGCTTTTGGTGATTTACCTTGGCTATTGGGGGGTGACTTTAATGTCACATTGCTCTCGCAGGATCGTCCCCGTGCTCGTGGGGGCAGCGATCCCGGTTCTGGGGACTTTATGGACTTTATTCGGGATTTGGCCCTGGAGGGGCTGGTGCCAAATGATATCTCTTACACTTGGAGATCGAATTCTTCCTGGTCGCGGATTGATCGCTTCTTGGCCAATGTTCGCATGATGGAGGCATTTCCCCTTTGTGCGGTCAGTTCTCGTCCTCGCTCCTTCTCTGATCACAATCCCATCATTTGGGATTCCAGGGATGAGCAGAATCCTCGTGGGCTTTTCCGCTATGAGCGTTGTTGGCTCCTCGAGCTGGAGTTCAAGGATCTTGTTCGGAATCATTGGGACCAGACCTCTTTTGTCGGATCTGCCGCTCGTCGCGTTGACCTTAAAATCTCTTCCTTGAGAGCGGTTCTCGTTTCCTTCAAACGGGAGACGCGGCAGGCTCGTATTTGTGCTCGCTTGGCGGCTGATGCTGTGATTTTGCGGCTTGACCTTCTCGAGAACGAAAGGGATTTGACTCCGGGGGAGTTGGCTGAGCGCGCGGCCGCCGTTGAGACGGCGCGGATGGAGGATCGAAAGAGATCGATCGAATGGCGTCAACGCTCACGGGTGAGGTGGCTCAAGGAAGGGGACGCCAATTCTGCGTACTTCCACAGGGTGGCGAGTGGCCGCCGCTGCTCGAATTCTATTTCATCTATTTCCATCAGCGGTGCGCTTTTTGAGGGGGAGAATGTTGTGGGGGTGGCTGTAGGGAATTATTTTCGGGCCGCGTTTGGGTCCCCGGCTCCGCGACAGTGGCGGTGGTCGGGCCAAGGGGCTCCTGCTCTCCCAGCGTCTGCCGCGGAGGCGCTCGTGCGCCCGCTCTCTATGGAGGAACTCAAGGGGGCCGTTTGGGACCTCAATTTTGATGCTGCGCCGGGGCCTGATGGCTTCCCGGTTTGTTTTTACAAGGATTTCTGGGATGTTCTTGCCAACGATGTTTTGGCTGTGGCGCGGGACTTCTGCGAGAGGAACGGTGGCTTCGATATACTCAATCGGTCTCATATTGTTCTTATACCAAAATCCACCTCAGCTACTCGGATTGAGGACTTCCGGCCTATTTCCATCTCTAATGCGATCTACTTAATTATCGCCAAGGCCCTGGCGCGGCACCTGGCCCCGCTCCTTGATTCACTCATATCGCCTGCGCAGGCCGCTTTCGTGCGTGGAAGGCAGATTTCAGATTGTTATGCGGTTGTTTCGGAGATCATTGCGGCGTGGCGGAAGAATGCCTCAAAGGGGGTTCTTTGGAAAATTGATTTTGCGAAGGCCTATGATACTCTTGATTGGCGGTTCTTATGGTCCGTTCTTTGGAGAAGGGGGTTCCCCTCGACCTGGATTTCGTGGATGCGGCGTTGTGTGTCAACGGCATCCCTTTCACTTATGCTCAATGGTCATTCGGTTGGGGGCACTTTCCAACCTCGTAGGGGGATTCGTCAGGGGTGCCCCCTTGCACCTCTCCTTTTCGTTTTGGCGGTAGATGTTTTGCCGCGCATGATTGAGGGTGTTGTTGCGGCTGGGCTGTCTCGTGGGTGTTCATTTGGCCCTTACCACGTCCCGCTTGTTCAATTTGCTGATGATACCATTTGCTTCATCGAGGGGGGTTCTTCGAATGTTTCCCCTATGGCAACTACTCTATAAATTTTCAGCGAGCTCTCGTGTCTTCAAATAAATGGCAACAAATCAAAGGCTGTCCCTTTCTCGTTGTCCGCGGCGGAGGCTGCGGAGTGCTCGCGATTGCTGGACTGTCCTGCCTCCGATCTCCCCTTTGATTACTTGGGTTTACCTCTAACGGTGGGCCGCGCGCGCATTCGTGATTGGAAGTCAATTATCGAAAAGCTGGAGCATCGCTTGGCTGGGTGGCGCGCGGCTATTCTCTCCCGTGGTGGGCGGTTAGTGCTTCTCAAATCGGTTTTATCTTCCATCCCTATTTACTTCCTCTCGGTGCGTGGGATGCCAAAGGGAGTTCGTTCGCGTTTGGAGAAGTGTATGCGGGGATTCTTGTGGGGGAAGAAGGGGGGAGGGGGGAAGGGCGTGCACCTGGTAGCCTGGGAGGAGGTCACGCGGCCTAAGAAGGAGGGATGGCTGGGCGTGAGGCGCCTGGCGACGGTGAACGATGCTCTCTTGCTCAAATGGGCGGCGAGAATTTGGGGTAGGGAGGACAATTTCTTGTTAAACTGTTTGAGGGTTGCGGCTGGGGATGGCTATGTTTCCGCTTTTCGTGGCAATTATCAGGGTCAGCTATCATCTTTCTGGCGGGGGGTGATGGACGCTCTTAACCGAAATCGCTCTTTATTTTCTATTAAGCTCGGTGATGGAAATTCGATTCGTTTCTGGGAGGACGACTGGACGGGAAGGGGGCCCTTACGGACAAGGCCTCAAATGTCGGATTTCGGTTTTCGTTTCGGTAAGCCCAGAAAAGGAATTTCGGTGGAATTTCGGTGGAATTTCGGTGAAATGGCCGGAAATTGGGAAAACGACTTGAAAACTCATTTTTTTTCAAAATTTAAGATTTGTAATGTTGTTTAATCAATAAAAGAGGCATAAATACAAGTTTTTTTTGCTTATAATAAGATGTTATATTGTTCAGTACCTTAAAATAATGATTTCGGTCATCATATCAATGACCGTCCAGAGTGAAATTTCATATTTAAGTACACGGTTAAATTTTGGCATTCAATTTTTCTATCAATTCTCAAAAGAATAATACTTTTATTTAAAAATAAAACAAGACACACACACAAACACGAATATTTTAACATGTATGCCAAAATAAATGCATAGTAGAGCTTGTGATCGTAAAATGTATGTTATACGAGACTTGGAATTTGGAAACTTGGCTCTCCAAGACTTAAGTTAGGTTGTGAATTGTGACTTGTGAAGTTGTGAGATGGAATGAGAACATATACATTATATTTATTGGGTTTAAATAGGACCCTTAATGACCTTATTTATTACAATGGTGGTTGGAATAGTGGCTTATATTGCAATGGTGGTTGAAATAGTGACCTATAAATTTCATTTAGTGACCAAATAGTACCTATGAATATCAATAAGTGGCCTAGGCATGACATATGGTGACCTAGAACACTTTCAGTCGAAATGAACCGAAATGGACCGAAATGAACCGAAATTCCACCGAAATCCGAGAAATCTGTGAACAATTTCCACCGAAATGGACCGAAATGACCGAAATGACCGAAATTCGGCCGAAATTTCGGCCGAAATCCTGGAAACAGATATTATACATGGTTTCGATGTCGGTATCGCCATGAAACCGAATTTCGACCGAATTTCGATCGAAATTCGCCGAAATTTAAGGCCATGCTTACGGAATCTCTACTCCCGCCTTTACGCTTTGGTGAACAACAAGGATGTCACGGTGGCCTGTTGCTGGGATGGGCGTGCTTGGTGCCCTCCAATTTCTGAACTCTTGTCGGATCAGCGGACGCTCGACTATATCTCTCTCATTTCCTCTCTTGATGAAGCCCCCGTGCCTTCTCGGGGCCGTGACTATTTGGCTTGGAAGAATGGCTCCTTCTCTACCGGTGACGCTTATAAGGCTATCTTGCCTAACTTTTCAGGGGATGATGTCATTTTCTTGAGAGACTGCAGATTCTTGTGGGGGCTCAAGCTCCCTGAGCGCGTTGGTATTTTCCTTTGGCTTCTCCGTCGGGGAAGATTGCTAACTCGTGATCGCTGCGCTAGGCTGTTTCCGAATTCTTCGCCTACCTGTGGCCTCTGTGACATGGAGACGGAAAGTATTGATCACCTTTTCGTTCATTGCAGCTGTGTTTGTGCCCTGTGGGAGGACTTGGGTTGGCTGGATCTGTCATCTTTTGCATCTTTCTGTCATAGCTTGTTCTGTGATAGGTAGGGATGAAAACGGATCGGATACGGATCGGATATGCCTATTTTCATATCCATATTCGCTCCATCTATATCGAATACGAATACGGATACGGATATGATTCGGATATGCATTATAGAAACCATATCCGTAAAAATACGGATACGAATCCGAATCGGATATTTATCGAATCCGAATACGGATCGAATAAAGAGGAGATCCGAATACGGAACGGATCGAATATAGAGTGAAATCTCAATATGGATCCAATAAACATGAAATCCGAATATGGATTGAATAAAAACCACATACGAATATGAATTGATTTTTTTATCAATGTTCGTAATGATTTTAAAAATAGCAATGAAATATAAATAAGTTGCGTCATGACAAAAGGGAGTCGACGTGACATGTATTCTTGACCGGAAGCAAAAAGGGGATAGAAGTTTCATAAATTTTGTTAACGCTCATATCCAAAGAAATAGAAATTTATTAATATCGTTAATATATTGTATTATATAACGTATAATACTAATATAATAGCATAAGGTTGTAGCTTATATTATATTAACTATTATATAAAATAATATTAAATATTAGATTCGGATATCCGGATCCGAATCCGAATATTCAAGCTATTACCATATCCGTATCCGTATTCGGAAAAATTTTACAATCTATATCCATATCCGATCCGTATTCGATTAATATTCGGATACGGATATCCGTATCCGATAATTTTTCGAATACGGTAAGCGGATATTCGGATATATCCGTATCCGTTTTCATCCCTAGTGATAGGGGGCGACCGCGGTTATCGCTGCTGGAACCAATTGCGCGGCTTTGGAGCCTTTGGTTGGGACGAAATGAAGCTATCTTTGCTGGGCAGCGGTTCTATTTGGAGAATATTCGCTCCTCGGCCTCCGGCTTCCTACGTGACTGGACCTCAATGTAACATGATGTTTTTGCTGCGGGGGTAACGCCTTTTGCTTACCCCCTGTAACCTTGCTTTTTGTTTTCTGATCTTCCATTCTCCCTTGTAAGTATTTCTTTCTCTTTTTAATGCATTGGGGTGAGCACCTTCGAGTGTGTCCCCTTTTTTGGAGCCTCAAAAAAAAAATTGCCCATACATGTTTCTCTTCTTATATAAGAGAACCCTAAGGCCTTGTGGACAAGGAATTCATTGGTTTCTCACCACAAAACCTACTGATCAAAAGAAAGATCCGTTGCACTGATAAAGACCATGTCTTCTTTCTTGTTATCTTATTATGGCTAATGATAAAATCATTTGATATTTTAAAGAGTTTAATGGGGCTGCCCCAAGGGCTGCCCCCGCGCCGTTTTCGGCGTTTTTTTTGAAAAATATCGCCATTTATATTCATCCTTATATCCCTCCTATATGCCAATCGAATTTCGTCATAAACTGAGACTCGTACAACATCCATCCAGATAGTCATTTTTTAACAGTAACGGGATTTTTTAAATCGACACCATCTCGATGGAGGCCGTAGGAGTCTCTGTTTCTGACGAAATTCGAATGGCATATAGGAGGGATATAGGGATGAATATACATGGTAATATTTTTCAAAAAATAAAAATAAAAAAATGCCGAAAACTGCGCAGAGGCAGCCATTGTTGGCTGCCCCAAGGGGGCAGCCCCATTAAACTCTATTTTAAACAGAAGTATATTTGAAAGAGGATAGCACTTTTGCTATGACGTTAGTGTGAGATGGGAATAGTTTAATATGATGTCAGCAACTCGGCGATAACATTATATTAAAAATATGAAGCAAGTACATAGATACCCATAAGAAGTAATTAAATAATTATGACAATATAACTTGATCGATTTTCTTTCATAAGTGGACACATAAATATGTAGGTCTGCTTGAGAATAATGCTAATGTACTGTTTTTGATCTAGAATGAGGCAAATTTTTTTTTTTGAAATACTAAAAAAACGTCAATTTCTGAAGTCTCATCTCTTTATTCGACTCCATTACCAAAGTGGGTCTGTCTTTAGTTAATAATTACAATTCCACCTTTTGGTTGTGCAATTATATAATGTCTAAATTTGTGAAATTCATGAATATTATTTTTTCCCTTATCATGTCATGAATGGATTTGTTTTACATCCTATTTTGTATATAAATTGATGAAGTCGCAGTTTGGACTGCTTTGTAAATGTTTTGATTTTGTCTCCCTCGCTAATGTTGAATATGATGTATCTTGAGATGTTACACTTGTCTCAGTTTTGCATATCCTATAACAGATCTTCTTACCTTGAATGAAGTATATGGCCCTATTAATTTTGGACTAATTGTTTCATTATTAGAAATAATGACATCCTTGTAGTTGTGTAATATTTGTTGCAAGGTGGATTTATTATCCTCAAGAATGAGGTGCCAACATCTCTAGGTCTTGTCTCTGCTGCATCCCATCTGTGATTTTTTAGTTTTAGAAAATAGTTTTATAGCAGAACTCGGAAGTCTTGGATTTGTTTTGTTAAATTGTCATGCTTAATGAAAATTTTTTATACTTTTGGTACTTTTTGCTAGTTTCTCTAGTTGACCTTTCTCGCGTTGCATCTATTTTAGGGAGCAGCGGATATTTGAATGCATGATTTCAAATCTTTTTGAGGAATACAAGTTTTTCCCAAAATATCCTGATAAGCAGCTAAAGATAGCAGCAGTGCTTTTTGGTGAGACATTTGACTTTATTGTCAATAGTCTAGCCTTATCATTTATTATTGAAGTCTTGTTTGCTTAACAATTTACTTTTGGACATTTGTCTATCCCTGACAGTGGAGAACCTGCATGCTTTTAGTTTCTTATCAAGGTGAAAACTAAATAGGATGCTCCTGTTAAGGATGCAATAGGTTGAATTTGAATACAGATATAGCTATCATCATACCCTCATCATTTTTTAATTTGAACATGCATATAAATAGCGATTTCCATTTTTGAGAGTAAAGATGGTGCAGCCCTGAGTTGGGACCCACTGCATAGTTTTGTAATTAAAAATTATTAAAATTATCTTACAGATGTCCATGCCGAATAAAGGCCGTTGCCTTGTTCCAACACGTTGCTAACCATGGAAAATCGACTCATTTCTAGCACACCAAATAGCCCAATGAAGTGCGAATGAAAACAATATCCTCATGTGAGCTGCCGTCGACCATGGCCTCAAATTTTAGTGAAATTCTGTTGAATTTCTGTCGAATATCGATATCTTGTCGAAATCGAAATTCGACCGACATGGCCAAAATGACCAAAATATGGGGCCCTAGTACAAAAAATGACCAAAATGACTGAAATTTCGATCGAATTTCGACTGACATCGAAATTCCGTTTCGGTCGGTCACCGAAATGGTGACCGGAACCGATATTTAGGGCCTTGCCGTAGACCATCCTAATGAATCTCCAAAAAGAGTCACCATCGTCAATACTGAGCCCTGACAGTCTTGCCTCTCCCATACCATAACTGAAAGCCTGCATATGAAAAAGAGATGTTCCATATCCTCGTTCACTATCCCTCACCTCTTACACAATTAATCACTAGTCTGGAGCTTCTTGGCCCACTGCATCTTCATGAGCGATCATGTGTGGCGAGCCACAAAAAGATTTTATTCTTTGCGGGATTTTACCTCCCCAATTATTTTGCAACCGTACATGAAGTCTTCGTTTAGTTGGTTCGAGCACCTGCAAAATCCCAATATGCTTTCTTGACTGAAAAATGACGCTAGCCCAAAGGAAATGTACTCGCCTGCCAGCAGTACCATCGGTCTCCACCAACTTATTGTGCATGGCCAAGAAATCATTTAGTCCCTGCTTCAAAAATTCTGTAGTAAAGGAAGGAGCCCAAGTTTCGGATTGCCACTCCTGCTTCACTAACACATTCCGATCGTCAGCAAGGGCGAAGAGTCGAGGGTATTGGTCCCTAAGCAGTCCTATACCGATCCAATCATCCAACCAAAATCGAAAAAAATGTGTCTACTGCCCAGTATCAGTTTGAGTTATTCTACCATCTTCGGAAGGATCTTCAACACATTTTGCCAAAGGGAGGAAGGCACCCGCATGCTGCTAACACTTAAGGCACCGTGGATACCGTAAATGGTGCATAATAGGCGACACACAGATACAAATAATCATATCTACCCCATAGATGTAGTACCTACTTAGTTGGAAGGGCCTTATTCATGCTTTCTATTTGCATAACTCTCAAACCTCCTTTCGCGACAATATTCCTGATCAAGACGATGAAATCCGCCCTTCTATTCCCATCAACCTAGAAAAATCTCCTCATCAAAGCTTTAGTTAGCATATGCACGCCTATCAGAAGCCATCTGGTTATGCATATAAAATGGGAATATATGATAGCACATGCTCGAGTAGTACCGCTTTTCTGTCACTAGATAAAGTTCCTGCCTTCCACCCCACCATCTTTGTCTCTAACCTATCCAAATTGGTCTCTAGTCCGACAAAGGAAGCCTATTTGCACCAATGGAAGCCCTAGGTAGATGATAGGGTGCTCTACACTTGGGTACTACAACACCATGCTGGACTCCCGTATCTCCCCCTTGGGAAAGATCAAAAGATATGAAAATCGACTTTTCCCTGTTGAGCCAAGGACCTTGAAATACCGCCAAAGATCTCCATAATATGAGATGCTCTCCTCATCTTCTCAATTCCTCCTCCCCAAAAAATCTTGTTGTTTACGTAGAGAGAGCAATATGTCACCATCGTGATATCTCAAGCACCATCCTTCATCAGTGGCCAATCTCATCATGACTGGCAAGGTACTTGCCATAATCATAGGTTGAAAGTAACACCCTTCGGGGCATCCATTAACAAGTACCGTGTGTGATGTCATCGCAATGCATCCTTGATCCACGAGATCCAAAGATCTAGGAAGCCCCTCCATTGAAGCGACAACAATAAGAAATGCCAATCACGTAAGCATATACTTTGGAAAATCTACTTTCCAAAGTAGGGTTTTATCCTAATTTCTTTTCCAATCTTAGACCATCTACGATGCAAGAATCACGCCATCTGCCATTAGTCTACCGGGAATGAGAGTTGTATGCTTCGAGAGATAATATAATTCAAAACACCATAGAGGCGATTAGTAGAAACCTTTCTAAGGATTCGATAGTCTTTCCTAAAAAATAGTTAGATAGACTCCATTAGAAAGTGCAATCGACATGTAGTCTTCCACTCTACTAGGTATCACTCGTTTTGGGAGTAAAAGAAGGAGAGCCTAATTCAACCGCTCAAAGCCCAACTTTCCCTTTCGGAACTCCTAAAACATTGCCGGCACATCGACCTTAATTGTGTCCCATAATTCCCTATAATGAAGGATCGAGAATCCATCACGCCCATGGACACGATCTACATTCAGCTAAAACAAAGCATTCTTAACCTCCTACTCCGTGAAGTCGACCACCAACACGTCTGCCTGAGGTGCGGAAGTTCCCTTGAATCTGCCACGCCACCCCGCCCCCAACTATGTGGTTACACCTCCCACTGAAAGCATGAAAATGCGAATGAAGTACCCTACCCATCTCATGATCTCCATGAATCCCCGTCCATGGTAATGCTATGAATGAAATTCCTATCGCCTTCTGCTACTCGCCATGGTATGAAAGAAATGCGTATTAGCGTCCTCCTTCGTAAGCCAACGCTTTCGGGATCTTTGCCTCCATTCCACCTCTACTTTCCTATCCTCTAGAAGAATCTCGTATAGCTGCCTGGTTCACTCCACCTCCTTTGACGTCAATTCCCGATCTTCCTCAAAACTGCCCAATTTGGGCACATCCTCCTGTGCCCACGTTCTTCTCCAAGAATGAGTATCACATTAAAGTCACTTCCAATTATCTAAGCATTTATCGGGAACATTGATGGATAAAGGTGAAGATCATCAATCATTTCTGATATACTTACACCGTTGCTAGGACCGTATACGTTGGTAATAACTACTCTTGATTCATCTATGTTCAGTCGTAGCACAACAGAAAACACTCCCCTTAGTTCTTCCTCTAATATAAATTTGTCGCCATTCCACCTGGTAGTATTACCACCCGTTGACCCTATTGGTTCGATAGCCTTACATTTAGTCAGCACACTACCCCCGATGTCCCTCCAAGCGGGCATCACACAATGCAAAATTTTTTGTTTCATGTAGCATCACATTATCTACTCTTGCCTCCTTGATCAAATCCTGCACCGCCAACCTCTTCTCCAGCCACACATGGCCCCTTACATTCTAGGTATGAAAGTTCACCTTTAAAACTTCCTACTCCCATGTGGAAGAACCACCCCAAGCATTTTGTCGGGCCCCTGCCAAGTGCCAACAACATCCTCCTGTAGCACCCAATCACTTCCCCCCTTCCCAGTTTCACTGAGGTACACTCCTGCTGTGGTCCGCCCAACAGATCGGTAATATCGTCGTTGCCTTTTTTGTTCCTTGAAACTCTGCTTAGCGTAGCTTCTTCTAAATCACCTAGTGGGCGAGGAAATATGTCGCAACAATTTTGTACGTTGCGTCGACTTCTTACATGTCCCATTTAGAGAAGGACAACTGACACAGAGTCGAGAGTAATTACTCCACTCAGTTCACTAACATGAGATTTTGAGCCTCCCATAGGAAACCTTTGGCGGTCAAGGGCCTCATGTTGCGCAACTAGGCTAAAATTAAATACCACTAACTCCCTGTACCCCTTCTGTTTCTCAAGCCCTTGATACAAAAAAGTGTCCACGGGTGTCAGACTCCCTTCAAAAACTCCATGAGTCGTGATCCGAGTACCCATATCCATTAATAAGGAGGAACTGATTCAATTAACATTGGATGAGAGGGCCTCCGCAAATGTGGTGTTCGATCTGTTTTGACATGTTTTTATTTTCTGAGAAAACCTATTGGTTGGATCGTTTTTCTTCTATTTTTTAGTTTAACTAGTTGAATCGGTCAGTTCAGTTTGGTTCTTAAAGCCCTCTACATTTGTCCCAAGCTCCATCTCTAATCTTGGATCTTCTCTAATGTAACCTCCCCACATTTCTGTGATCAAATGCCATAAGTTTGTTCACCTCAGCTGCAGGAAAACCCCTCGCACAAACGATCGGGCCAACCATTTGGGCGACGTCCCTCGAGAAAGTATTGCTAATGGCTTCTCCTATATCCATCATGGCATCGACATGACAATTATCTATTTTTTATTCCATGACCACAAGAAGATAACATCTAGTTCTTTTCACGACTGTATTATCTTGATTCTTAGGCCGCCAAACCGAAATCCAGTGCAAATGCACCAAAACGATGATCAGACTTCCCGCAAGCGAAGCACTTACAGGATCCCGTCAATAACTTGCCCAACGTCCTCGACCGCCGCAGCATCCTGCGAACTTGGGAAGCCAAGCCTTCGATATACTATCGCTCCTCTTTCCTTGAGACATCTCCTTCCATTGAGGTCACTGATGCCTTTCCATGATCATCCACCCTTCCTCGTCCGAGTCTTCTCTTTCCCACACCTCTCTATCCTTCCTAGAAATCTCGACCATGAGAGGCTTTTCCGCTCACGATGAGAACAATGGTGGATGATTTCTATTGATTTCCATTTGAAAGTATACATTGAAAAATCATATCGAAATATGCTTATTCAAGACAAAATCTCGAAATGTGGTCGTAATACACATGAGAATCGGATATTTGCAATGCAGATACACGTGTTTCTAAACTTATGCATATAGTTCTGCACTTCTGCTATTACTAAATATTTCTGACCTAATTAAATTCTCAAAGATTTGACCCCCAAAACAAGTTTTATAAGGTAAAGAACAATAGTGATGATAATAGGTTACTAGTAGTAATATAAGCATTGACAATGGAAGTAGATTAAATGGCTGCAACTTGTGCTGGACATGGGAGGGTGATCTTCTTATTAGGCTTTGTTTCTCTTACAATATTAGAATGTTTTATTTGTTTGAAGAATTACAATAAGCACCCTATATGTCTATATATAGTACGTAAAGGTATAACAAATGTCTTTATCCGCATCCATCTACTTCTCATGATTTATATTTGTATTTGTCAAACTATAGAATATTATATTCGTATTCATATCTGTATTTATTGGATGCATAATTTAATTATCCAAGATTGTTAGAAATTGAGAACGCGGAAGCGTAATATCAGATAAATAGAATAAACATGAAGAAACACCAGGATTTTTTTCGTGGAACCCTACTTTGTGAGAAGCGGGATGAAATCACAGGAGAACGCCTCAAAGGGCTTGTGTTTTCTCATTCACTTTTCTCACTTGATACAATGGATGTAGGGAATGGGTGTGGAGCTTCTTATATAGCTCACACCGAGTTTCTAAGTCCCCCAAATAGTAGATGTGGGACTAAACCACTGGATGTGGTAATTGGACCCTGGAGGGACAATTACCCGTCACTACAAGTGACACATATACTCCAATACTCCTCCTCAAGCTGGAGCATGCAATGCTCAACTTGGATAAATAGAAAGAAATCACTCAAACTCACAATAGAAACACTACCAACAATATCAACTCAACACATACTCTACTATCGGTTGCTGTCGAGGACGCTGCTTCTCATGCCGGACTGGTGAGGAGGAACTAAAGGGTTGGGGTGTGAGTTGAACTGAGTCTCCTCGTCAGAGAACATGTGCTTTGTACCGCGTCTGTCATAGTCATTGAATATGGAATGAGTCTCTACCTGGAGAACTTTGGCACACAACTGCTTTATTTCTCTAAAGGGTCGAACTGGAAAAAAGGTTGTGGGAACATAATCGTCGGAGTCCACAATCACTGGAGAATGGAGTCTGAAAGTCTCCTCGTCGGAGAACTGGATCTCTCCCATACTACTCAGAGAATGTGATATCTACTCTGGAGCCCCTATGAAACCACATGAAAACCCTAACCCACAATGACTTAGAGAATGCGATCTCTACTATGGAGCTCCTATGGATTACATGAAAATCCTGAGCCGACCATATCAAATATGAGGACCTCTCAAACAAAGAATGCGCACCTGTAGAACTCTACATAATAGTCCCCTTTCTCCCATACTGGTCGGAATAGATGACATCTACCAGGTTGGGAGAAGACATAAAAGATGGGGAGAAACAAAAATCCACATAAGCCGATCTCAAAATTTTTTGGCTCTTCTTCTTTTTTTTTTCAAGTCATTTTTTGTATGGATTCTTTTTGTACGATCCTCTTTTTCAATTATTTTTTTATTATTTTAAATAGTCCACCTTGGGTCAATAGTAGCCTAGATAAAGAAACATGCAATTTTTGTGGTCCTTTTTTACACAAATCATTCTTTTTTTTTCACGTATGACTTCCTTTTTTGGTATGTAGCCCTCTTTTTTTTCTTACAAAACATACCCCAAGTGGGCCGAAATATTCTCTGCATGCCATCTGTTTCCTTTTATGGGCTTCCCCCTTTCTCCCTTATATATTTTAACAGAAACGACCATTGGGCCCGCAATAAATGAGAAGGGGTGCCCTAATGCTGGGTATCGACTTTTTCTTTCACACACAAGCTTCTAAAAGTCAACCGACTAGGCTGACTAGTCGGCCCGACTAGTCGAGTCGGGGTGGTAGCCAACTGAATAGGTTTAGTCGACCATTAGTCGGCCAACCCGACTAATCTGGATGATTAGTGGGCCTAGTCGCCCGACTATTACATCAAGTTTTTTTATTTTTTATTTTTTTACTTTTTTAAAAGCAAACTTATACTAATATGCTTAATGTTATATTTAAAGTCAATTACTTCTTTTGTTTCATTATGAAAGTATAAAAGACATACAAATCTATGTTAATATATAAGAATATATGTATAAAAAATAATTTATATATTTAAAATAATTAAAAAATTTGAAATCGACCAATGGCCCACTGAATCTGATTAGTCATCTGATTGTTGATTAATCCTTAGTCAATGACCCTACCAATCGAGTGCCGGCTATTGTTTTCTGCAGCCTTGTTCGCACGTGAGTCACTAGGGTTCCATGAACGGGAGAACCCAACATTGCTGCTGCCTGGATCGATGGATCAGAGGCGGCGACACCTGGAGCTTCGACTGGGAAGGGAAGTGCATCTCCTGCGGAGCTGGGCTAGTCTCGAGCAAGTACGTGATCAGGCGTTGATTGCCACCAAGAGGAGATCGAATGCCGAGCGGAAGTTCCACATGTGATGGGGTCTCCTTTCATATCGGTGCTGCTTCCTGCAAGAAGGTGGAGGAGATGTGCTTCCTGGGTATTGCGGAGGTGCCGCATGGGGGCCGGGGCTCTTAACATCGATCTGGAGATTGGCTGCAGAGCCCCATCGTGGGAAGGAGGTGGTTCACATCAACCTTGAGCTTGAGAATGTCTAGAGCACCATTGTGGGTTTTCATGTTGCCTGGAGTTGCGGGGATCAACTGTTCGAAGATGGTAGTGCAACCATCACATGTGTAAACGAGTCAGGTTCATAGAAGGAACCCATTATCGACGTCGCCGCCTGCTGGAGATGGGTTTGACGATTCTTCTTCGCGAGCTGATGGCTTAGGGACTAGAACACAAACTCCAAAGAACATGGAGGTTGGCATTGTCGACCAGGGTAAGCCATATTGCAATATATCAGTATTGACAAGTGATCGATACATCGTCGATATGACCGATATTTACCCTTCCAAGGCCATTTCCTTCACAAAATCGGGTCGATTTGCGAGATATGGTGTCGATATGTCGATGATATATTGTATCAAAAGTAGGCGATGTCGATGCTGATACCGATATTACGTACCTTGTAGCTGCGACCTGGAGGGTGGCAACGCCAGATGGAGAAGCCATGCTCTTAGGACTTCGTTGATAGTTGAAACCCTATCTTCTCAAAAAGTTGTTTACATCAACAAATCTTCATTGGAAAACATAACGACAACAATTTTGAGATCACAAAAAACGAAAATAGAAAATAACATTTGGTCTCAAGAATGAAACTGGTGATGGATCTTTATCTGATTTCCATGAACATATCTCCCATCCATAACAACATGAATAATAATGGAACTTAGAAATACACGCAAATCTCCCCAAAATCGACTCGCTCTGATATCATGTTAGAAATCGAGAATGCATAAGCGTAATATCAGAGAAATAGAATAAACATGAAGGAACACCGGGATTTTTACATGGAACCCTACACCGTGAGGGCCGGGATGAAACCACAACAGAACGCCTCAAAGGGTTTTTTTTATTCACGTTTCTCACTCGATGCAATGTGTGTGTGGCTTCTTATAGCTCCCACTGAGTCTCCGAGTTCCACAAATAGTAGACGTGATATTAACCACTGAATGTGGTAATTGGACCATGGATGGATCCAATTACCCAGCACTACAGGTGACACATATACTCCAATAAAGACCATATCCATATGGACCATATTCCCTTTAAAGCAAACATAACACAAGATTGAATACTTCTATATTTTAGTGCATTTGCTTTTCTTGTTCTTGTTTGTGAAAAACTCCTACTATGAGCGTGGTCTGGAATGGTAGACAGTTTTGAGTCTTGTTATATGCTGCCACGTCCTAATTACTTGGAACAGCCTGTCTACAAGTCTTCTACAAGTCTGTGGCAACTTTGAGGGTTAGCTGGGACTCCACTTCATTGGTATTGATGTGGAAGCGATCCGGTTCTCTAATTACATCTGAAAAATTGATTTAGGATTTTGTGCAAAAAATATCCTCATGTCCGCTTTTGATGGGACTTCTTCATTTCAATCTTCGCCTGTTGAGCACTCTACTACAAGTAGATGGGTGGGGGGGGTGTATTTTTAGTATTTGGGGAGGTAATATGTTCCAAATGCGAAAAATGTTGTGGTTTGTGTCTAAATGCCAAGTAAATAGGGAGTTATTATAATATTTCAGATCTCCCCCATTAAGCATGTCCAGCTTGGAAATAATCTCTGATAATTTGCAGCAAGAAATTGTATTTGTGAAGACATTGCAAGTTAGCTTAGGAACATGAGTAGAAAAATATTCCTTCTGAAGGGCATATGTGATAAACTGACAATTCATCAGTAAATTCTTTTATGTTAAATCCATGATTTTTGGGTATGTGTGGTAGTTTATTTGTGCAAACACATGTATAAATAGTCAAACTACTACCCTAAGGCTTCTTAAGAGGGAAGAGTTGCATTTCTGGTGTCATACCGTTCGACTTGGCATCTAAAATTGGTTATGGGAAATATTAATGAGGTAATACAAATAAACAGTAATATCTTGGCAAAATTGAGATGTGCCACTGGAGAGGTCTCCAATTAATCCGTATATCTATATACGATCTTTAGCAACAAGATGAGCCTTGATGGGTTGGAATTTGGAAAGATGTGTGATAGTTTAACTAATCCATGTAGTTTGCCTTACGTATCTCATCCACGTTTGGATTGCCATTGGCCTTTGATTGTCATCCATCATCGTTTAAAAAAAACTACGATCCAATGATATATTTACACAAGGTTTCAATTTCAGGAAGCTAACCTCAGTGCGGGGAAATGTTACTTTTGGTTTCCATTTTGTATTTGTCAAGGTTTTTGAATCCGTGATCGTCTAAGAAATAGTGGGTCTGTGGTGATGTCTATATTGAATAGATTATAATTATACTAAAAGCCCCGACTATCATATATGCAATAGTAAAGTTTATTTAATGTCTGAGTAATCTATTAAAGTATGAAAGTAAATGTGCCAAAGACTTGAATCATTGATCTTTGTTTTGTAGCATTTGGGTGATAAAATAGGTAAATCGGGGAAGAATGAGCTGTTGTGACAAAGTACAAGTGCTTTCTTCTGTCGGGGTAATGAGAGTTGCTGCTTCATTGTCTGCATTCTTTGAGTATCTTTATGTGAATGACCGTAAGTTTGCCTGCTGTCGATGTTAGCCTTGTCATCGGATCATTTTTTAAGTAAAGAATTGATTAAGGCTCTTCCCAGGTTATTTGTTTTCTTATTAAGCTGGGTCATTGAGGTGAGAGACAATTTACAATCTGGTTGTAGTGGTTTGGTTAATCCAAATTGAAAGAATTGCTTGATGAATGCAAAATATTTCGATTAAAATTAATTTGCTTGGCCCTTTATGTTGTCTGGAATCGATCATTCCTCTGAACGTCATTGAAGAGAAAAGTGCTTGAGTCGTTGAGTGCATAATGATTGTAGCCTGCCTGTATTTTATTTTTATGTGTCTTTGAGGGTTCTGATTTGGTTTTTGACGATGACTCGATATGGAGGAGCATCGGGGTCTGTTTGAGTGCGAAGACAGAAGTATATTTTGATCTGTTTTTGTTCTACAATGGTGCTCTGCTATGAAGGTTCTAGGTTTTGTTGATGGTTATTATTCTTTTATCCACGCCCTCTCCCTACACATGTCCTATGCATTTTATGAAACTAGAGAAAACTTCAAAATTTTTAGCGAAAGGTTGTCTATTTCAAGGCCCTAAATGTCGCTTTCGGTCACCATTTCGGTATCGACCAAAACAGAATTTCGGTGGAATTTCGGTGGAATTTTGACTGGAATTTCGGTCATTTTTTGTACTAGGACCCCCATATTTCGGTCAGTTCGGTCAAATTTCGATTTCAACTGGATATCGATATTCGACAGAAATTCGATCGAATTTCACTGAAATTTGAGGCCATGGTCTATTTATCATTATAGGATTTAATCCTTAAGTCTTATTTTTTGCATATGATGCGTACTATCTGACATCTGTAGGATATTGTTTACTCTGCAGATTTATTGTTTGCAAGACATTTTTAGGATAGCTGCTTTTTCATCTATTTTATAATGTAGATTATTTCTTACTTTGGAATTCTTGGATATTGAACTATCAAAAAATTCTATTCCTTGCGATCCTGAATGAAAGTGTTTGTATTTATTGCTTCTTGTGGTGAGAAATTGGTCAAATTGATTAGTGTATAATTGGAGTTGCTTGCATTGGGGTTTCTCCTATTTGTTTACTAAGTAGGATGTAGAAGCACTGTTCTTACCCCTTTCTCTGCCTTTCTGCTGTAGAGGCATCCGTTTTTTCACACCCAAGTGTGTCCTTTGACTATTATGTGCTATCCTTTAGCTATATCTATTTGGAAACTTTTTTTCAGGATCTCTCATAAAGAATCAACTCGTGACCCATCTGACCCTTGGAATTGCACTGCGCTGTGTCCTTGATGCATTGCGGAAATCTGTAGACTCAAAAGTATGTGCATAACTTCTTATAGTTTTTTGTTTGAAAGCTGCTTAAAAAACTAATATTGCCTCCTGAAAGTGGTTTAAAAAACTGTGTAGTTCTTTTCTGACGGTTGATAATATCCTGCTGATTTTATATTTGCAGATGTTTTTATTCGGTGCTAAAGCTTTGGAGCAATTTATAGACCGCCTTATAGAATGGCCTCAATATTGTAATCATATACTACAAATATCTCATTTACGTACTACACATGCTGACCTAGTTGCGTTTATTGAGAGAGCTCTTGCACGAATCTCATCAAGTCAGACTGAATTCAGTGGTGTCAATAACAATCTTATTGAACAACAAGATTCTTCTCCAGCTTCTATGGAAAGTGCTGAGGTATTTATTTGAACTCGTACATTCTTTCTTTAACAAGATAGTGCTGTTTCAGCCTTGTGTTTTGGCATTTGTGTCAACATAAGGGTGCTAATGCGTAATACTTATTTCTATTTATTAAAACATATGCAAGTACGATGCTTTAACCGCTATTAGTCAATCTACCTGTGTTGGAGTATATGTGTTATGCGTCACTTATGTTGTAGATGGGTAAATGGATCACTCCAGGATTCATTTACCACATCCAGTTGTTTAGTTCCACATCGACCGTTTGTGGGATGTGGAGACTCAGTGAGGGCTATATAAGAAGCCCCTCACCCTCTTGTAACTGTTGAGAAAGTGAATGAAAACGTCAGCCCTTTGAGGCATTCTCCCGTGGTTGCATCCTGCTCCTTAGGGAGTAGGGTTCCATGTAAAGTCTTGAGTGTCCATATTTCATTTTTCTTTATTTTATTGCTCTTTTTATCAATTCGCTTCCGCATTCCTCATTTTCTAACATGTTATCAGAGCGGGTTAGATTCTTGAGGATTTTATGTTCTTTGTTTTGGTTCGAGATTCGATTGTTTCTTGAAGATGATTATTATTGTTTGTTCAAGTACTGTCCAAGTTCTAGCATTTTGATTGGAACCATAGTTTTTGTCCAGCGGTCATCATCACCTTTGAAGATCTCTGTCATCATATAAGACCATCGTGATCTCTAGATGCAGAGCCAATCGTGCAGCAACAACAAGAACATTGACCCAATTGTGCAATAAATGCCCCAATCGCAGAATCTCGTCAATGCCACAATATCAGGTTTTTATTTAAAAAAAGGTGCATCATCTCCAGCAACATATGAGGTCCACGGTCCCTAAACCCACTTGATCCCGCTGTAGTGGGGGGAATCCTTCAATCGGAAAAACTTAACCCACAACTTCCCTTCCAACGACAATCACATCGTGGAAGAAAGGAGGAGCCTTTCCTCCAAATACCAAGCCGCTACGCGCAAATAAAAAAATCTATCCTAGGAGCTCTAGGAGGAGCCCCATCACGTACCTCTTCCAGTTGGCAACGAAGCCCCATCATCGCAACTTGGCGGTGCATCCTTTTCGAACCCATGTTCCTTCGCACGTATCTAGGCAGCATCACTCCAATCTTCCTCCTATCAGCGGTGAAGCTCCTCACGCCTCCATTCTCCTATTCTCCAGCAGCAGTGCCCCACCATGACAAGATCCAAGTGGCGCCACGTGCGTCACACCTCACTCCAGACCTCCTTCGAAGATGGCTCCAGGTGAAGCCCCTACCCCACTTCTCCCTTCTAGCTGCATCTCCATGCAACACCGCTTCTTCCAGCCCCCTCTACCTTCCTTCTTCATTCGAAGATCAGGGGGCGGCGACACCCTCTCGAGGAGCAGAGCCTCATCGGGGGTGGGTTTGAAGAGAAGGGTTCCCAAGTGGGAACCCTAAAATAAGACCCACATGGGTTGCTGTAAGGGCCCAAGTGGGCCAAACAAATAGCGAAGAAAACAAAAAGGATGTCGGACTTTAAAAAAAAGCCACAGTTTTTGTGAGCCCAATTAGGCAGTGCCGGCAGTGCTGCAAAGTGGCCCTATTTTGGCTGTGTTTCGAAATAAATCATTTTGAAAAAGGTATGTATAAAAAAATTGCACGCAAAAGAATAAGGGGAGGAAAAGCGAAGAAAAATGATGATGAACGGTTTATTAAAAACGTGATGGCTTTTAAAAAAATAAATGATATAGCCGAGAAAAAATTATTTGAATTTTTTACGAAGAAAAGCAGAAAAATATTGTAGACGACTTATGTGATTCCTGTTTTCCCCATTTTTATTGTCTTCTCCCAACTTTGTCGATGTCACTGTTTTCCGACAAGTAACAGAGAATGGAGTATTATGTAGAGTTACATGTCGGATTCATATTTGATTCTCCAAATTCTAAACCAGCCTGATTTTCGGACTCTACAGATTTTGCCAGTTTCAGACTCGACGACCAGATTCCGAGTCTTCAGTTTGATGTGCACAAGTATGCGTTCATCAGTAGTGTGGTCCCCATCTTTTGTTTTTGATCTCAGAGTATTCATGTGATCCATAGGGCTCCAGAGTAGAGATTCCATTCCCTATGCCATGTGGGCTGTAGTTTTCATGTGATTTCATAGGGACTCCAGCGTAGAGATCCCATTCTCTGAGTTAGTATGGGAGAGTCTCAGTTCTTTGACAAGGAGACTTTTTAGACTCCATTTTCTAGCAACCGTGGACTCCGACGAGGATGTCTTCACGGCTTTTTTAGTTCGATCCTTTCAGAGATGGAGCAGTTGTCCACATGTTGTGGTGGGCCAAAGTACTCCGACGAGGAGATTCATTTCCTGTTGTAGTGACTCTGTTGTAGTAACTCTGACAGACGCAATACATAATGCATGCTCTCCGACGAGGATATTCAGTTTGACTCACAACCCAACCCGTTTGTTCCTCCTTATCTGCATGACATGAGAAGCAACGTCCTCGACAACAACCGATAGTTGTGTCTATGTTGAACTGATATTGTATGTAGTATCTTGTAGTTTGAGTTTGAGATTTCTTTCTATTTGTCGAAGATGAGCATTGCATGCTCCAGCTTGATGGGAAGTGTTGGAGTATAGGTGTTATGCGCCACATATGTTGCAGATGGGTAAATGCATCACTCCAGGATCTATATGTGTTATGCGCCACATATGTTGCATATGTTTAGTCCTACTTCGATCGTTTGTGGGATGTGGATACTCAGTGAGAGCTATATAAGAAGTCACTTACCCTCTTGTAACAGTTGAGAAAAGTGATTGAACACATCAACCCTTCGAGTCGTTCTCCTGTGGTTTCACGGGCCATCCCCAAGCCCCACCACTAGGGATGAGCATCGGGTTGGGCCGGTCCGGCCCAACCCGAAGCCCATCCCAAAAAACTCGGCCCGACCCAAGCCCAAACAAACATTGGGATGGGCTTGGGCCCAACATTTAAGCCCAAATTTTTGGGTTGGGCTTGGGCTTGGCTCGGCCCAGCCCGACCCAACCTAAGGGTCCGACCCGAAGAGAGACCGAACCCTTCCTATATCCTACACGCCTGGAAACTCTCACCTATTGCATGCACACTCTGTTCATGTATCCTGTCTTCGTACAATGTTTATAAATAAAATAAGTCAGGTGTGGGACATATGAGTTGATGATCATACTATTTCAATTCAGGCTTAATTTTCCTTAATTAGTCTATGGTTTAGATTCTGCTGGTTATTCTTGAATTTGTTAGTGTTTTTTTCCCATCAAAATATTTTCTATTATTGAACCTTTACCCAATATGGGTATCATGCTCATTTTTTAACATGTAGTGCCTAGTGCACCTGTTGTTGTTAACTGTGTAAGTTTGGTTCACTCTTTCAATTTCTGTGATGAAAGACATTATGGTATCTAACATTGAGTGCATTTGTATAAAATGAGAAATCATCTTCGGTAGCATTGAGTTTTAGTTGTCTCACAATTATTATGAATTATGTTTTAAAACAATTTTGCCACGTCGAACTTGAATTGAGATTGTCTTTAAACAAAAATTCAAAGTTAATAATCAATAATGGGTGGAGATGGGCTGTCCTGGCCCAAGCTCGGCCCATAGAAATTGGGCCGGGCCTGGGCTTTGGCCGAACCAAAGAAAGTTTTGTGGGCCTAGGCCCTGCCCAAGGCCCAAAGTTTTTAAATGGGCTTGGGCCTGGGCCTTTCAGGGATCGGCCCAACCTGTCCCATGCTCATCCCTACCCACCACCACCACCACACGGGTTTTGAATCCAGTCACCTCCGGCAATGCAATCGACGATCTTCTCTTATTCTCGAAGTCCATCGATGCTGCCTCCTTCCTGTGACCTTCGCCGAAGAGGGTGGAATTGAGACCATCGTCACCACCGTGGATAGAGCTGCCAATGGAGACCAACCCTTACTGTCATCACCTTACTCAAAGTTGAAGATGCTGCCACCGCTTGATCTTCATGGGCTCGCACCATCACCATCTTCCTTGCACATGCCGCCATCAGCTTTATTAGGAAGAAGAAACCCTAGTCGTGATTGGGGGCCTCTCTTAATTGGGATTCCAATCCTGTAAGTCAAGGGGTCCAAAAGTGGGTTGGAGAAATTATACCCAATTCCTCTTAAAAACCTTTTGTGAAAAGGTTAAGTAAAGGGAAATTGGCTAAGTCAAGGGGTAGAAATTTTATACTTTCACATCTCTCTTCAGAGAATTACAAAAGAAATATTGAGAAATGGAAAAGAGTCAAACGAATTATTGGATTATACCATGATTATTTCAATGCGTTTCTCATCCAAAAACCACGCAACTCATTGTGAGATGAGTTTTTTGAAGATGCAGAGAGCTGATGTAGAGCTGAACGACAAATTTTGGCTCAATTAGGATTCCTCATTTGTTCATTTTTTGTTATCAAATTATGGTTTTAAGTTAGGTGTTTAATTTTCCGTCCGATTAATTATTGTTGCACTAGGGTCAAGTTAATTTTACTTACGGTTAATAGAGTCCGTAGAAATTTGTCAATTAGAGTCGGTTTAAGGATAAATTCTAATTTTATTTTGATTTGTAATTTTATTTTGATTTGTAATTTTATTCCTTTTCTATTTTGTAAACCTAGCCCTCTTATATAAAGGGATTGGTAGGCGATATAATAGTTAATTTCAGAGTGTTGAGAGAAACGACTTAATTGCTTATTCATGAGGTCATAGGGGAGAAGCTTGTTTGGGTAAATTGTATAATATAGACTAAAAGAAAAGAAAATGCATAGAACTATGAAAAGATTAGTAATATCTAACACCCTCATCAATATGGAGCATATATATCAATCATGTTCGGATTGGAACTTCTCTGGAATAACCATATAGCTAGGGACTCGGTGAACACCTCTGTTGTCTGTTCTTCTGAACTAACATGAGAGATGTAGATGAATCCCTTCTAAATCATGTCACGAGTGTCGTGACAGTCGACCTCAATATGTCTGATCCTCTCATGGAAGGTAGTGTTGTTAGCAATGAAAAGAGCGGCCTGATTGTCACATTGGAGATGCATGTGAAGAGGCGGGATAATAGCTAGGCCAGTCAGAACGTATCTGACCATCAACATCTCTGTACTCCCTCATGCATTGGCTTTGTACTCTGACTCTGCACTCGATCTAGCGACCATCATGTGCTTTTTGCTCTTCCACGACATCAATGAGCTCCCTATGAATATTACAAAACATTTGGTAGGCTTCTTGTCCTTGGGACTTCCCGCATTATCTAGATCTGTGCATGCTGTAACGGTAAGCGATGTTCCTCTGCTAAATAAAAGACCAATACTAAGAGAGGTCTTCGGATATCTTAAAATCATATGTACTGCATCCATACGTGCCTATCTATTCTGTTCTATATATTGTCTTACTCTGCTCATTGCAAAGGAAATATCTGGCCTAGTGATCGTCATATATAGGAGCTTCTCAAAGAGCTCTCTGTACCTACTCTTGTTTACATATGCTGTGTCATCATCGTATATCTTCATGCTCAGGTCCATGGGAGTAGTGGCTGGCGTGCATATTGCCATGCCTGTCTCATAGAGATATGTAATATACTTCCTCTGAGTCATAATCGACAAAGGGACCTTCTCTCGTAAAACATAGGATGACATACAATTCATTAAGTAACAAGCAATGAGAACCACATCATCCCAGAAAGAGTGTAGATCACGACTCTGAATCAAAGTGTCCTGGTCACATAAAGTAAGTGACGGTTTTTTCGTTTGACAGCACCGTTTTGCTGAGAAGTGTAAGCAGACGAGGTCTGATGTACGATGCCAAGAGACGTAAAGAACCTAAAAAGCTGTAATCTACATAACTCCAAGGCATTGTCAGAGCGAATAAACTTAACATTAGAAGAGAAAATATTCTTTATTTCTATAATGAATTATTTAATAACACGACTTCAGAGAAACCTACAATAGCCTAGAAAAGTCATCCATTTCTAGAAGGTGAAACTTATGTCCTTGGTTATCTCGGTTGCCCTCAGTAAAGACCTATCTTTCGCGTGATTTTGTCGGGAAAAAGTGAGTCAGAATTTCTAGTAAAAGAGGGCTATGAGAACTGGAAATGGCTAATCTTGCGACTCTGGGCATCTAGCCTGGGAACCCAGAGGAAGCGAAGGGGAGGAAGGACAGCGAGGTTCCACGACCGCGGCACCATGGAAGGCAGTTTTTGCGCTTGGGAATATGACTGAGACCTTAAATGTCAAAATAGGTATACTTAAGTAAATGATCGCTATCATGACTCTAACGACTAGGAAAATAAGTCTGGTGATGCTTTCTAAGTTGGGGAAACTCACACTGGAAGGTGGACTGCGTGGATATCTGTGGAAGGACATGATAAAACTTCCACAGAGGAATTTGACCAAATCGAAAATGTCACATGTATAGTGTGACATGCGATAAGAACGGAAGAGGTACCGACATGTGGAAACTGGACTAGTCTGTAGAGCCCTTTTTTCTTACAGCCACATCCAATCACCCTACTGATGAGTATGCCCTAGAACACAAGAGAAGAGAGCCCAAAAATGACACAACAATGCAAGTCTGTAGCGATTTGACTAATACAAAGTAATTTCATCTCAAAATCTGGTGCATGTAGCACATTATGCGTGCTCATGGATAACGTCAAATGAACATCCCCCCATCTTGTAATAGGTAATAAGCCGCGTTCGCAATGACAACTAATCTGACGAGGGGTACATATCTGTATGAAGTAAACTGTGTTCCGTCTCCACATAGATGGTGGAAAGCTCCATAATCGGTAATCCACTCTGTTATATCTGTTCAGACTCAACTGGTAAAAACATAGGCTATACCCGAGGAGCTTGAAGATGCTCTAGCAGAGGCTGCAACATCCGAATGACCTGTAGTAGTACTGACAACATGAGTCATTATCTCCCTCGGAAGGGAAACAATATCATCTAATCGCGAATGGGTAGAAGGGGTTGAATTGTATGGATGCTTTGATTGCTTGGCTACAGGAGAAGAAGCGGGACATCCGTTCTTCAGATAACATGTCTCTTCTGAATGAACATGATGATGAAAATAGGCGCATCGACCACGCTGACGTCCGCCTCTACCATGGGACCAAGCCCTCTGAATTGAGTAATACATCCCCTGCCGCAAGATGTGGCCATCGCTGAGGAGTTCTGTGTGGTGGGGGTGGGACAATGATCGTGCTGAGACGATTGTACACCTCCTTCATGGGATGGATATCCACACTTGTAAGAAATTGGGTGCGCCCTGCCTTGTACTTAGGATCTAGAGTAGCCAAGAAAACTCCAGCTATTGTGACATTCATGTACGCCATCTGTTGC
The DNA here is from genome assembly GCA_037367405.1 of Ottelia alismoides. NCBI lineage: Eukaryota > Viridiplantae > Streptophyta > Magnoliopsida > Alismatales > Hydrocharitaceae > Ottelia > Ottelia alismoides. Next base: position 821,392 of record JAZKJV010011152.1, on the reverse strand, counting down.
TCAGTATATCTGATCACGGGCATGCTGCAGTGAAGCTTCTTAAACTTGCCATGAAACAAAGAGTATAAGTTGTGCTATGGATGACCATTCTGCTTGGTTGTGAAGTTGTCAAACTGCAACTGAAGAATCTTGTCCTCATTCTTTATTTTGCCGTATGTGGCTATCATGATATCCCACATCACCTTAGTGGTGGTCTAGTTCTGGATATCATTGAATATCTCCTTGATGAGACTCCCAGAGAGCCAGATACATGTATACATGTCATCTTGTTTCCACAAAGTGTTCTCCCCAGTCTAGGTTAGAATGTGCTCTTTTATATTGCATTGCATAAGGCTCTAGCTATGTTGGAATGTGCTCCGTTGGTACTGTTGGTCCCATACATCTTAATGATGGAAGCCAAGCCCTTGAAGGCACTGGACGGAGAGAAGACATTACCCTTGCGCTCTAACACGATGAAGATGAGGGTGAAAATGAACTCGATTGGGGTAGTAGATCGATCCGAGCAAGTCTATATGATCAAAGAGAAGATTTGTTATAGACTCATACAACCATCCCCTTCAACCTTGGATCTGTGCGAGGGCCTGAGTTGTGATCTAGACATCTGAAATCACCCTTTTCCGGTCAAAATCAGACCAAAAAGAGCCATGGAATGTGGAAAACACGCTGAACGGAATCACAACAGATTCCTAGATGTCCTTGAGAGCCCTAGTTGGCCTTGGTGGTGTTGGGCGACGACATAAAGGCCCAATCGGTGGATGGTCGTAGTGCAGGGGGCCACCGATGGCGTTCGAATGCCATTGAGCGCCGAAGGTGGCATTGTTGGGCCCTATCGGTACCTCCTGACAGTGCTAGGACACCATTATGCTGTGGGGTTAAGGTGGCCCTGGTGACGCCACTAGAGCCCTAGATGGACCTTGCGGCGGTGCTAGGGGACGTGGATGCTGGCGACGTTGGGATGAAGCCGTCTTGGAGGCTCGACGGTGGCACACATGTCGCCTTGGGGGCTGATGAGTTAGAGATGAGGGCGACTGGTGGGTAAGGAATGGTGGCATGAGAACACTGGTCTAGAACCAATGCTCAGATATCATGTCGAGAGAAACGAATGAATTGCTTATTCATGAGGCCCTAGGGTTCTTATATATAAGAGAAACCTGTTTGGACATTTTACATAATATAAACTGAAAAAAAAGGAAATACATAGAACTATGAAAATGCAACTAATACCTTAACACGGAGTTTATATAAACTAAGATTCATCTCTGCCCTCTTCTCTTTCCCTCCATGCGATCTTCATGGTCCTCCCAAATCCCTCACATCCGGTTAGTTTTATCTTCCTCCACCATCCTATTTCTTCCATCGAATATTTTTTATTACTCTCAAATTTATCGTTTGTATCAAACTTGGTCATGTATCTATATGCTTACATAATTGTGCTTACATAATTGTGGGAGAAAGGTGTATGATTGCAATTTTTGTTTGTCATGCTTAGAGAGAGATACATGTCCTATTGATGGACATGTCTCAAGTTCCATCCTCCGTTGATGATGGTTTCTTGTTTGAGATATTTTGAGGTTCTTATGAGAGAGTACTTTTTTTCAGTGGTCGTTGTATGAGAGACTCATTCGTCGTGTTTCTGAATATAAGAGGCCCAATCTGAAGTTCCTATGAGAGGAGCCCATTTTTGAGGTCTTCGTATTGACATCTCTATAACTTTTCGACAATTAAGAGTCATGGACCTATCTTTCTCTAAGGGACAAGATGTCGACCATAAACCCTTTAGAGGATATACACATTGCAATGGTGTCAATCTTGATCGATTTAGATGTTAAACATGAACACCCTTTTTCTACCTAATCCTCCGGTTCACCATTTGACTCTAATCCTCCGATTCCTTTAACTTACCAGCATTCTCGAGATGCATTGTTGTTCTCATCAATAATCAAAGGATTATGTGTTCAGTCAAAGTGATCTTCATTGTCATGCATGTTGTATATGAATGGTTTCTCAAAAATGTTGTATATGAATGAGTAAATTTTTGAATTGTCCAAGATGAGCATCCCAAGCCTCAACTTGAGGAGATGTGTTAAGAATATTTCAAGATCGAGTTAAGAATAGTATTGGATGTTATGGAATGATCCACCTATTATCTCATGCGGTCATCTCAGTACTACATTGTCAATTTTGAGAGAATTGGATGCGAATAGGGCCTACATATAGTGCTTTGTACTATAAGTTTCTATATGAAGATCTAATCAACGAACCCGGTTATTATGCCACATCACTCGTGGAGTACGACAATTAACATGACGGTCTCGAACTATGTAGATTAGAACGTTATGATATTGTAGCTTCATGTGCATTTCATTTATCAATATATATCTGTTGGGTAAATGAATAAGAGTTGTATTCCAAAGAACCATAGGGCTCTCTTATACAGAGGAGAAGCCCATGGGTAAATTACATAAAGTATCTCCTGTAACAAGGATATCATTAAAATAGACCATAATAACATTCGTATATCTGTGAGTCCTCTGAACAAACAATGAATGGTTTGCATTTGATTTCTTGAATCACTGCTTCTCAATCAGGTCTGAGAGCTTCTGGAGCAAGGTTCTTGGACTCTGCGTAAGACCATAGATTGCCTTTTGAAGTCTTCAAATCTGCTGACACTCACCCTCAACAACAAACCCGGAGGCTGCTGCATGTAGACTTCCTCATGAAGATCTCTATATAGAAATGCATTTTTGACATCAAGTTAAAATGAAGGCCAATCACACACCACAACTACCACAAGAAGAACTCGAAGTGTGGAGTGGCAATCAACTTGTGAGAATGTGTCCAGATAGTCCACCACATAAGTCTGAGTAAACCCGCGTGCAACCAATCTGGCCTTGTAACGATCAAGACTTCCACCTGCATGATGTTTGACAAAAACACCTACTTGCAACTAACAACAACCACTCCATAATGAGCATGGACCTAACTCCAGGTTCCACGTGATGGTAGCACGACCATCTCCTCTTCCACGGTAAGATGCCATCGGCTATCTCTTATGGCCTCCTGATAAGTCCGTGGATTCTCCATGGCAGAGAGACCAGCTGCAAATCTCCTGAAATCCCCTACAAGACGAGGATATGATGCACAACTATGCTTCTGCTTTCGAATTGCAATGGAAACATCTAGATCATGGGATCCCCCTCATTTTGTTTGCCAACCTCCTGCAAAGTTTCTTTCTCAAACACATCCAGATCCATCAGTAGAAACAATGTATTCAGAACAAACCTGAGGCATGCTGGATGACAATCGTTGCCCATGAGTAGAAGCCAACCAACGAGTATAGTAATGTGGCATGGGTGGAAGAAGGATAGTGGGTGCTAGTGGTACATGAGGATGTGGTGGAGGTAATGATCCTATGGGTGGAGGTGGCATGTAAACCTCATTATCTGAATCAGAAAAGGTCAATCTATCTCATGTAGGGGGAAATACCTTACCGACTCAAAAAATATGACATTCTCACTAACATGATATTTTCAACATAATGGATCATCACATCTATATCCCTTATGTGTCCTGGAATGCCCAAGAAAAACACATTTGACAGCTCTAGGGGAGAGCTTGTCAAGATCAGGAGATAACTGATATATAAAGGCAACTGAGCTAAAGACATGAGGAGGGAGTGTGCACAAATCCTTCTCTGGAATGCAAGTGAAAAAGGAATTTTCTCACCCGGTACAGTCAAGGTCATGCGATTCACAAGGTAACAAGTAGTAAGAACCGCATCGCTCCAAAACGACTATGGGGTACTTCTTTGAATGAGGGCCCTAGTAACATCAAGTACGTGTTGATTCTTACGTTTTGTGTTACCTTTTTGTTGAGGCGTGTAGGCACAAGAAGTTTGATGAACAATACCATGTAATGAGAAGAATTGTGATAGTGCAAGAGTACAAAATTCCCATGCATTGTCAGTTCACACAAATTTGATTGTAGAGGAAATGGCATTCTTTACTTTATTGATAAAAAGTTTTATCACGTCCACAACATCAGATTTATTCTTTAATAAGAAAATCCTCGACAAACGATAGAAATAATCTACAACAACTAAATAAAACCTGTATCCCCTGGTGATCGGGTACATGACTCGGATCCCAAATATCTACATGAGTCAACTCAAAAAGAAAGCTACTGCTCCGACCCTGACGACTGGGAAAAGCATACCGGCAATGCTTTCCCAACTGACATGCCTCGCACTGGATGGATGAGTGAGGTGAAATCTGACGAAGAACATGACACATCTTCTAAAGGGGAAGACGACTAAAGCGCATGTGCCACTCAAATGGGAGACTGATCCTGTAGGTTGAGAATATATACAAACATATGGAGTACAGACCGATCGATAGAGGCCGCCCTACTCACGACCACAACTAATCACCCTGCCTGTAATAATCTCCTAAAATACAAAAGTAGATGTGTCAAAAATAACATGACAATACAAATCCTTCATAATATGGTTAATAGATAATAAATTCATTGAAAACTCTGGAGCATGCATCACATTCTGTAAATGCATTGAAGACATCGAACTGATCTCCCCCTATCCTGTAACTGAGGAATGGATACCGTTTTCTATGCCAATTGTTCTGCCAGGGGAAACCTGCCATTATTTGGTAATCTGACTTCTATCCCCACCCATGTGATGGGATGTCGGAATCCATAATCCATTCTGTAATATCATTGCCATGACAACTTGTAAGAGCGTAGATGCTACCTGGGATACTGACAGAGGCAAAGATACTGGAAGAAGCAGATGCAACATCTGAATTGCCTCTCGAAGTAGACGAGAAAGCTGGGGGGCATAATGTCCCGTAATTGAGCCACTAGGTCATCAAATCTTTTGATCAGATGAAGGAGTTGCAAAGGGCTCCGTTTGCTTTGCCACACTGGCAAATGCAGGAAAATGCTTGGAGTAGCATGCATCCTTCGAGTGTTCTGGATGGTGACAGTAAGTGTTTGGCTTACGAATACGAACTCCTTTACCATGAGGTCCACGACCACGAAATTGAGAACCACCTCCTCTACCGCAGGAGACAACCATCACAGAAGAGGTCTAGCTCGAAACTGACGATGGGGCAGTGATCCTGCTGAGTCTGCGGTAAGCCTCCTCCATGGGAGGAATTGTAGCATCCACAGGTATCCGTGAACGAGCTACCTCATACTATGGATCAAGTGCTGCTAGAAATACATCAATCATAATGGCATTCCTGTATGCCTTTTGTTGCTCAGGGGTAGAAGCAAAATGCATAAAGTTGTGGAGCTTCTCGAACATGCCACATAGAGACGTGTATAGAGAATGGAGATGACATCCATTCTGTTTGTCTGTGGATATGTCATTCTGTAGCTGCAGGATTTTCGTCTCATTCCTTGCTTGAGAATATACGACTGCTAGGATATCCCACATCACCTTAGCTATGGGCCGATGTAAAATGTCATTGATGATCTCTATCGTCATTGTACCAGATAACCATAATCTAGCATATGAAACATCCGCATCTCATGAAGCGTTCTCCCTAATTTTCTCTGCCGGCTCCTCGGTGAGAGTATGTTTCATACTCGTAGGCTTCATGAAGCTCATGAACTGCATGACCCATAAGTCATAGTTCGTCTCGCCCATCTTGACTATCGGTGTTGGACCTCGGAAAGTGCATGCGGCGGGGAGATCAACCTTGTTCTCTGACACACCGTCGAATAGAGAAAAACTAGGGTTTGTAGTCCAAAATAAATTTGTCTACACTAACATACACGGAATTGATTGCATGTGTAGACTTATGATGCAACCAATTCCATCAACGAGAAATGGACTGCGGTGGAACCCACAGGAGGTGACGGCGAATGCCGTTGACTACGGATGGTGGACGATGGGCCACAGAGACCGGCAACAATGGTGGGAGAGAGAGAGGTCGGCAGAGGCGACAATGAGAGAGGGAGAGAAAGGTTGGTGGAGGTAAGAGAGAGAGAGAGAGGGAGGCCGGCGGCGGAGGTGACAAGAGAGATGAAGGGGGGATGGCAGGTGTCGGCTAGGTTTTCTTGGATACGAGAGTCCGGACTAGGACCGTCACTCTGATACCATGTTGGGAAAAAGAACAAGAGTTGTATTCCAAAGAACCCTAGAGCTCTCTATATAGAGGAGAAGCCAATGGGTAAATTACATAAGATAGAAGAAATACATATAAACTGAGAAAATGGTACAATGACACAATAATATCTCTACAATAACATCTTTTCTTTTGTAGACTTTTGTTTGTATGCCGATGGCCTTATCTACAGAAACATGGATTATAGGTGAAGTTATGCCTTTTTTTATAAATTCTTTGCTAGATGTATTCTGCGGCTTGTCATTTTTCAATTGCATCTCTGGTCGAAAATTTTCTATGTTATTTAGCCCTTATTTACATTGTCCCAGTTGGCAAGTATGGGTGCCACACAACCTGCACAACAATTTCTCCAGATACAACAGAGGCATCAAGTCCTTGATGTTAGAAACAAATCCTCTGTGACTTCTTCAAGTCAAATGAAGACAATTCCTCCCTTGTCAGGGCAAGCCTCTCTTGTTCCTATTCCCAGTGATACTACCCAGTTTCAGAAGGTTCAGTCTTTAACATATTTTAACTTGCCTCTTCTTTTACTTTTCATTTTCCTCCCAAAAAAAATCAGTTTGATTTCTTTGCATATTGAATTTTTAAACATCTAATTGGAGTGAATCAGGCTCCCACGTTGCAGTCATCACAAGCTTCTCAAATATCTACTAGTGGGCAAGCTGCTACTTCATCCTCCCCTGGGTTTTTGCGGCCTTCACGTGCATCAACACCAGCTGGTACAATGATTTAATATACATGGGATCGGATTTAGTTCCACAATTTTGACATTAGAAAAGTCATTTTTTGTCTTGTGACTGGAGGGATTTATTTAGAGTCTTGTACTTACATGAATTTTGTGTTTCAACTTAATTTTATAGGTATGCTGAGGCAGTCGCCGTATAGTACTGGCTTTGGTGCTGCCCTGAATATCGAGACCCTTGTGGCTGCAGCTGAAAGACGGGATGCACCAATTGAGGCATTACTTTTGTTCCTTTTATGGTTTCTTCCTCCTATTTAACAATGTGAATAATTCCTTTTCCGCTTTGGTCAATGGATGTAGGCTCCTGCTTCTGAGATTCAAGATAAGATTTTTTTTATGATAAATAATATCTCCTCTGCAAATATGGAAGCAAAAGCTAAAGAATTTATAGAAGTACTCAAGGAACAACACTATCCATGGTTTGCACAGTATATGGTGATGAAAAGGTGAGAATATAAGTCTCTAGAACTTTCTGCAAGGATACCTTATCACATGCCTTTGTATTGTATTTCTTAACAACAATAAGACCTTTTCCAGGGCAAGCATTGAGCCAAACTTCCATGATTTGTACTTAAAGTTCCTAGACAAAGTTAATTCTCGGTCATTAAACAAGGAAATTGTTAAAGCTACATATGAAAACTGCAAGGTAGGATTTTGTATGGGGCCTAAAATTTTGTTATTCCAAGTTTATTGTCCTATTAAATTTCTTTCAAATTCATCAATTGTTTCTAGGTTCTGTTAAGGTCAGATCTCATCAAATCTAGCTCAGAAGAACGCTCATTGCTGAAAAATCTTGGAAGTTGGCTTGGAAAATTCACAATTGGTAGAAATCAGGCATTGAGGGCTCGGGAAATAGATCCTAAACTTTTAATTATTGAGGTGATTTTTCTTTTTTTTGATGCTTGTTATGGTACTTATAATATCGCGTGCATTTCTTTCTGCATTTTCCTCTCATGATGTATAGACTTGCGGTGCGGTTTTATCATGCACATGGCTGGAGTTATTTATTAGGGAAAAATGAGTATGTTTCCTGAGTGCATGTAACCTACATGATCCCATCTTTTTTCCATGTATTTTTTATTTTTCTGAAATGAAACCTAGTGGAATCACAATATGTCACCATGGTGTCATTCAAAATTCGACTTAATTTGAGACTTCTATCCCCTCCATCAAGACTGTAAATTTTAACGGTCTCAGAATTGCTGAAATTGACCCCCTTTAGTTGGAAGTATTAGGAACATCTGTTTTACACGAAATTGAAACACATATTCCACTTATTATTCTAAGTAAATCTCCACGGTCTCAGAATTGCTGAAATTGACCCCCTTTAGTTGGAAGTATTAGGAACATCTGTTTTACACGAAATTGAAACACATATTCCACTTATTATTCTAAGTAAATCTCCCCCGATTTCATTTCAAAAAAAATTAAAAAATTTACGGAAAGAAAGATGAGAGCATACTCATTTAACCCTATTTATTATCATGCCATTTATATTTTCTGCTAACCTAAAATTTGATACAATCTTCAATGTTTGAAAAGTTGGCTTTGGTATTCTTGAATTTGTTAGCATCTACGAAGTATATTGTTTATACTGATTTTCATATGATTGTATATTAGATAATTAGTTATGCAAATTTATCATATTTATGGTAACAATAAACAATAATCACTGTCAATATCTGTGAAATATGGCATTGCTCTTATATGCCTAGAATAGCTTCCATTGGGAGATATGCCCAGAAATCGTGGTCAGTGAGTAACCTGGAAATATATAGTATGCTGGAGAAATATGGATTTCACCATATCCTAATAGTTACTATTATGGCACACATTTACTTTTATAATGCATTGTTCACATAATCACTATCTTTATCTTGTGAAGTATGTAGTTACATATCAAATGATTTGATTCAAGTACATGGACAATAATCTCCCTAGGGTCCATTCTACAGGTCTAGAATACCTTACACTGGAAGATATGCCCAGACACTTTGGTCATTGAGTAAACTGGGGATAAACGGTATGCCCAAGAAATTTGCTTTGAACGTTAAAGCGTATCGTGTTAGTCTCCGTATGTAATGTGTCGGGTATACAGGTCTTGGGATGAGTAATTGGCCAGGCCAACTGTATTGTATGCCAAATCAATTGATTGATTTTTTCAGCTTGGCAATTTTTTACATTGTTTATAATCCCGTTAAATCATTACTGTTGGTTCATCTTTGTATGCTTAGAGAAGTAAATATCATTTAATAGTCATCATCTTGGTTAGTCGGAGTGGTAGTTTGAGACATGGTTGAAATGAAACAGAATCTGATTTATGGTTGAAATGAAACAATAACTTCCTCACTTCTTTTTTGCTTTTGGATGTGTAGGCCTATGAGAAGGGTTTGATGATTGCTGTCATACCATTTACTTCGAAGGTATGGCTTCTGCAAGTGTGAATTTCGTAGCTTGTTGTTGCTGTGGATCGTTTCTCTTCATTGCTTTGTTATCTGTAGATTCTAGAACCATGCCAGTGCAGTCTAGCATACCAACCACCAAATCCTTGGACAATGGCTATTCTTGGTCTGCTGGTTGAGATTTATAATTTGCCAAATCTTAAGATGAATCTGAAGTTTGATATTGAGGTGGGTTTGGCTTTTGTCAGCTTTTAGTGTAATATCTGGACAATATATTGAAAGCTTTCTCGCGAGGCTGTAACAATTCCGTGTTGGATATGTAGGTTCTATTTAAAAATCTTGGTGTTGATTTAAAAGATGTGAAACCTACTTCACTTTTAAAGGATCGGGTTCGCGAGGTGGAAGGAAATCCTGATTTTTCCAACAAGGATATTAGTGCTTCTCAGACACTAGTTATTTCTGAAAGCAATGCTGGTGTATTGCCTGCATTGAGTACTGTTGAGCTGCAACACCAGGTCTCGGGCACAACTCATCCTGGAGTGCATTCAAATGCAATAAACCAGGTTGTAAATTTTTCTCTTGTGGTTTCCTTTTGTAGGAATAATTAGATGTGTTTTTATGTTTCTTTAACCTAATCATCTACATCGTAACCAATGTTGTTGGTGCAGTATGCAAGTTCCCTTCATATGCCGTCTAATACACAAGGAGATGATGACAAACTGGGAACCTTAAGTATGACTGAGCGTGCTGTTTCTGGTCAAGGGCAGTCTCAAATTGCTCCTTCTCAATCATCTTTTTCTGCTAATCAGGTCTATAATAGTTTAAGTATTGTCCACTGACGTATGTTAAATATTTATTTTTGTGTTTGAAAGATATTTTTGATTTGTGCAGATACTGAGCTCATCTCCTAATTTTTCGCAACATATTGTTGTGAACACCAAGCTCAATGCATTAGGCTTTCAGATGCAACTCCAGAGGTAAGTGACATGGAATTTTTTATTCATGTTCTGCTTTAATCCCACTCCTAAAATTATCCATTACTTGGTAAACCTTATGTTGCAGAATAATTCCCATGGCAATAGAGAGGGCTGTGAGGGAAATACTTACACCTGTTGTCCAACGCAGTGTTACTATAGCCAGCCAGACGACAAAGGAGCTTGCTATGAAGGTATTTTTTGTAAATTTACTCCTGTTTTCTTTACGAGGTCTCATTCTCAGTTCATAATTTTTCTTTCTCACCTACAGTGACTCTAAATACTTATTTTGCTTTTTATGCAGGACTATGCCATGGAATCTGATGAAGGCCGCATTCGAAATGCTGCACACTTGATGGTTACTAGCCTGGCTGCGAGTCTTGCCCATGTCACTTGCAAGGTTTTTCCATTGTTGCTGTTTTTTTATTACTTCTTTGGCTTCACGCACATCTCTCTATTGAACCAGTTCTCAAGCTGTGTTGTTTGGTTCTTTTGTTTCTAGGAACCCTTGCGCGTGGCGTTGTCAAATCAGCTTAGAAGCTACATTCAGGCCTTAAGTGTTAGTGGCGATCTACTTGAACAGGCTGTTCAACTTGTAACAAATGACAATCTTGACTTGGCTTGTGCCTTGATTGAACAGGCTGCTACCGAGAAGGTAACTTTTCCTTCATAGACGTCATCTCGTTCACCTTACCATTTTCCTTGATTCTAATGAGTCCTCTAGTAAATACTCAGTTGATTGACTCAAAATAAAAAATATTGAACTGTCATGCCACTGTTTTATTCAATGTTTGTCCAATTACTCACTCTTGTACCTGCTCATGCGATATGTTGTTTTTCCTCTGCCTTTTTGAGGTTGTCAAGTATAAGAATCTTGTTTTGCATTTCCCTTCTCTTTTCATCCTCATGGGATGACAGCCCTCCTACCTCTCGCCATGTCAAGCCGTCCCTCCACTTACAACACATCGTGCTTTATCTTATTCCATATCTCCATCGAATTCACTAGAATCAAGTAAAAAGCATGAGGGATTTGAGCTTCACTGCATTGTTTTCGTTGCCATATCCTTTGGCTAGACCCCTATCTAGCGATCTTCCACTAGTCGTCGCAACTCGGCTCCACCAGACTTGAAATAAGTCCTATGTCTCACTTCTCACTTGGAAGAGCAAAACAATTGTATATGGTTTGAGGAAGGTCTATTACATGTCGAAAAATAGGGAACTAAGAAAGTTTTCGTGGAGTCCATGGATGCCATTAACCTTTCAATCGTTGATCTCATGTTATAAGTCATCTACTTGTGTAACATATAGTGTATTAGTCACAACTCATCTATAATATGCCCTAAATCGACCATTTCCCCCATTTTTATCCAGATGGTTCTCTAGTCAACCTTCCAATCTTGAAGTCATGTCAGCGAACCATTGAAAAAGCATGGTGTACTACCCGCCTTTTGCCACTGCCCATCCCCCCACCCCATGCTCCTCTTTGTCCCCCATTAGTTGAGCCATAAAAGCCAATCAACCAAAAGTCAAACTCTCTGCTTTCCTCCTTAATAGAGGCAACACCATACATCTGCCCATTAGAGGTTGATTAGTTTGAAAAGAGCCTCCCTTAACCTAGTAGCTGACCATTAAAATGCCTTGCAAACCTTTTCACATAACCCATGCAAATTGTCCCTGCCGATCTCCATATGTTGGGAACTTGGGGTACATTGCAAGACTTCATACATGTCATTTGTAGGACACTATCAACCAACTATTGGAATCTAATGACCTGTGTATACATTCCTATCTTAGGTCGCTAACATTCCTTAAAAGAACTTGCATCAAAACATGATCTGGTCCTCATCAACCTTAGTTCCATCCAAGGTTTAAAAAAGCATGAGGCGGTTCGAGGCGTTTTCCCTGAAATTGAGGTGTGGCGTAAGCCTCGAGACGGTCGAGATGTAAGCTTCAATTTTTGAAAAAAATAATAAAATTAAAGCAAAATACATTAAAAGTATATAATTTATATTAAGTTTTGCCAAAAACACATCGAAAAATAGTTTTAGACTAGTAAAAGATACAACACAAACAATGAAAGCATTGAAGTTCAAAAAAACTAATATTAAGGCATTAATATTCGAAATATCAAATTCCAACTTCAACGATTCTATACGAGTACTGAACTAAAGTCTGTACTTAATGCTAAAAGTACAATAAAAATGATATTTTTTTAGTTTCAAAGTAAAAAGATGTTGATATGACTTGAATCCCAACCATATGTCTTGCTGGACGTAGTTGGAGAACCGACATATGCATCTCCTGCCATATCATACCCCAACAAGACGATGGTCTCACAACTCATACAACCAAATAACAAAATTAAGTTGCAAACTTGAACTAATATAAACATTTTTTACAATTTAAACTTAAATCTATATGCAATAGAACTAGTATGTGTAGATGTATGATAAACTGAACACGATGTATAGAAGATCATTGATTTGCTTGTTTCAAGCGATCTTTTCTTATTTGTTTGGAGCTATATATTGAAGGGATAATTACACCCATAACCCTGAGTAATTTTGCAATCTCAATCATAACCCTGTATAATCGTGAATTACATGATAAACCCTGAATAGTTACTCCGTCTCACATTTGTAACCCTCCGTTAATTTTTTCCTTAACTCAACCGCATCATTGAGTTAATCCAATCCTTTCTCAATCCAACGGCTGCTAAAAGATTTTAAAAAAGATAAAAAACACCTTCGTCTTCATACATCCCCTTCCCCTTCTTCCTCCTCCGTCCATCCCCCTGCAGCCACCCCCTCCGCACCTCCACTCGTTGCCACACCCTCCTCCCCTCCGGCCTCAGGCACCCCCCTCTGCCCCGTCGCCTCCCTCCCAGACGACCCCCAGAAGACACCCGTCCCCGCGCACCTGAAAGATCTCTCCCCACAACCCTCCTCCCGCTGGCTACGAGCCCCCTCCTCCCCAAGGCCCGACCCCCCTGCGTCGCCGAGCGCGCTTGCATCCCGCCTCGAGCTGCAAGACCCAACAACTCCTGCGGACCCCCTCCCAGGCGACCCCCAGGAGCACCCCTCCTCCGCGCGCTTGCAGGTCGACCTCCTCCCCAAGCGCCCCCTCCTGCGCGCCGACTGCGAGTCCCCTCCCCAAGCCCAAACCCCCCGCGCGTTCTTGCGAGCCGCCCCAACCTGCAAGCCCCGAACCCCCACGCCTGCGAGCCCCCTCCCAGGCGACCCCCAGGAGCACCGTCTGCAAGGTCGACCTCCTCCCCAAGCGCCCTGCCCCCGCGCGCGCCTGTTGCGAGCCACCTCCTCCCCAAGCCCAAACCCCCCCGCGCGTGCTTGCGAGCTGCCCCTACCCGCAAGCCACGAACAATCCCCATCGCTTGGGTCGAGAGAGATGGGATGGCATAATTGGTAAATAAGGATGAATATTAGGGACAACTTTGTCTCTTTCTGACGAAAACTGTTAAATATAAGGGGCTTCTCAAACTGAACATAACACAGGGTTATGTCATGTAAGAGTTAAGTATTACTCATGGTTTATCATGTAATTCACGATTATACATGGTTATGATTGAGATTGCAAAATTACTCAGGGTTATGGGTGTAATTATCCCTATATTGAAACATGCAACTATGCAAGGTTTACCATGGTAACATAAACACAAACATAAAAAAACATAATACTTAGGTAAAAATATGGTCGGGTGCAAGGCAAATAAAAACAATAAAAAAAGTCTCCAGCTCGAGGCTTATGCCTCCGACTCTCCTTGAGCGCCCCGTGCCTCGAATGCCTCAAGCCAAGTTAAGGCATACACCCCACCCAGAGGACCTGAGGCGTGTGCCTCGGTGCGATTTTGGCGTGCCTCGCCTCAAGGCATACGCCCTTGCTTCTCGATGTGTAGCTTTTTAAAACCATGATTCCATCTACATTTGTTACCCCCTGACTACCACCCATAACAACCCTCCTTTAGAAATCTGCCACCATCCCCACCTCCAGCTTCTCCTCAAACATTGTGTGCATCTTTTCCTCAATGTATACATTTGTCGATGCATGTGATTGACTATACTTGCCTTATGTCTATTCTGATTTTATCCATTGCCCCATAGGCCCGATTAGAAACCTCCTTACCCATACCTATACCCACCACCCCTCCGGTCAACTTGTTATCATCATCACTATCGCTTGCTGCCAAGTTGTCGTAACCTCATCGATCTCTCCATGACATGACCAGAAGTTGCTCACTCCCTACCTCATGCTTCCATTGCCTTCCCAACATCATAGAGGGAAAGCCTCCTTTTGCCTAGTTAAGGCACCACATTGCCAAATACCTGACTCCTTTAGAGCTCATTCAAAATACTCCACGAGCTGACCCTTATGTTCATGGCGAAGGCACTGCTTAAGCATCACTTTAGGTTGAGCTAACTACAAGGGTACCCAATCTAATGTCGATTAACACTCTTCTAATGCATGAATCAGAAGTCTTGCCCCTCGTTTGGATTGAATTGACTTGAGATCTATATCTTGTAAGCTCTAACAGATTCATATACTTCCTACCTTCGACAATTGTTTTTAGGCAACGTAAAAGGGAACCCTACACCTCCTTTCGTAATTGTAGAGATATTTCTATGTTATTGTACCGTTTTCTATTTCTTTATGTTTCTGTCTCTCTTATGTAATTTACCCATAGGATTCTTCCTATATAAGAGAGCCTAGGCTCCCATGGAATAAACACGTCTCTTCTTTTCCTTGACTTAGTATCAGAGCAACGACCCTAGACCGAAGTTCTCGTACCCAACAATCCCTAACCCTAACCCTAGCCTTCCCCTTCCCGACCTTTTCTTCCGCACGTTGCCCCATGCTCCAGGAGCAGTCCCCAGCACTTTTAGGCGTTGTCCAACACCACCGTCATCGCTGTCAGGGGTTCCCACGAACCCACGCGCCACCAGGAGGTGCCGAGGGGGCTTTTCTTGAGCCCTAGCACCGCCGGGTTCCATCTTCAGGCGCCGTTGGGGGGCTTTATCAAGCCCTAGCATCGCTAGGACCCATCGTGAGAGGTTCTTGGGCACCAGCACCGTCGAGTGTTGCCATAGTGGGCTCCTTCGAGCCCTAACGCCTCCAGGAGTTGTCGTCAAGGGCTCCATCGTCGCCTAGCGAGTCAATGACGCCGATAGGCACCACACAACGGTGCAACATCCACATTTCTTCGACGCAGCGGTGCAACAGCCATGCAACAGAGCCGCTAGGCTTCCTCCGCTGTTCAACATCGCTTAAAGTGGTTCTTTGATGCTGCCCAGTTCTGTTACTGTGCTTGTGCGTGTCTTCTTGGCGGTTTTCCGTTGACGACAACAACAATTTTTTTGGCACGTCCCTAGCCGTCACCTGTAAGAAGTTCTGGATTTAGGGTTGGCTGTAGTATGAGTCTAACCCCACAACTCAACCCTCATATGTGTGTATATACGATCAGTATCTTTTGTCTATCACCCTAGTCTTCCTCGTCAGGAAGGATGCCAGGAAGTAAACATAGTATCCCCACCATTGGCGCTTTTAGAATTCCAACGCTGATTGTCAAAATGGATGGGTCGAATTATGAGTTATGGGCCGTGTAGTTCATGAGTCTCATGAAGTTCCCAAGGGAAGAAGCATGTCCTTATCGAAGAAGAGTTGACGGAGAAGACGGGGACGTATTTATCGTGGGAAGAAGATGATGCATATACACAGGTTTGGTTGTCCAGTACATTGGCCCTTGAGATTGCCAATGATGTTCTTAACCAACCCACTGCCAAGGCTATGTGGGATATCCTCGTAGCCACATATTCCCAGGCAAAAAATGAGACAAAGATCTTACAACTCTAGCACAACATTCATATGATAAAGCAAAATGGACGACCTCTTCATGCTCACTACACAACCATGTACGAGATGTTCGAGAGGCTTCACAGCTTCGTTACTCTCACCACCACTCCAGAACAACTGAAGACTTTTTGCAATGCAACAATGGTCTGTGCATTTCTGGTCTCCCTTGATTCTCAGTATGAGGTCGCTTGTTCTTAGATTTTGGCAGAAGCAACTATTCCTCCCATAGAGGAAGTCTTTAGACGATTGAGCCAAATTAGCTTCCCATCTCAGGCCTTGGTGCCCAACTCCGCAGCTATGGCTGCCTCTCGAGGAAGAGGGGGATCATCTCAGTTTCGTGGACGCGGACCACGTGGTGGAGGTGGTGTCTGTGGACCTCCGTGCAGTTACTATCACAGATGTAGACATACAAAGGATACCTGCTACTCAAAGCATGGCTTCCCAGCATCCGCATGTGTCGCAGAACGAGCTCAACCTACCACTTCAGTCATGTCAGAGCAGAGATATGAAGAACTGGTGTCCCATCTAAGGGACATCCCCAGTAAGCACCTCTACAAAAGTGTACAACCCTGATTTTGCCGCCACAACAAGAGCGAGCACCTCAGGTAGTATTCGTGCATCTACATCATATCATCATATATATATATATCTTTGAATGAATCAAAGACTCTGTTGTTACACCATTTGTGCGGTGATAAAAATCGGCTCACAGCTTACAGATAGATTCCTCCAGGACAGACAGTGATGATTGTCGATGGGACTTATTCCCCTATCATGGGGCAGGGGGAAATCGCCTTGACCCCCTCTATGAGATTACAGAATGTTCTGCATATACCCGATTTCTCCATGAGCTTGCTATCTATTAGTCAAATCACTAAGGATTTAAATTGCGGAGCTTTATTTAACCCATCATCTCTTGTGTTTTAGGATATTCTTACGGGTAAGGTGATTCTCTATGATCATGAGCAAGGCGGCCTATACCGACTGGTCCAGACCCCATATGCTGGAGTATCTACCCATTCCACTGGATCCATCTCTCCCTACCCGTGGCATCTGCGCTTCGGCCATCGTCCTCTTCAGAAACTTCGTAGAGTTATTTTGCAAGTCTCACCCCTCACAACATTCAACTGTGAGGCATGTCAGTTAGGGAAACATCACCGGTCCGTGTTTCCCAGTCGTCAGGTTCAGAGCAATCGCTCACCGTTTGAGTTATTTCATATCGACATCTGGGGTCCAAGTCATGTCCTTGATCACCAAGGGCACATGTTTTATTTAGTTGCAGTAGTCAATTTCAGTTGCTTGTCTTGGGTCTTCTTGTTAAAGAATAAATCAGAAGTTGGAAGTATCATTATCACTTTCATTAAAGAAGTGCAGAATCTTTTCTCTATCACTATTAAAACTGTGCGAACTGATAGTGCACTGGAATTCTGCACACGGGCTTTGTCCCAGTTCTTCTCTTCCCTTGGTATTGTTCATCAGACATTGTGTGCTTATACCTCCCAACAGAATGGGGTTGTCAAAAGAAAACATCATCACTTTCTTCCTTGATATCACACGTACTCTCCTCGTTCAGAGTAATGCCCCTCACTTGTTTTGGGGGTGATGCAGTCCTCACTGCATGCTATCTAGTAAATTGAATGTCGTCATCTATATTGGATGAGCAACGTCCGTTTTCTCTAGTCTTTTCTGAGAAGGATCTGTTCTCATCGACCCCTTGTGTGTTTGGTTCCATGGCATTCACCCACAAGTTGTCCCCTGGTCTTGGCAAGCTCTCTCCTCGAGCGGTCAAATGTGTTTTTGTAGGTTACTCCAAGACTCAGAAAGGCTATCAGCATTATGATCCGGTTCACAAGAAGTATTATGTAAGTGCACATGTCACATTCTTTGAATCCATTATGTATTTTTCCCCAACAAGTGACCAGCTGACATCCTCTGCAGCAGATGATGAAATTTATGTACCTCCACCACCACCATCGCTACCACCATCTGATACCACACCCTCCTTTCCATCCTTACCACCTACTTCACCACCTTCCTCGCCAGTCACCTCGACCCTACCACCACCCAGTGTTACCGGTTTCTCCTCTACCATACCACTGCAGTCTACGGCATGCCCTCGCTCTTGCTCATGGTCTGTCATCTACCACGACCCAAGGATGTTCTGCCACTAATATTATGTCTAATGATTTGCCTCAACAGGAACAAGTACATGTGCTAGACGATCTAGTCACAGGCAGGAATGATGAAGATCTTGATATACCAATTGCCCTCAGGAAGCCAAGTCGTACGTGTGCTACCTACCCACTTGCTTCTCATGTTACCTTCGATCGTCTGCAAGGAGAGTTCTGATGTTTTTCAGTGGTACTATCTACTGTGGCTATAACATGGACATATCAGGAGGTATTAAAAGACGACAAGTGGCATCATGCTATAGAAGAAGAGATGGCGTCTCTTCAGTCTAGAGGTACATGGAGCTTGGTACCGACCCTTCCTGAGGTATCCTTAGTAAGCTGCAAATGGGTCTTACAGTCAAACAGAGTGCATATGGCATCATTGATAGATACAAAGTCAGATTAGTTGCCGGAGGACTCACACAGATATATAGCGTGGATTATCTTGATTCTTTTCCCCAGTTCTAGGCACTCTACTCTACGGATTCTGTTGTTCGTAGATATGATATGGGATTGGCCCCTATTCCAACTTGATGTGAAGAATGCTTTCCTGTATGGAGATCTGGAGGAAGAAGTCTATATGTAGTAGCCACTAGTGTTGATTGCTGAGGGGGAGTGCAGTCAGATCTGTCGATTTCATAAGGCAATATATGGCCTTAAGCAGAATCCAATGGCTTGGTTTCAGAGGCTATTGGATTTATTTCAGAAACATGGATTCACTAGATGAAATGTCGATCACTCCTTATTCGTACAGAAGACTGCAAGAGGTACACATGTCATTATGTTTTTTTACAGTGGATGACACAAGGAATCAAAAGAGCGAAGAAATTTTTAGGTCATGAATTTATTACTAAAGATCTTAGAATTCTTAGATATTTTCTTGGGTTGGAGTTCACTAAGAATCACCAATTGCTCGCGATGACCCGAGGAAATATGTTATTGACCTACTAAGAGACACATGCATGCTTGAGTGTTGTCCAGACACAACACCTATCAAGCTTGCAAAAGTCAGTCCGACTAGTCGAGTCGGGGGGTAACCGACTCGACTAGGCCTAGTCGGCCTAGTCGGTCCACCCGACTAATCTGGCCGACTAGTCGGCCTAGTCGGCCGACTAATAGGCCGACTTTTACAACAACCTTTTTTTATTTTTTTTGTTTTCCACTTTTTTTAAAGCAAACATATTCTAATATGCTTAATGTTATATTTAAAGTCAATTACTTCTTTTGTTTCATCATGATGTCATATAAAATGGACAAATATATGTATATATATGAATATATGCATAAAAAACTGATTTACATATTTTAAATAATTAAAAATTAAAAACCGACTATTGACCGACTAATTCCGACTAGTCGTCCGACTGCCGACTAATCCTTAGTAGGTGACCCCGCCGACTGAACATCGACTATCGCTTTCTGCAACCTTGACACCTATTGATCCAAGCATCAAGATGTATGATAATGACACTGTGGGAGTTGACAAGAGAAGATATTGAGAACTGATGGGAAAACTTCTCTATATCACGATTACCCAACATGATATCTCTTTTGCCGTCAGCAGAGTTAGCCAGTTCACGGAACAACCTCGACAAATGCATATGGATGCTATACACATGATACTAAGATATCTCAAGTCATGCCCAGGTGCAGGATTACTATTCAGAAAGGGAGGAGATATTACCATCTCAACATGCGCAGATGCTGACTATTCATGGCGTCTTAAAAGATATGAAATCACCCACAGAATTTGTTGTATATGTTGGGGGCTCCCTTGTCTCGTGTAAGAGTAAGAAACAGACTGCAGTAGCCAGATCCGATGCTTAATCTGAGTATAGAGCTATGGCCCATGCAAGCACAGAAATGATGTGGGTACGAGCAGTCCTTGTAAATCTACACATATATTCCACTGCCTATGACATTGCAATATGACAATCATGCTACTTTATTTATTGCTAATAAGCATGCATATCATGAAAGGACAAAGCACATTAATATATATTGTCACTATATACGCGACATGATTCAACAAGGATTCATCTCTATGTCACATGTCAGCTAAGGAGATCAGACGTCTGACATCTTCACCAAACCATTAGCAAGAGGATCATTCCAGAAATGTTCATCGAGGCTGAGCATGATTGACATCTATGGTCCAACTTGAGGGGGGAGTGTAGAGATATTTTTATGTTATTGTACGGTTTTCTATTTCTTTATGTTTACTGTTTCTCTTATGTAATTTATCCATAGGACTCTACCTATATAAGAGAGTCTAAGGTCCCATGGAATAAACACATCTCTTCTTTTCCCTAACAGTAATTGATATGCCCTCCTCCACATATGCATTCCTTTCACCTCCCACCACCACCTCAAAGCTTTTTAAGGGCGAAATCCTCCCCTCCCATGTCACCAATTGCCCTCCATCTTCTATGAAACAACAATCTACCATTGTTTGTTGTGTCAACAACCTCAAGGTTTTCCTCCCGTGCCTTTGGTGCTTGCCTTGCCATCGACACCGATATTGCACTAGGTTCATCACCACCTATCGAGCCCTCTCTTCATCGCAATCACCTATGACCCATGTCCACCAGCCATTGCCTTGCTACCCAACCACTACATCTCTCTCACAAAGAGTGCCCTAATAGAGCCCGATCTCCCTTAAGGAGTCTAGCCTTTGGTAATAGCTCTTGGAAGCCCTCGAAAAAGACAATGGACCTTGCATAGATCCCGAGTTGAGCCTTGTGGAATGTACTTGAACTAGCTGTTCAACGAAGCGACTTCGCTGGACTGGCATTCAAGTATAAACTGGCGATGCTGTGGATGAGCTGAGTTTGATGCAATGTAGGTTCCGTGGGGAAACAAAACTTATAAGTGAAATTGTGACATGTTCTTAACATTAGTAAAATTTGCAGGGTATTCTCGATCATGGTTATAGAAGTTGGCAGTTAGTACTTGGTTGGCATGATCACTGGTTAAGGATTAATTAACAGTCGAGTGAGTAATCGGATTTAATTGGGCATTAGTTGGTTTTGAATTTTTTAATCATTTTAAATATGTAAATCAATTTTTAATACGTATACTTTTATATATTCATATATTTAGCAATTTGCATATTTATAAGAGCTTAGAAAGAAGAAGCTATTACAGCAAAAGAAGAAAAAATGAAGCAAGTTAAGAACAAAATGTTTGGTATATAATATGAGCGAATGTTCAAAAATAAATACAACATGCCCCAAAAAATAAAAGTTCTATCTGTTGTCCCCCTTTGAGATATTGCAACATCAGTCATGCCCCTCCCTTTTTTGGAATATCAGTTGTGCCCCCAACTTCTTGCCGTTCTATCACTTTTGCCCCTCCTTTACTTTAACCATCAATAAGTTGGACTTTTTTTTGAGTAAAAGCTCGGGGAACCCTAAACCCTACCTCCATCTCATGCAAGAAGCTCCGTCTCCTCCTCCTGGATGCCACAGAATGGAAGAACCGCGTGTTGGCGTCCCCTTCCCTTAGCCACTTCTGCCTGGCCCTCTGCTGCCAATGAATCTCCTCTTTTTTGTCCTTCCGAAGCACAGTCTCTAGCCATGCTGCCCTCTCCTCCACCTCCTCCGGAGACAGGCTCCGATCATCATCAGGCCCGTCTAACCTGCTGATCCCAGTCTCGCGTCTGCCCTGACGGCCCGTCGCCTCCTGGCGACATCCTTCCCATAAGTCAACCGCAATCGCCTCAGTGACTCGAGCTTGGCCGCAAACCGCGACACTGCCGAGCCCGCCACCGCCACACTCCGCCAATGTTCGTGCACCATGTCCCGGAAACCATCCCCCAACAACCACTTCTTCTCAAAGCGAACGGAGAACCAAGCCAAGCGCTCCTCACCAGAAAACCATAGAACATGAGTGTGATCTGATATAGTCCTCGGAAGAGCCCAAGCCCTCGCCAAAGGGAAGACCTCCCCTGCCTCAACTGACATCAGGAACCTGTCGAGTCTGGACCTCGCCCTCACGTTCCTCCAAGTGTACTTGCACCCAGCTGCATCCACAACAGACAATCCCAGAGACCGAACCACCTGCCTCATATCTGTTGATCCAGGATCAGAGCCTCCGCTCCCCCCCGGCCTGTCTTCCGGTAGCAACGTGACATTGAAGTCGCCACAGATGATCCAAATACTGTCGCCAGCCTCAGGCCCATCACTCTCCAGATCCTCAGCCAAGCTACCATCCTGTCGTCGACACAGGACATAGACATTAGTAACGCACAGACAGATCCCATCCGCCCTCCGCCGCAGCCGAACAGACAAAGTGAATTGGGAGGCGGACATCCCCAGCAAGTCGAAAGAATTAGATCGCCAACCGGAGAGCAAACCCCCTGAAGCGCCAACATCCCCCTTGTCCGCCAACGAGAAAATCCCCCCTACTCTGCAACTGGTCATCCAAAGACTGCAACTTAGTCTCCTGAAGCAAGAAAATATCTGCACCAGCCTCTCTCAGCAGATTCTGCACCCCGAGCCTCTTTTCGGACCGGCCCAGGCCCCTCACATTCAATCAATAAGTTGGACTTAATCATGATTTTTTCAGTCTATAGTTAGGTTAAGGGGGACATAATTGTCCAAACACTCCCCCACCCATCCTCATCCTCCTCTAGCCCATTCTCCTCCGCCGCACGTGGCCTTCGACTTCCTTCTTTATCGTCCTCGTTGATGCACAGAACATCTACGAGGGGGGAGGCGATTTGCATATTTGACTGCTTCTTCTATGCATGAAGAGGGGGTGGAGGAGGAGGGGAAGCTGGAGTAGAGGGGCGGAGGAGGATGAGGTTGTGTCAGAGGAGTAGAGGGGGCAGATTGGGAGGAGGGGAAGCTAGATGTAGGCGGCAGAGGAGGATGAGGGGGAAGAGGAGGAGGCTGGGGGTGGAGCAGGGGGAGGGGCGTTGGAGGAGGAGGCTAGGGAGGGGGCATTGGAGGTGGACACAACTGGGGGCGGAGGAGGGGGACAACACGGTTAGGTTAAGAGGGACATAATTGTCCAACACACGGCCTCCGTCTTCCTTCTTTATCGTCCTCGTTGATGCACGGAACATCCATGAGGGGGAGGCGATTTGCATATTTGACTGCTTCTTCTGTGCATGAGGTGGGGGTAGAGGAGGAGGGGAAGATGGAGTAGAGGGGCGGAGGAGGATGAGGCTGTGTCGGAAGAGTAGAGGGGGCAGATTAGGTGGAGGGCAAGCTGGAGGTAGGGGCAGGGGAGGATGAGGGGGAGGAGGAGGTTGGGGGTGGAGTAGGGGGAGGGGATGTTGGAGGAGGAAGCGATGACTGGGTGCAGAAGCGGTTAGGGACGAGGGGGAGGGGGCATTGGAGGAGAAAACAACTGGGTGCGGAGGAGGGGGGCAACACGGATGTTCTCAACCACTCGATCGTGAAGGCTATTAAGAAGGGAGCGGACGATGCATTCTTTGGTGTTGGAGTAAAGCTTGATCATTGATTGGTGGAGGGTCCCGGGCGAGCTGTTGTAATGTAGAAGGCACTACAAGGGGTCATACCCAACATGGTTGACCATGAAGCTGTCGGAGTTGAAGAAGCGGGCGACATCGTGCAAATAGGGGCGGTGGGCCAAGGTGGTGTTGTGCCAGACGAGGGATGAAGATGAACATGGTGGAGGTGGGAGAGGAGGCTGGTGGTGGAGCAGGTTGGTGATGATGAGGAGGAGGTTGAGGTCAGAGAAGGAGGGAGGGGGAGGAGTTAGTAAAAGACTATTCAATCCCTATTTTTTAAATTTAGTTCCCTTTGTATCCCCAAAGGTAATATCTGTTTGCTTTGGGGATGGATGATAACTAACCCTGAGGTACAAGTGATAGAACGACAAGAAGTCAGGGGTACAACTGTTATTCCAAAAAATGGAGGTGATAACTAATATTCAATATCTCAGAGGGTCACAAATGAAAAAAATCTAAGAAAATGATATAAGTAGCAAATGAGATAAATCAATCCTCAAAGCCATCATCTAATCCAAGCTCTTCTTCTTCATCATCGTCTTCTTCTTCTTCTTCTGTATCTTCAATATGTAACTCCTCATCCATCGGTGTAGCATTTTAGCTCGAAGATGAAGCTCTCCTGTCGCATTCACCTCGTTGTTTTCTTCTCGATTCCAAATTCTCTTCGGCACTACTAGTATGTGCTACTTTGTCCCAAGTCTATCCAGAACCTAGGAAAACCTCCTCATCTTGAGCATTGACATCTCCGGTCCATTTACTCAAGTATGCATGATTACAAGATGAAAGATGATCTCTTTCTTTCTCAACTTGATGTTCCTGCAGGTTGGAATTGAAACACACATACTTAAGATCGTTCAGCTTCTTCGTCTCAAACTTGTTTCTCTTCTTGGTATGGAACTGAAGACCAAAATACATATATTTTAATTTTTACAATTATTAATCAACTTGGGTAGGTGAAGTGGAGCCATTACCGAGTCAAATGTACTCCAGTTACGCTTACATCCAGAGGATGAAGACATCAAGCTCAAGATCTTGATGGTCACAACTTTCAAATGAGGCGTGCCATCTCCATGATTATACCACCAATTAACTATTAAATTATAGAATTGGTTATGTTAATAAAAAAAAGATGATTTCATTGACTTGAATTGAAAACAATGACCGATATACCCGGATCGTAATTGCTATCATTTTTCATTCTTTGTCTCACAGTTAATGGCTTGCCAAAATCTCTGCGACCAAGTTTGTATGCCGGAAGCTTGTCCGTGGTGATTGCATCTTGTATATCCAAATTTGGATAAAATCTTCACATTCAGTTCTCAAAACCTCTCCTCACCACAGTATCTGGATCACCATGAGATTCTGTGTAGAAGAAGAATGTGTTCAAATAATAAGCTGCTAGATGCAATGGAGTATCGAGCATTCCTTTGGTCTTGTAGGTAACTGCGTACACAAAATCATTATACGACAACTTCACGCCATTGAAAGATGTAATTATCTCCCGCTGACCTCCTTAATCCGTATGTAGACAAAGCCCATGGGTAGGCGTCGATCTGCATCAACCACACACAATAAATGAACCAAAGGTGTGAAGACTCGGATAGCATGTGCAGTGTGGTTACAGAATGTAGGGCCAAAAACTATGAAACTCACTGCTTCTTTCTTCTTGGTCTTATACCATTTGCAGTTCCTCCACTCTTCTGGGGAAAACATCAACCTCGACTTATCTTTTTTTGTTTCATTATAGCTCTCAAGAGTGAAGAAAGTAGTTGCAAATGTTGTTTGTACGGGCCTTGCAACGTTGTTCTTGTTGGTAAACTTGCACATCAAGCTCAGAGTTTTCGCGTGAGAGTAGATGAACATCGTGAGCCTCTTCGCCTTTGTGATAGCACTCTCCACCTTCGTCCAAGGCCCTAGATATCGGTTTCGGTCACCATGTCGGTGACCGACCGAGATGAAATTTCATCGAAGTTCGATCGAAAATTCGATCATTTTTGTACCAGCCCCCCATATTTCGGTCATTTTGGCCATTTCTGCCGAATTTCGGTAACATGTTGAAACTGAAATTCGATTGAATTTTGTTGAAATTTGAGGATATCCCTTCGTCTTTTTGCTTATCTCCTCCAAAGCAAGATCAATAGAGTGTGCGGCATGCGAAGTCCACCAAATCTGTGGATATTTTGTGAGCATCAATCTTCCGCATTGGCGGATGTATTATCTGCTACAATCTGAATCCTGTTTTCCATTCCCACTTCATTCAACTCTCCATCAACTTGGAAATGTATTCCACAACATGAGGCTCATCCGATGCCTCTATGGACTTCAAAAATGAAGTACCCAAGGTGCAATTGACACAGAAATTGATGATGCTCCTTCCTTGCATGTCCGTCCACATATCAGTCATAAAAAAGCATCCTGTTGACTTCCACGTATCACAATGACATTGCAAGTCATCATGCATTTTCTTCACTGCCTTCTTCAGAAACAAACCTCTGAACTCATACCTTGTGGGAGTCTTTAGTTCATGCATGTACTTCCCAATTGCCTCCATCTCCATGAAAATCTTCGTTGTCAATGCTTTGAAAGGAGTTGTCGATGTATTTGCCCAGTTGGATATGTAAGAGGCAACCCTATCACGATGATCCTTAAAGAATGCATCTTTTATGGTCATCTGACATGATGACCCTTCCACTGCGACATTTTGCTCCATGGAGTCGGATACTCTTGATCTCTTCGTCGAAGCCGCATCTCCTGTGATATCAATTTCTTCTCTCATCTCTTGAACATCAATGATTTTCTTTCCCTTCTTCCTTGTAATGTCATCAAGGTACACGATCATCTTCTTCTTCATCTTCTCATCCACCTAGGGACATGCATCCACGCCGCCTCTTCAGTTTGTCAGATATTGTTTGAACATGTACTCACCTCCCTTGACAATCTTCTTGCACAATCTGCTAGTAACCGTATTTGGATCATCCAGTTCGAAAGGTAACCATCTTGCCATACATGATTAGTTGATCCTGGCGGTATGTAAAAAGACGAGTCGCCATCGGAAGCGACGTTTCCCAGAGGTGTAACCATATACATAGCTAGAAACTCATAAGTTACTAATCAACAAACTCACTAGTTAGCTATTCGACAAACACAAAGCTAACCAAACTCATAACTTGAAGTTATTAATAACAACAAACTCACATGGTACTATCAAAATCAACAAACACATAGCTAACCAAACTCACAAGCTGAAGTTAATAATCAACAAACAAACTCACAAGGTACTAAGCAAAATCAACAAACACGAAGCTAATTAACAACCACATACGATAAATAAGCTAACCAACATGCCAATAACCAAGAAATATCTAAGTTAACTAACATTTAGAGCATAATAACCACAATGCTAACCTTGTATAAGCTAACCGACATGCAAATCAGCAAAGATGTTCAAGTTGTACTCCTAAAATAACCTAACCAGGTAACCTACATGCAAATAAGAAAGAATTATCTTAGTTAACCAACATTTAGAGCATAATAAACATAATGTTAACCTTATATAAGCTAACCATCATACAAATCATTAAGAAAATCCAAGTAATACTCCTAAAATAACCTAACAAGCTAATCAACATGCAAATCAACAAGAAATATCTAAGTTAACCAACATTTTGAGCATAATAAACACAATGCTAACCTTATATATACTATCCAATATGTAAATCGTCAAGAAAATCTAAGTTTTTACTCCTAAATAACCTAACAAGCTAACCATCATGCAAAATAAGAAAAATATTTATGCAATGATAATTATGATATCTAAGATCAAGCATTGAACCAAGATAAAATGACAAATGAAAAAAATTGAAAAAACCTAACCTTATATTGGCGGAAGTAGGTGGAGAAGAGGGAGTTGCGACACGGAGGAGGAAGCAGCGGAGGCTTGTCGCTAAAATGACTGGTCAAATGGTCGCCGACGCTGCTGAGGAGAGGCGGCGACACGACGGAGCTCGAGAGTCGAGGAACTACAACCGACGGAGCTCGGGGTAGGATGGGGTTTCGTGCGAAATGGTTTCCCCTTTTTGTTTCATTTGAAACTTTAATGCAAAAGTTGGCCGACTAGGCCAGCTAGTCGCTTGCTTAATTGGGTCGACCCAGCTATAGGTCGATTTGACTTAGTCGAGTCGGCTACCCCGATTTGACTAGTCGGACCAACAAGTCAACCTAGTTGGTCGACTTTTATAACTATGTTCTCGGTTACATGTGTTGACACAACAATGATCCTTCTCGAACCTTGTGCCCCTTTTTTGGTAATTATACGAGGAAGGTATTTGTGTACCACAAGTTTTAGGTGTCTTGTCGTACGGAGTTAGGGTTTCATGAGTCTTTTATGGAGCATTGAAGGAGCATCCTGGTAGGAGATTTAGGAGATTTAACTCTAACGATACTGGTGGTAAGATTGACATCGTTGAAATTCTCCCTTATTGAGTACCTTCAGATGTTGAAGGAGTATAGGGAGTGGAGGTGACTTGAGGCATGCTGCGGATGAAGTGATTGGATAGGCTGGACGACAAGGTTCAGGAAGTGTTGCAATATTCATTTGGCCATGCAGTTTAAAGCGAGTAAGCAGGTTGGTGGTGGATTACGCAATGGTATATGAGGATTATGCAGTTTATAATATTTTGTTGAAAATATATTTAAAATACAATAATAAATACAAACATTACAAATTTATGGCAGCCGGACATAGAAACAAAAAATTACCCACAACTGGAATTGTATCAACTTATTCCAACAAGTTCAGATTTTGAGTCCCCA
The DNA here is from genome assembly GCA_037367405.1 of Ottelia alismoides. Lineage (NCBI taxonomy): Eukaryota > Viridiplantae > Streptophyta > Magnoliopsida > Alismatales > Hydrocharitaceae > Ottelia > Ottelia alismoides. The sequence continues at coordinate 792,795 of JAZKJV010011152.1, read as the reverse complement.
CCTGACGGGTGATCTCCTCACGAGTCATTCCATAGACGCTCTAGTCATTTTGTAGTTGATCACAGACTATTTTGTAATTTGGTTCCTTGACAGCCACTTAGACAAGTATCTTTGCTTTCCTGTCATTAGTCAGAGCCTTGAAAAATTGTAATTTTCCAATCAATGTGGTCTTTGATTTTTGTCGTACTTCTAGTCCTTTGTCCCAATTTTTTTATGCGTAACTTTTTCTCAAGCCTGATTTCCATAAGAGAAATTGTTTTCATTTTTGTTTTGGTTCTTTTCCTTCAATTTTCTTCTCAATCTACTACCGATTGAGTTTTTGCTTTTTTTTGAGACCCAAAAGAGGGGGAGACACTCAGCGGTGTTCGCCCCAATTAATTAACAAAACAAGGTAAACATGTATTTTACAAAGGTACTGAAAGACACGGCAAAAAGGAAACTACAACAAAACCCAATCATCGACTAAACATGCACAGTGCAAAACGATGTTTTCCTTGTAAAAACGCTGTTCCGAGAAGAGAGCTGCATTTCTGCCCAGCCAAATTGCCCACAAGCTTGCCACGGGTTACAGGAGTGTCCTCCGCTCCCTATCTTTGTTGGCCACCAATGGGCCACAGAAGGAACCAAATCTGAAAAGCAAACCCAGCCTACAACCGCTTCCTCCCATACCCCGGTGACCTTAGGGCACGCGAAGAAGAGGTGCTCAATGGACTCCACTGCATTGTCGCACAAAATATACCTATCAGAGATATTGCCTAGAAGCCTAGCGCAACGATCCCTCGTCATCAACCACTGTCTACGAAAAAGCCACAAGAAGAATCCCACCTGTTTAGGGATCCTCAAACCCCAGAAGAAACCGCAGTCACGCACCAAGCTCTCCGAGCACGAGGGCGGGGGCCTACAGATCGCCCCATATGCCTTCCTCTCCGAGAACGGGCCCCTCTGCCAGGCCCAATAATCTCTCCCCCCAGAAGGCCGACCAGTGTCCCTGATGGCATCTAGCAAGGCAAAAAGTGCTCGAGTCTTTGATCGGAGAAATTAGCAGAGAAAGCTGGGAACCAACCACCATCTGATCAACAAGAGGCGGCACAAGCATCTTTATCAACCACCAAAGCGAATAGGCGAGGGAACCGCGAGCTCAAGGCCCCCCACCCCCCCGCGTCCAATCATCAGTCCAAAACCTGAAAGAGACACTATTGCCAAGCACCGGCGTAAAGAGAGATATAAATCTTGAGAAAACCTCCAGCACCCCTTTCCAAAAAGGTGTTTGGGCTCCCACCATTTCAGCCGCCACAGGAGGCGCCCCACTAACCCCGCGAATCTCGCTCAAGATCTTGCTACACAAATCCTCTCCTGGGCCCCATATCCTGTTGAGTTTTTGCTATCCTCAACGCCTTGCTAATTTATGTTTACTAATATCAGCATGGTCTATAAATTGCTTGGTCTGTCAAGTTTTGATTTCAACTATGTTGGAGGACTATTAGCCTGAGGTTGAAATTCCAAGCCAATGCTTGCCTTTATGCATCATTTAAGTTATTAATCTATTACCTAAATTGTTGCTATCATCATCTTGGGATAATTTCGGTTTACTGTCCGCATAATCTATGGGATGTTTTCCTTGAAGTTTTGATTGCAACTGTCTTGTCGGATTAACAGCCCAAGGTTAAAATTCCAAGCCAAATGTCTCCTGTAGGTCCTCGCTATAACCAGGAACTACTGCAATTTGCACTTGTCGTCGACCTGAAGATCCAACTAACTGCAAATGTGAGCTATTGGTTGTAGCAACACTTTATTGTTTCTTCTGATTGCTTTAACTGGGGCTTAAAACATAAGATGTCAGGTTGAAAACAACCTATACACCTCGTTTTCTTATTTTTGCCTTCAGTGCTCTTCAAAGGGTTATATGTCTACATGCACTGTCCATAGAAGAGAGGAAAAGTCTTGACAAGCGGCACTGCTCAGTTTGGATAGGTAGCGCATACTCGGCCACATATGCGGTTTAGTCAGACCGAGTATGCGCTCGTGCCACATATACACCACATATAGTATATGCAGTTCGGTGAACAGACCCCTTTCGCATAAGCGCCTGTTTGAACCGACTTTCTGAACATTGTTGGATGATGTTAGGGTGTTGTGCGCCTAAGAATTGTAGGAAATGGGAGTATTTGGGATTGCAAAATTTTTTCTGGATGATGACGGGGTGTTGTGCGCCTGTGTAAAGTGAGATTTATAAAAGATAGTCATACACTGGATTGATCTTCCTTGTGGATTGCCTTTAGAAGGCATGGTTTCGTAATGTTTTGGCTTTCTTGGATGAAGAGACATGCTTCGATGACATCTTTCTTGATACTTGTGAACAGTCAACCGAAAGTTGGGGGGGGGGATCCACCCTAAATGCAAAGTTGGTAACGTCCTACAACACACTTATTATTGTGGAAAGCGATAATGCTGAAGCGTAATCAAGGATAAACATATAAAGATCCATGAATAACACATGGGTTTACGTGGAACCCTAGTCCATAAGGAGTGCGTGAAACCATGGGTTAACCACGCCCCATAAGGGTTGATTTGTATAGTTTAATTCTCTCAATGAATACGTGGGCGTGAGGCTTCTTATATATCCTTACCATTATGTTTAAGTCTCACTCATACACACTACGTGGATTAAACTTGAGTGCATATGGTAATTGGATCCCGACCCATGCAGAGATGCATACTCTAACACCCCCCAGTATCAGACTAGAGCATGCAAATCCCATCTTGGAAAAATAGAAAGAAGGCACTCTCTCACTGAATACAAGATACTATTGCTAATATCAACTCAACACATACTCCATTGGTTGCTTGTTGAGGATGTTGCTTCTCATGACTTGGTGGTGAGGAGGAATGCAGGGCTAAAGTGTGAGCGATGATCCGTACAGACATCTAGATCGATGGTTGGCTCGTGTGCTATGTGTTGTGTCTATTAGAGTCATCTGTATTGGAATGAGTCTTCTCCACGAAGAACTTTGGCTCGGAACATGTTGGATTTCAATGCAACATGTGAATAACTTCTCCATCTCCCTGGGGGTCAAACAAAGAACGTCGTGGGGATATCCTTGCATAGATATGAGAAGTTTGTTACTCTCATAAGGACATCGAGCGGATATCATACTGGAGTTCACGATCTAAAGAAAGACATGGGAACAATGTTGCAGTAGTTGGTCGACTCTTTCGCATCTTTGGTTCGACTATGATGTGAGGGGGGGGGGAGAAGTGGGGATCCCCGACTAAATGAACATCTAGTCAGCCCGACCGAATAGTCGGTCTGACTATTTGATCTATTGGTGACTGATTATCAAATTTTTTTTATTTTTTTATTTTTAATTTTAAACGTTACCATTAATCATGGTATTGCCATAAATGTTAAAATTCCATATATATACCTTAATGAGTGGTAGTTTTATCTTGGATTCTTGTTAATTGATAACCATATATGCATACAGATATAAAAATATATGTATTAGGATTACTTTTTATATTGAAAAGAATAAACATATAAAATTGAATAATCCCCAGCAGTCGCCCCGGATACCGATTATTCTCTATTCAGTGATCCATCGATTGAATATCGATTATCAACTTCTGCAAAACTCTGTGGGAATATCTGTACAGGAGTTTACTATCGCTGGAGGAAGCCATAATAATATTAGTACCATAGTTCACGGTTGCTGGAGATAGATGCTAAATCGAGTCCTCTCTAGAGAACTCGGAGAAACTGGGTCACTTGGACATAGAGTGCCTCAAATGTAGAGTATGATTCTGAAATCTCTACACAATACTCCTTTCTCCCATACTTGTCCGATAAGATGATATATACAACCAAATTGGGAGAAGAAATGAAGTAGGAAAAAGGAATCGTCATATTCCCCCCTTTTTCCTGGTTTTTCCTCTTTTTTAAGTATCTCATTTTTTAGCATTCGAACCCCTTTTTTCGCGTGTCATCTTTTAGTAATCATTGCAGTCAATTGGTCCCAAACCCTCCCCCTTGTCCCTTTTTTAACTAAAAACCTATATGCAGAGGCCTCATACTTTAAATAGTAGTAGAATGTGGCCTTGTTGGGCCCATATATTTGGGTCCAATGTGAAGAAAGGCTTCCGATGGGGGCTTTTAATTTGTTTGCATGAAAAAGGGTTCCAAGAGGAACCCATCCCGTCACATGCCATAGTACCCCCCTAGGGAGTTGGATGGAACCTATATCTTCCGGTCTCCGCCACATGAGAAAAGAAGGTACGCCGTTCTCATCTAGTAGGCAAATTATGGCATCGCTATCGCTTGGGTTGTAGGTCTTGCTAGGGGCAAGTGTTGCGTTGGGGAAGCCACACCTGGTAAATATGGAGAAGGGTTGTTCAAACTTCATGCAAAGATGTTGGCAAGCGTAGGCACCATGAACACAGAGGGGCTGGCAGTGGGGGCAACATCACCTTTCGCTGCCCCTAGAGGAGGACGTTCTCTATCGTAGGGTCTTTAGAGGGGATTCGAAGAACCCATTACTCATCAGCAATGGGGAGCAACAAACACCTTACTTCGTTGATGATTCTTTGGGTTTACGAACCCATTACTACAGCAGGTCATAGCACCTTCCATTGGGATTTGGGTTAATCTCCCTCTATCGTTGGTTGTTCACGGGGCGGTGCATGAAGGCATTTCTGGATGATGTTCGGGAAGTCACCAAAGATGGAGTTGATGGTGCAAGAGATGATGTAGTTGCAATAGAACTAACAATTGGTTTGTACGTAAAGAGTGTCATGAAATTTATCCATGCGGTAAGAAGGCTGACATGTTGGACTCGACTCGAAGCTCCATGGCCTGGTACCTGAGGATGTCAACGATAATATGAAACCCCACGGATTTGATGATGAGCCCTTTTCCTATCGCGACAAGTGATTGTTTGGATGGTAGATTTGCTGTAGATGAAGTTTCTGTCACCAAGGATCGTGTAAACTGGAGAAGGATCTAATAGGGTTTGCCAGAATTAGGGTTCCGGGATCGCAACAAACACTCGACAATTTTGTAGGGTTGCAGAAACCCTAGATTTTTCTAGACCTTGACGATGACGATCTTCGAAACTTGAACTGGAAATAGAACATGATTTGAGATTGTCCCAATAGAATTAGGGTTTCAAGAACCCTTGAATTTTTTTAAACGTGAACACATCATTTGATCTGACATGAACACAATCAAAAATAAATTTCAAGATCAAAATCAGAATCGAACCTTCTTTGATACAATGTAGAAAATGATAATGCTGAAGAATATTCCGAGATAAAGAAATATGAATGGTGAAGAACACATGGGTTTTTGTGGAATCCTACCTCACAAATAGCTAGTTGAAACCACATGAGAATTGCCTCAGAGGGCTGATTCTCTCTCAATGATTACAAATGGTATGGGGCTCCTTATATAGCCCCACCAATATGACCAAATCCCATTCAGCCCCACCAATATGACCAAATACCACTCATATGTGACGTGTGATTAAATCTTAGTGCATGTTGTAGTCACATCCTCGAGGGATCCAATTACCAATCTAGAGATGCATACTCTAACAATTGTTTGTCTTCGCAACTGACATTGTGGGTTTGGGAATGCTTAAAATATGTAAGGCCTGTTGCATTCATGGTTTGTTTTTGGGGGTTGGGTTGATGTACTGATCCTTCAGTACATGGACACTATCCTGTTCTTGCACAGCTTGTTATAAGAGGCATGCTAGGTTAGGATCCTAATTTACATATTCGGGGAGTCATCAGAGCTGATAATTAAATTTTACGATGTCAACTTTGTTGCTTTTGACATAGTAGAAATTGAAGAAAATGGTTGTATGGAGGCTCTATCTACTAAGCTCATGAGACTCCAGCTACTCAATCTCATCATATATTTCGTGGGTACCCCTGATATCTAGGTTGACCAGGGAATGGTGCTGCATTGTGTGAATATGCTTCTAGGATGGGATGGGGGGGGGGAGAAGTCATGAGTTATTTTGGTAGAGTACGAAGCTTGTCTCCCCAAGAGGTGTGTGGCCTGAGTAGAGGAATCTGAAGGTATTCAATGAAACTCTTATGGATAAATATGAAGGTATTTTGTGGCTGCCACCCCAGCTATTGATAAAACCTCTCTTCGTCTGTCAACAAGGAGCATGGTTCTTTTTCAGAAAAAAGAGGAGTGGTTGGATCACATGAAACTTTTGTGGTAAGGGGGTTCTGAACATAGATACCTTTGTGATATGTTGGAGGCTTGTTATGTTGGTGATTGGACCTAGGGGAGGGAAGGTGCCCTCAACATATGCTTTCAACGTTTGAAAGAGTGTGGTGGTGCCTATTATGCAAAGAATGACTTGTTTCCTGTAGCTCCAGCCGAGTGATAAGGAAATGTCCTGGATCTGGTTGGATGATTGGAGCAGCGTTGAGGTTGTGGCAGCATACTTCTTCAGATTTTTGCATTTGCTGATGATAGAGAGGTTTGTGTTGCTGTTGGGATGATTCTTGGTTATCCCACTTCTATTTTTTGTCAGACTTAAAGGCGCAGGAGTTTTCAGATTTAACCATGCTTTTGGAGATGTGCGGCATGTGCCTCCCACAGAGGGGAAGCTGGATGCTTGATGTTGGAGGGACGAAGAGCACATGGTTCAGGAGGCATATGGTTTGTTCGTACAACACTAGGGCTCTTTGGATTGGGATTTTGTCACGGACTGCAGACTGATCTGGCAGACACACACAACACATTCTTTTTAGTTCCCATGCTTTTTGACCATACTTTTACTTGGTATATCGATTTTTTTGCGGTAGGTAATGATTGAACCATATGATCTTCTGGATTGCAGTCTCACTACTCTACTTCCAGCCCAATTAAAAGGGCTACTTGGCACACTTTCTTTGTTAATCAGAATGTCATCTGATTTTTGTTTTATTTGTTTTTTTTATGTTGGCAGGGTTTACAAACCATTGATGGAGAAATTGGACCGTCAATTGCCTTTAGGAGGAAGCAGAGAGAAGCTTCTGGTTCTGCGTATTATGATTCCAGTACCTATGCTCAAGGTCCATTTGCTCGTGTTCCAGAGGCTTTGCGCCCAAAGCCAGGACGCCTTTCTAATCTTCAACAACGAGTATATGAGGTAATACCGTGCTTTAACATTTTATTTGTGGCGATACTGTGGTAACTACCTTATATATTCATCTTTTTTGGGTTACCGTGGCAGGAGTTTGTTATGTATCCCTGGCACAACCAGTCTAGTCATACTCCAAGTGTTATGTCCACTCCTGCTTCAGTCAGTTCATCTGGTGCTTCAGTCAGTTCTTCATTACCTCGTATTTCTGGTGGCGGGAGTGTGCAACTTAACTCTGGCATATATCCAGCACCAGTAACTGGCCCTGGTTTTAGTGGAGCAAATCAGCCTTCAGATCTGATATCTGACGAAATGGATGCTGTCTCTTCTCAGATTCTTAAGTCTGTCTTTCAAGCATGCAACAAGTGTTTGTCACTGGGTGGTTACGTGGGAGAGTTAAATTCTGATTTTTTTTTGTTTTCACAGTGTTTCAACATCACAGATGCCGACAAATGATATTATGCAGCAGATTCAAGATACAAGCCCTGCCATATCTCAATTCCCTCTTTCCAGTGCTGATTTGCTGGTGGTTGAAGCTTCCTCGATGGCTAAAGTAATTCACTTACAATCTATTCTGTAGTGCATTCCATTTTCTGATGTTAATGATTTGCTTCCAGGAATTTGGTGCTGTAATGCCATCATCGACGGGATCATCTGAACGATCAGGGGTCACCATTACAGATTCTGTACTGTCTACTGGAGATGTTTTGGATAAATATCAAATTGTGGTACAAAAGGCATGCACTGCAGCTGTTTCTCTTCAACAATTTAACTACATAATAATTGTTTCTTATTGATCCATTTATATGTTCCTTTTTGGGTGCATGCGTATTCTCGCCAAGGTTTGAAATCTCGATTTCGTTCCCTCCGCCCCCCCACCCCCCCGTCAAAATTGAATTTTTGGGAAATTTCGACGGTTTCGGTGGAAATGTCGAAAATAGCTAAAAAAACCATTTTTCGACTATTTTCCCGCAAATTAAGACCTTCCAAATTATTACAACAATAAATAACTTACAAATACACACTTGTATCACTCATATCGCTCATCTATGCCCCTTATATTGTACATATCGGTCATATCTATCATATCGATGTTAATACGGATTCTTGGTTAGTACATATTGGAAATGAATATCATCCAAGATCTTAAAACAAAAATAGCTTACAAATGCACAGTTATATCACACATTTCTCTAATCCATACGCCTTACATTGCCCATATCAATCATATCGTTGAGCTAATTGATATATATTGAAAATGAAAATCAAAATAATTAAGTTATTAACAATTAGAACACATCTTTTGTTCATAAAAATAATTGGGACATTTGATTCTAAAATGTTGATAATTATTAATGAGACAATGTTTCGATCCTAGAAATAACTGTCGTGGACAAAGTTCTAGTGAATTACAGAATTAATTGCAGACTTACAGTAAAGATGCATTTATTTACGAAAATAAATGGCAAACAGAATCAATCTAACAAGCTATATCAGACATCTAAAAGCTATTGAGTTGTTTCACCTCCATTGCTAAAGGGGTGAAGCTCCCCAAGTTGAAGAATCGTCATATGCATCGCCCCTGTCGTTCCCCCTGCGAGAGTGCGGGGAAAGTGCCCCCGACCCGAAACAAAATATATAAATCATCACGTGTTTTAGTATTGGGAGTGGCTAAATAAGTAGTAAAATCAAGCTCACATGGATAATATCATTGATATGCATATTTATCGGCAAGATTTTACCGATATCAGGCGAAATCCTAGAAATTTTGTACTGAAAAACATGAATCTCGATCGACATGAGTCGATATGTTGAAATATCATCGATATTTTGACCCATCTCAATCGAAATCCGGGAAATCGACATACGTGGGAATTTGATACCCCACCCGTCCAAAGTGAAATTTCAGCAAAATTTCACCGAAATATCGTGAAATCTCAATCCATGATTCTTACATTCAAGCAGTAAATTCTTGCATTTGGATCTGAATATAACCATAATATTTATAATAAAGAAAATCATTTCATACCCATACAACTGTGTATAATAATGCTGTTATATTATCATATGGTGTTGTTTAAAAATCTTGAACTTTTGAAAATTTCCTCTAAAAGTTCACCAGTGCACTTCAGAAGTCATCAACAATGTGATGATTCTCATAGAAATACATCTGATATCATTGCTCCAACATGTGCGTGCATATAAACACACAGTTATGCACATACAGACATGCATATTAACATGCAACATACCTGTTGGGGTTGGGTCTCAGCGGTCCTAGATTTTATAGTTGTTGCCCAAAATTCCCTGTCAAAAGCGTTCTGTTGCCCTAATGGTGGGCGTGACCATTGGGCCTTGCGGGGCTGCCCTTTCTCGATACGGAAAGCTTATGGGGCAATATCTAGGCCCCCGCTGGCGCGATCGGACATGCTGGTGCATGATTGTGGGTTCTTCTGGGGACTGAAGCTCCCTGAACGTCTTGGGTTCTTCCTATGGTTATTCCGCAGGCAAAGGCTGATGACGAGTGATCGTTGCGCGAGGCTACTTGCCAATGTCTCAAATAGATGTGTCTTATGTGAAGCTGCAGTGGAGACCATTGATCATCTCTTCTTCGTTTGCCCCAAGGTCAATGAGGTATGGCAGGAAACAGACGTGGATTGGGTTTGCACGAATGACTTGACGGCCTTCTGTGAGTCGTTGGTGAACAACAGAAACAGGGAGAGAAGGGACCTCCTGTGGCCCATAGCGAGGCTGTGGGCGATTTGGTTGGGGAGGAATGCAGCCCCTCTTCTCGGGGCAACGCTTCTACAAGGAGAACATTCTTATTCATTGTGCGAGATTGGTAGATGAGTGGGTTTTGGGTAGTCCCCTGTGTGACCTTTTTTTGGGTTTGGCGTGTACTGTAAGGCCTTTGTTTACTCTTTTTTTTCTCTTAATCTATTGGGGCGAACATCGCTGAGTGTCTCCCCTTTTTTTTGGCTCAAAAAATAGAGTTCTGTTGCCTAAAACATACCAATCTCATATAAGTGGACAAAGGAAAAAAGGTCATCAACTTAATGGGAGTTCATTGTGTTTTGTCTCTCTATTCGGGAACGTAGTAAGTGAGGAGGGCTATTTTTCTTCATAAACCACAGAAATTATTCATAGAAGGTTAAATCAAAGATGGTTCATAGTGGATGCACGGGTTATGACCATTGTTTCAAATAGTTTAACTTTTGTCCAGACTGAGGAATTGTACTATAATTTTATCCTCCTGTTAAATCAAAGAACTTCACCTATGTAAATAACAATAAAATACTTCAATTCTGATCAATATAGTTTATGTAATATAACCATTGTTCTCAAAGACTTTGTACATCTTTTTACTAACATTAACTTCCTGGGAGTAGTTGATTACATTTTTGATGTTCAGTCCAGTTACAGATACCCAACTAATTCTCACTCATTCTCCCCTCTTTTTTTTTCGATTTACTTTCAGCTTGAAGGTTTTATTTCTAAAGATGCCAGTGACGGTGATATTCAGGTATTTTTTCCATCTTGCAATGGAATTGAGTAGTCCAGGTTTTGCTTCTTGTGTTACACTTGCAATGACTCTGTTTTTGTTGCAATTGAACTCTGTTAAAGGGAGTCATCTCCGAGGTGTTGGAGATCTTATCTAAATGTGTCAATCGTGATGAAGCTGCCATGGCTTTTGCCCAGAAGGTATTCTAAATTGGCTAAATTATCTATAATCCCAGGTCTTGTGGATTTTATCTAGTGCCATGGTGCTGACAAAGTTGCCTGTTTACTGAGCAGGCTTTTAAGTGCTTGTATGATAATCCTTCTAATGCTGCACGTACAAGTGCCTATCTTAGATTTCTTGCAAGTATACGAGATGTTTGCAAGAATCTTGTCAAAGAGTTGACGAATTGGGTTGGTCTTCCTTTTGCTTATTCTGCTTTTTTGTAATGCATATATGACGTATTTAAATTCTATTATTAGGTCTCTATGCACTTTTATTTAAAAAAATCAGTCATTGGGAAATCCAGAGTAACCAATTTGTCGTACATATTGCTAGAGTTGTCTCAACGGAGTCAGGGAAGTTGCTGGTGTGGCATAAATGTTATGACAAACATGATGAATTATGAAAAGTGATCTTATGTTGTAAAAATACTATTTATTAATCATCAGTATAGCAGTTTGATGATATTTTATGTTTCCTTATTATTATCTTGCCAGCTGATTGTCTTTGAAGTCTTTCTTCTATGTGTGAGAGTCTGCTCCAATTTTGCATCATTTGTATCTTCATCTCTCTTTGTTCCAATATTTAGAAATAATGCCACTTCTTGTGGCAATTGTTAAAAGTAAAAAGGAATTATTACAATATGAGGAACCCACGCAGATGCTCTGCAACCAGATAGCTACTTAATTTAATTAACAACCTGCACCCAGTTAACTTGCTAAATGGAGAAGACAGTTACGAACCAGAACTGTAAAATACGGATTACATTCTTCCTTTTCATTTTGGATTCATCTAAATCTCATTTAAATGAGTAGGCTATCAAATCAATCTCAAACTGAAAAAAGAGCCGCTCTTTCTTGAAGACACCGCTCTTGGAATTGCATCTAGCAGGGGTTGAAACAACTCGCAAAATCCAACCACTTGCTAATTTTGAGGTTGGATTATTGGAGCTTTGGTTATAGCCTCCCGTTTAAAGTTATTTTCCCATGCACCTACACTCGGTGTTTGAGTATGACATTTTCTCCCTAAATCTGTGATGTTTTGGTATGCAGAAACGTACACACTAGATAAACTAGATAAAACGATACACGTCATTTTCAGCCTCTGGTACTAAAGGAAAGCTTAAAAGAAACTTATCTAGGTGGATGTAAATTTAGATTAAAATTTCGAATATATAGTTGCGAGGCATGGAGGTATGACTCTTAGATAGAGGGGAGCAAAGTCTCCAGTAATTCCTCCCTCTATCAGGCTTGGACAGAATATCGGAGCAAGTAAAAGTATTTTTTTGAAAAGAAGCAGGTAAAAAATCAATTAAATATCACAATAGGTATTACTTGAAAAAATGAAAACACTAGGTCTTCTTAGATAGTTGGAGTCCCCGGATTATGGTTACAATGGAGGTGACTCTTATATAGTGAGTGGACTCAAGTATTCTTAGGATTAGGGTTTATAAAATAACACTCGCCTTCAAGCTGAAGCATATATATATATTTATATATATCGATCGTTGCAGCTTGCTGCAACATTTCTTGAATTATGTGCGTGAGCTAGTTGCTTGTGAACGTATCAGCTGTCTTATTTGTATATGGTGACGTTGTAAGTACGAAGCAACACTCATTATATTAGGTCTCTAATGTAGTGGTAGTTAACTTCTTCATGTTTGGTTTATTCGTGAAACATGGGGTTGTGTATGTGTGTATATGTGTGGTTGCACAGTTGTCACATTTGAGCTCTATGATATGGCTGAGAAAGATATGAAGATATATAAGTACGGATCTGCTGATGCTGGAGACCTGACTTTGTATTTACTCTCAGCACTTGAGAAGGAGACCACTGCTTATTTCTTCCTCCAAGTAACTTGATTTTCCACTAAGTAGGTGCAGAATCATGCAGTGGATTTTCATTTATAATGTGCATTCTAGTAGGTCATGAGATTGAAGGTGTTGGTCATCAGTAGATCTTTTCCTAGAGAAGACTAGTTGTACCTTAGGACCATCATGTATGCATCGAAGTGAGATGAAGTAGGAGAGCTCATGAACTGACTCATCTTTTCGATGGCAAGAGATGTATTTGGTTGAGTAATGGTAAGGTGCATAAACTTTCTCACCAGCTGCATGTATAGACCAGTATCTTCGATAACATATGGCATAAAGATGCGCCCCTCAGGATCCATGGATATCTATGCTGACTTGGACTCTAGCATCCTCGTGTCTTAAAGCAGATCGGTGGCATGCTTTCATTGGGACATAACTAAGAGTTATAATATTGATATTGATTATCGTATCAACACCATGCCATATGAAATTTCAACGAAATTTCACCCATATCAATATACATTTGTGAGGGAATGACATGAAAAGGCCCCCATATCTCCATTTGGTTCGAAGTTACAGTCTCATGTCGAATTCAAAATTTTGATGAAATTTCGCTGAAATTTTACGAAATGTGTAACCCTTGATATAACTAATCCTTGGCTGGATCTGGCTATTTCTATCCCTAGAAAGTAGGTGGCCCCGAGTTTTGATCACAAATTGTTTTGTTAACCGCTTCTTCACTTCTGTAATGTTGTCGGGGTCATCTCTTGTGAGGATGAAGCCATTCACATAGACGGCATTGCCATGGCTCTTTTAACAATCTTTCGCATGAATAAAGAATGGTTTGTTGATGATCTAGCATGCCCCTGATAATATTTGAAACCAGACGCAAGGGCTTTGCTTGAGTCGATATATAGCTTTGTTTAGTAGGCAATCCTTGTGACTGTCCCTTTGAGCTTGAAGGTAGAAGGTTGCTGCTTGTAGACAATCTCGTTGAAGTCACCATATGGAATGGCATTGTTGACATCAAGCTGATGCAAGGGTAGTGTTGCAGAAGTCGGTATTCGATGTTCGGTCAGAACTAAATAACACATTTTTAGTATTTGGGGGAATATTCAGAATTATTCGGTTATGCATTTTTTAGTTATTTTAAATAAAAAGTTAAGTGCAATAAATATATTCTTATATATTTATACATATATGTCCATCAATCAATAAGAGCTCAAGATAAAAGTAACACTTTACATATATGAAGCTATAACATATGTTGTGATACTGGAATAATTGAAAACTTTAAAAAAACAAAAAAACATAAAAAATAATCAATTGCAACATTTGGCCGAATACTCGAATAATTGGGCCAAGTGGGTTGGATCGAATATCAATATTCTATTCAGTCGCTCCACATAATAAGAATATTTGGTCGAATATTGCAACAATGCGCAAGTGCCAATCAAGTTGTACTTTATCTGGCATGAGAATCCGTACTATGGAGAGATAGACGACCAGAGAGATTGTGGTAAAGAAGTCAACATCGTAGGGTTGTGTAGACTCGTTCTTCACTAATCGAGCCTTACAACGTGCAATCTATCTGTTGGGTTTGTACTTCACTGTAAGTACCCATCTGGATCGAACAACCCTATTGTCGCTAGGTGTATTAAGAAGCTACCGGCTATGGTGAGAAATTAGTGTAAACATCTCTTTTCCATTACTAGGCATCTGGACTCACAAAGGGCCTTGATATGGTTACGAGGAATTGTTGTATCAGACAGTATGCTTCAACGAGTAGTATGTAGGAGGAACCAAGTCCAGAGACAAACACAACATCAGAGATACAATGCTTGATACGCTGTCTAGTCCTATTCCACAAAGGTATTGGAAGGTTAACTTAAGTCATTAAGATACCTGTGTTTTTGTTCATGGACGTAGAAATGCCATTTATTTGTACATGCTCATACACTATTGTAAAAGTCGGCCGACCAGTCAAGTTGGGGTGGGGGAGCCGACAACCGACTCGACTAGACCTATTCGGCCATTAGTCCATCAACCCGATTACTTGGCCGACTTTTATCTAGAGTTTTTTTTATTTTTTTACAAGAAAACTTATTCTAATATGCTTAATGTTATATTTAAAGTCAATTACGTTTTTTTCCATTATGATAGTATAGAAAATGTACAAATCTATGCAAAGATATAGGAATATTTGTATAAAGCGATATATATATATATAAAATTAAAAATTCAAAACCGACTAATGATCTATTAACTCCTATTAGTTGACCGATTGCTGATTAATCCTTAAGCAATGACCCCACCGATCGAGTACCAACTTTCGATTTCTGCAACCTTGGACTCAGTTTAAGGATATACTTGAGGAGATGGTGCCAGCTCAGAAGAGATGTTTCTCCATGCAGAAGTAAACTGTAAAGAACGTCATGTGGAATTGGAACAAGATGAGCTAGGTAAGAGGGTGAGGGAGACATATGCAACCTAAACTTAGAGTAGAAGGGAATGGACTCAAAGAATGTAACATCCACACTTATGTAATGCTTCATGAATTGAGGATCGTAGCATATATGTCCCTTCTGATTCCTAGTTTACACAATAAGCACACATTTCACTGCTGTGGATGCCAGCTTGTCCTTGCCTGGACCAAGGAGTTGAACGAAGGTGACACACTCAAAAACCCTGGGAGAACCATGGAGAACCATGTAACACTGCCTTTCCTGAAAATAGGGCCTTAATGGGTACCTATTCACTAATAAAGGCAAGAGGCATGCAATTCATTATAAAAGTGACAGTGAGGAGTTCATCACACCAATACATCGAAGGAATATTATAGTTGATGAGCAGGGTACGAGCGATGTCATGGGCATATCGATGTTTGTGTTTTGCTACCCGTTCTGTTAGGATGTATGGGCACAACTCCCATGAGAAAATCGACAACACTTCATGTCATGAGAGAGGAGCTCACCAATATTGTCTGACTTAAGAGCTTTGACGATGGTATCAAATTGAGTTTTTATTTCATTTATAAATCGAACAATAATATAGTCAATAAGAAGGTTCATTACATTCACGAGAAAATTACCCTCAAGAACTAGGTAGTATCTATGTCCCAATCTATAGGGTATTGGTTGGGTCTACATACGTCAAGATGAATCAGCTCGAAAATGCTAATGTATGAGTAGTATCGGAGGATGAAAAGATACTCATGTGGTGCTTCCCTTTTTAGTATGCTTGCCACTCTTCTTATTTTGTCAACAAGCTCTAACTCTAGCAAAATATGATCCTTGTCCTATCCCCATATCATCCATAGGAACATTTGGGACCGCTTGGAGTTGTTGGTCTTGTTCAAGTTGGGGTTCGAGCCAAATGAGGGTAAACAAGCACACCCTCATATCCCTGTGATGTTATCTATGATTATGACTTATTTGGCTTTGGTGTCATGCTTGCTTGTAAAGAAATATGAAGGTGTACGGTAACTGCTTAGATCATACGTGGGTGGATATGATTCGAGGTCGTCGAACGATAGGTGAGCAGAACTCGTAGGGGCTTGTGTACTGTGATCGCACGAATTAACTTGCACGCGTGTTTGTTGTTAAAGCCTGTGGCAGCTGGAGAATCTAAGAGAGGGTAGATGATGGCGGTTGGTGGCGGTGGGATAAATATTTGGTGGAGAAGGGCAGATGATGCATGCAATGGTGGCAAATATGGAGGGAGATGCATGCAATAGTGGCATGCGAGAGTGACAGGGGTGGATGTGATGTGAAAACGATGTAAGAGGCGAGTGGAGGCTTGACATCGACAATGTAGAGCGTTGTGGATGGATTTCGGTCCTAATTTCAGTATTGATGGCGGTGATGACGAGATGGAGGGAGGGGGTACCGATGACGTAGAGATGGAGTTTGGAGCTTTGGTGGGGAGAAGGGGGGGGTCCTTTGGCAACATCGCGATTATGAGGGTGGAGCGACGACGACGTGGAGATGTAGGGAGTAGGGGGGTCCTTCGATAGTGACATGGAGAGAAAGAGGGTGGATAGACGTCGGTGTGGAGAGAGGAATGTGATGGGGGTGGGTGGCGACATGGAGAAGCGAGGGATGGGTGAGAACCCCATAGAATATATATTGCTTGAATAGAATGAGAACCCCAAGACTCCTTATATTAGTAGAGTCTTAAGGTTAGAGTCATAGTGGAGGCGATTCGTATACAATGAGTCGACCGAAATACCCGTAGGATTAGGGTTTACAACGAAGCACTCAACAATATTAATAGCATAGGAAAAAAAAAACAAAAAGGCTTACAATGGCCATTAGGACTTCGGATTAGGTATCTTGTTCCTTTGTTTACTATAATGTTATAGGGGGATGGCTTGCTAGAATTCTGTACACCAATGTTTGGGTGAAAGAGTGCATCATGAAAGCCGCTATCATGAAAGAATGATGAAGGCAATGAAGAAGTCGAACATGTTGAATCAACCACTATCTACATAGTGGGAGAGTGGTTTTTCTTTCGTTGCCACTTGGGTGAAAGAGTGCATCATGAAAGACACCATCATTAAAAAGTGATGAAGGCAATGAAGAAGTCGAACATGTTGAATCGACCACTATCTATATAGTGGGAGAGTGGTTTTTCTTTCGTTGCCACTTTCTTAAAGGACATGAGAACATTATTAAATGATGAGTTGGAGAGTATGCATCTTTGAAGGCACCATATTCACATCTTTCCATTTATAAATCATGCATTTGTGGACTCAATCCCATTGATATAAACTACGTAAGGAGAGCCTTTTTCATTAATAATGATGCAGAGAGGGATAGGATGGAGATTATTGTTTTTTCCTAAAATGTGTTTGGGCTATTTCTCGATCTTCTCCTTGTTGCCCAACATATAAGCTTGAAGTTTGAACTAAAGATATTTATTTGTGATGAATCGACCACTATTGTGTTTTATAAACGAGTCTAATGTAATAATGGAGGAAAATCTTGATAATATGTAGGAGGGACATCAGTAGGTTACCATCTCATTAACGTGTGTCCGTTCCTATAGAAGTCCATTTTATTTTCTCTCCATGTTCCTAAGATGCTCTGCCCAAATAACCTTCATCAAAGGCACAAATACCATTGGCTGACAATGGGCATTACCTATCATTGTGTTGCCTTTGTTAATTAAGGGTGTTATCCATTTATGGTCTTCAAATATGAATCAACCAAAAGTGTGCTGGGACAAAACTTTTGAGAGATGGAGCGATTGTGAGAATTGTCTTCTTTGTGTTGTGATAGTTGATTGGCAATTCCCCATGTAATTTTCTTTGAATCAGATAACTTCAAAACCTCTATATTTCTTTTCTTTTGTCCTTTAAATAATAAAGATGAAAACAAAAGGAGATTTATCTGCAGTGTGCTCCTTTTTAAGTTTATGTTACATGTCTTCCAAGTTCGATCGGCTTGACTTGTTACCCTAAACTAAATTGACTTCTGCTTTTGTATTACACGGGAAACTTGTTTCACAATCCTTTTTTATTTTACTATATTGATTTCATTGTTGAGAGTCTTGGAGAAGAGACAAGTACATGTCCTATACATTAACCTCATAAGGGATTTGTATGATATGGCTTCATCTTTTGTAAGGATCTAGTCTGGGAAGACTGGCTATATTGACATCAACATTGGTCTGCATCAAGGTTCAACTTTGAGTCCATTCCTTTTGACTTTGATTATGGACGAGTTGACTAGTCACATCCGGGATGAGATACCTTTTTCCTTTGTTATTCATTGATGATATTGTATTTGATTGATGAGACTAGATATGGAGTAAATGAGAAGATTGAGGTCTTGAGACATGTGTTAGATACTAAAGGTTTTCGTATAAGTAGGGATAAGAGTCTAAGACTAAATATATGGAGTCCACTTTTAATGGAAGCAGTGGTGAAGGAATCAAGGTGAAGATTGGTGATGATAATATTTCATTAGAAAGATTCTTTTAGATACTTAGTATCTATTTTGCAACATGCCTGGGAAATTGATGGAGGTGTTACTCACAGAATAAATATAGGTTGGCTAAAGTGGAGAGGAGCCTCTATTGTTCTATGTGATAAGAAAATTCCTTGGGAAATAAAAGGAGAGTTCTGCAAAGCAGTCGAGAGATATGCTATGCTTTATGGATCTGAATGTTGGCATGTGAACCATAGGCATGTGCAGAGAATGGTAGTAGCAGAAATGAAAATGCTAAGATGGATGTGTGAACATACATGTAAAGATCGGATTTAGAATGATGCAATCGGAAAGAAAGTTGGTGTAGCTCCGATCGAGGATAAGATGCGAGAAAACCGCTTAAGGTGGTTTGGCCATTTGTAATGGAGGTCGCTGATGCGCTAGTTAAGAGATGCAAGTTTTGAGATGTTGAACCGGCTGAGGGAGAGTGAGGAAGGGCCAAGAAGTATTGGAATGGGACTATCCGAAGGGATCTTAGTTTTTGGGTCTAATCCCCATAATGACCCAAGATAGATCTGAATGGAGACAAAGAATCCATGTAGCCGACCCTATTTATTGTGGGAAAAGACTTTGTTGTTGTATTGATTTCATGGTTTGACTTTTCGGCTTGGTACATCTGTTTATATTTTTTTACGTGTCTCCCTTGTTTGGTATCCTCTGACATGGTACGTTATCTTTATTCCTCTCATGTTTAAATGCCTTGGCAAATAGCATTATGCTATTGTTTAGCCAAATTTTCTACCATCAGTTTCCGTACATAGTAGGGAATATCATCACGTTCCACAACCCTCACAAGTTTTATTAAATTAAGCACAATTTTACTTCTTTTGGATGCATGATAGAAAAAATTAGGACGACACCTTTTACACTACGCACTTAATATTTTATAAAAGATAATATATGTAAAAGTATTAAACAATGTAGTAAACACAAAAAAAACACCCTTCATTGCACTAGATACTTGATATATCTTGGTTGGTTTCAATCATTTTTTCGAAACCTTGACATCCTGGTTCATTTGTGAGCACTCTGTGTTTTTTGTAGTATTTTTCTGGTCCTAATTCATGACATGTTCATTTCAGGTCATTTACTTGGACGATGAGAGGAAATTTAACAATGATATTATGCTTGGCCTTATCCGATCTGAACTACTCAATGTTGCTGAATTTGGACTTCATCTATCAAAAATTATAGATGGGGGAAGGAATAGTAAGTTTTAAACACATTTCTGGAGAAACAAGCTTGCCAAATTGAAATCTTTCTCTGACCCTTTTTCGTTTATGTTGGCAGAATCTGCTACCGAGTTTTCCATTTCTCTTATCAAATCCCTATTAGTACAGGAACCTGGCATTAATTTATCTGAATTTCATGATGTCATTGAGGTGCTATCAAAGGTGAGATATTCTTTTACTCATGTTAGTTAACATTGTTCTCATCGAGCAGCTTATTGATTATTCGATATTCATTAACTGTTTGAATGACAGCTAGCAATGCGCCCTGGTTCATCTGAATCCTTACATCAGCTTCTAGAAGTTGCAGTGACCCGTAACAATAATGCAGTTCCCATTTCTAATGCTGATGTTGTCAAGGACACCAAACAGGGAAAAGAACTAAAGGTATACTTTCAATCACACCTAGGAACTTTTGGTATAATTGCACTGCATTATTGTCAGTTGTTGAAATAGTCATTGTTGAACAGATTAGTGCTAGCCGTTCTGCTATGAACATGGATGAATATACTGCTGTTGAATCCACTGGAGTTGATTCCCCTGGTTTTGCAGATCAGGTTCATGTATTTTCTTCTTTTTGGTTCTTTTGTAATAAATAAAGAAATTTGATAGTGGTTTTGTATTTTGTGGAGAATAACGACTTTCTTTTTTTAGCTTTTCCTACTCATAATTTTGTATAAACAATCACAATCCGTGACATATCTTTCCCTTTATTTAGTGATAGAAAGCTACTATGATGAAATAGTTTTGATTATAAGTTGGAATTTAATTTTACGACATCTTTACCTTTCCGCATACTATGATTAAGATTTTATTGCTTAAGCACGATATTTTAAAATATTTTTTGTTTGTAATTTCATATATCCATAAAGCTTTTATGAAATATATTTTGAACATTGTTAATTTATTACTTGGTTTTTATCACTTGTGTCCTTAACTTCTGCAATATCAGTTATGCCCTTTTTTTCTAATATCACTTGGACCCCTTGGACCCCTGACTTCTTACAAAATTCACAGTTCTATGCTTCTATCAAGGTAAAGTAGGGGCATAACTGATATTACAAAAAGACCAGATTGTGAATTTTGGAAGAAGTCAGAGGACAACTCATATTACAAATAAGAGAGGGACGTAACTGTTTCTGCATAAGTTAAGAATGACACAAGTGATAGAAAACCCTTATTACTTTATCACATAATGAACCTAATCCTCCAAGTTAATTTGCGTCCTATTGATGGAAAAGAATGAGTTGTATTATGATAGGCCCTAGGGTTCTCTTATTTATGAGAGGAACCTATTAGGCAAATTACAAGAAGAATACAAAAGAAATAGAAAATAAGATAATAATAATAATAAAGATAGCCAATATCTCAACACTTCTCCTCGAGATGGAGCATACATATCGATCAGATTCAGCTTGGAGCAACATCTCTGATAAGGTCCTCTGGCTAGGGCCTTTGTAAGTACATATGCTGTCTGGTTTCCAGAGCTGACATGCGTAGTGGCGATAAGACCCTTCTGTATCATGTCACGAGTATAGTGATAGTCCACCCAAGGTTGCAGAAAGCGGTAGTTTGTACTCGGTCAGCGGGGTCACCTACTAAGGATTAGTCGGCAGTCGGGCGACTAGTTAGAATTAGTCGGTCGGTTTTAAATTTTTTAATTATTTTAAATATATAAATAAGTTTTTTATACATATATTCGCATATATATATACATATATTTGTACATTTTATATGATATCATGAACAAAAGAAGTAATTGGCTTTAAATATAACATTAAGCATATTAGAATATGTTTGCTTTAAAAAAAGTGAAAAAACAAAAAAAAGGTTGTTGTAAAAGTCAGCCGATTAGTCGGCCGACTAGGTGGACTAATCGGGTGGACCGACTAAGGGCCGACTAGGCCTAGTCGAGTCGGCTACCCCCCTGACTCGACTAGTCGGGCCGACAAGTCGGCCGACTTTTGCAAGCTTGAGTCCACCTCTATGTGCTTCGTCCACTCATGAAAGGCTAGGTTGTTGGCAATAAATAGAGCAACCTGATTATCACATTGGAGGCTCATGTGAAGAGGCACCTCTATAGTCAAGTCAGTGAGAACATATCTGACCCACATTAGCTCTGTGCTAGCCCGCACCATGGCCATATATTCTGACTCAACACTTGATCTGGCAACCACAGTCTACTTTTTACTCTTCCATGAAACAAGAGAATTCCCAATGAATACAACATAGCCTGATGTAGACTTTCTATCCTTTGGACACCCAACATAATCTGCATCTGGACATGCTGTAACTGAGAGAGATGTGCCTTTGCTGAAAAGAAGTCCAGTACCAGGTGAAGTCGTCAGGTATCTCAGAATCATTTGGACTGCATCCATATGTGTCTGTCTGGGTTGTTCCATAAACTGACGCACTTTGCTCACAACAAAGGATATATCGAACCTGGTAATAGTCACATATAATAGTTTGCCAACAAGCTCTCTGTACCTCCTCTTATCGACCTCCTCTGTATCATCATCATAGAGCTCCATGCTCGGGTCAATAGGAGTAATATCAGGTATGCAATCTACCATGCATGTCTCTGAAAGAAGATCTGCAACGTATTTCTTCTGGGTCATCACAAGACCTTGCTGGTTCCTGGCAAACTCCAGTCTTAGGAAGTAACGTAAATATCCAAGGTCCTTGGTCACAAACTGCTGAATGACCTAGGAAATCCTTGACACCCTGAATGCCCTGCTCGTCATCCCCTGTATCAACGATGTCATCAACGTAAATAAGAATGAGAATAGTACCTCTTTGAGTCCTATGTACAAACAAGGAGTGATCGACAGTCGATCGCATAAACCTCTGTTGCTCTATCAAGTTCGAGAGCTTCTGGAACCATGCTCTTGGACTCTGCTTAAGTACATAAATAGCCTTATGTATCCTGCAAACCTTTTGACCCTCCCCCTCAGCAGCAAACCCAGGTGGCTGCTTGGTGTAGATCTCCTCATGTAGATCACCTTAAAGGAAGGCATTCTTCACATCAAGCCGATAAAGGGACCGATCACGTGTCACAACCACAGAAAGTAGAAATGCATAGTAGAAAGCTTGGCAACCAGAGAGAAAGTATCCTGATAGTCCACCCCATATGTTTGGGTGAACCCACGTGTCACAAGTCTCACCTTATAGCGATCCACGCTGCCATCTGCACAATGTTTCACAATAACACCCATTTGCATCCCACTGTAGATGCATCAACTGGAGCAGAAACAATATGTACCACATGACTGTAGTGCGGCCATTTCCTCCTCCATAGCTAACCCCCACTAACTGTCGTGAAAAGCCTCCTGACATGACCGTGGTATCTCCACGGCAGATAGATCCAGGGTGAATCTTTTGAAATCCTCTGGCAGCCTGCTCAAGGAAATCTGAGTTGCAAGAGGATAAGTAGCACACTTGCATTTCTTCTTACGAAGAGGAATCAACACATCAAGATCATCTGCTAAGTCTGTAGTATGTGAGTTCCCCTCCTGAGAAGGCACCTTCTCATCCTGTATGAAGTTCTGCTGCATAGGCAACTCAATAGTGTCATCAGTAGAAATAATGGCTCTTTACTTACCTGAGGCGTGTTGGATGATGGGGAAGGCTTGTGAGCAGGGGGACTGGGTGAGACACGTGAGAAAAAACATGAGGCAAAAACTGAGTCACGGTAGGAGGAGCCACATGAGCATGTGGAGATGGTGGTGGTGGTGGAGGAGGTGAAGGTGGTGGTAGTGCTTCGACAGTAGGATGAGACATGTAGATCTCAACAGCAAAGTCAGACGAAACAAGTCTGTCACCTGTAGGAGTAAAATACATGACATACTCAAAGAAAGTGACATTATCACCGACAAAGTACTTCCTCCTAAGCGGATCAAAACAGGAGATACACCATGAACAAATGCAACCGAACTAAACAATGGTCCAAGGATTCGGCCCTCCGTGGAATTGCGCAGGTGATTGTAGATATTTTTTGTGGAGAGCTTCATGCCAACCCACGCAAAATAGTCCAAGGATTCGGCCCTCCTGTCATGAAGAGTGCCAGTAGCAGGCGGCAGGACCGACAACAGCAACAAGTAGTCCTCCAGCCGTTGTGGCGGTAGATCATTAACGAAAAGAGAGACCCAAGTGTCGGTTTCACCAACCTGAGACACGGTACAACTTCGGTTCGCCGCCAATGCGAACAATCTTGGGAATCTGACGCTGAGCTTTCCATCCCCAGTCCAATCATCGGTCGAGAAACGGAATAAACGTCCGTTCCCCACCTCCGGCGAGAGAAAAGGCGACAACATCGGGAGGACACTGCGAATGCCAGACCAGAGCGGGGACCTGTGTCATAATTATAGTACCGAAATTTAGATAATTTACAGCAACAAAAACAATAAGACTTCTTTAATGAACTGAAAGTCACGATTATGTTTTAATCATAGTTATATATCATTTAAACGGTTAAGATTATTAATTTAGTTTCGTTTCGTGAGACTTGCATTCGACCGTCTCGAGACTCACACCTTCCCTCAATTGTAGGAAACCACCTCGATCCGTCTCTCATTTTTTAAAACATTGGTTACGTATATTCTTTATATATAATACATTATGATGCATAGAAAAACCATAATATATATTCAAATATACGATACAAATAGTAATTTATTCACTTATATAAAGTATAAACAACACACCCTGTATAGTAGAAAACTACAAAATCAATCAAAGAAGCCCATCATGGAGATACATTGCTTCATTATGCAGAGATAATTTGGGTGAATCATTGTGGCCTAGAGACTGCTATTGTTGCAGTCGAGAAATTAATTCCGCTACTGGGAGACAACCATTATTGATGATAGAGAAACTTTGCCGCTAAGAGGGAGGAAGGGGTGGGGGGATGTTTTTATTCCTGTTTTATTTTACTTTAAACATTAAGACACCAACATCTGAGAGCTTGGGGCGTCGAGTCTGGGATATAGGCAAGTGGGTGACTTTTCTGGTTACCTGCCATCTGCTTGAGTCATCTCTAGGTGGCGGATGGCTTCCTTGCCTCAACCTTTCATCTGAGATGACCGCCTTAGCATCACTGGGTTGATGTGAATCACTCTGGCAGAGGCATATAGCAATCCTTGTCTCTACTTATACCCGTTGTATTCATCTCTATGTATTATTACACAGTGAAGGCCCTGTTTAAGGTGAAGATATTATTACGTCTAATGAGAAGGGTGCCACTCATCATGAGATAAATTGACATAGATGGGTTCTTAACGTGGATGCTGCATGCCCTCTGCATAGCATGTATTAGTAGGATGCTGCGTCATATTGTCTTCGTCTGTCTCTTTTTTTGGGAGTTCTGGAATCAGTTCAACAATTCATGCTTGATTCTTGATCCCTTTTTGAAGGACATTATGGCCCTCCTTCAGATATCATTTGAGAGGAAATGTATCTGCTGCTTATCAGTTAATGGCCAAATGGGATTTAGACCATTTGCCATTACACGGGCCTTGGGGTTGCAAAGGAACAATGGATTTTCAGATCTGATAGACCCCTATGTCAAAAATATTGTTCATTTGTTTTCTTGTTGTTGTGTATCCTGGGTGAAAAGATTCCTATGCGCTGCTTGTTTTGTTTCGTCGATAAGTTTTCTAAATTTTCTGATCATGACTAGACGTTAGTGGTTGTTTCATTGGCTTTTCAAAAAAAAAAACTTTGAGATTTTTTCTTTCTTGGTTGATGATGTCTCGGACTCTCGGATTGAAATACCTCCTTCCACGGTTGTTTTTCACCCAAGTTACTAAAAGCCCATATGGTGATGGGAAGCATCAACAAGAAGTCCCCCCAAGAAAAAAAAGAGTCGGAATCTGTCATAGGTTTTTGTTGCTTTTGAAATTATAAAGAAACTCTGTGTAAGATTAAGAGATTTATCAGCTAATTTGTATGATGGACGTCCAAAAAGATGTTTGTCAGCTTATTGTGCTCTCCTTAATTGAGCTATGGTCATGATCCAACACTTTTTTCTGTCTTTTCTGTTTAACATCATAAATACATTATTGTAGGTGGTTCTTCTCTTCAATGACTGGATTCGTATCAACGAGCTTCCTGTGAATGAAGCTTTGTGCACCCATTATCTGTCTCAATTACAGCAAAATGGTCTTCTTAAAGGAGATGATCAGATGGATCGTTTTTTTTATTCTCTTATGGTAAACTGGCAATTGTGTTATTTAAAATTCTTTTCTAAGTATTTATTTAACAATAATTGTCTTGTTTCTATTAGGAACTTGCTGTTGGACACTGTATTGCATCTGAAAAACCAGGTCCATTGTCTTTACAGCCATCTCAGCAAGTCCAGCCTTTGTCATTTCTGGCAATAGATATTTATGCCAAATTAATTGTTTCCATTTTGAAGGTACATGCTCTCAAATATTTCACCTCATTAAAATTTACTTGATACAGACAATTCATCCGGATTATCTACGGCTTGCAGTAGATCTGGTTAATTGATCATAAATATTATCTTTTGATTGTACTTATGATTTTTATATTTGTTATTGTAGTTTTGTTCTTCAGATCAAGCAACTAAAGTTGTACTTTTTTCCAAGGTCAATATCGTCCAGTGATGTTTACAACTAAATTCTTTGAGCATGATTACCTGTTGATTTGATTTTGTCCATTTTTTAATGCAGATTTTATCCGTAATTGTAAGATGCGTACAGAAAGATGCTGAAGAAAGGAAATCATTATTTAACCCAAGGCCGTATTTTAGGCTCTTTATTAATTTACTCTTAGATCTTACTACGCCTGATCCTGCTCTTGATAGTGTGCAATTTGTGGTATGTTCTACTCTGTCTTAGTTCGAGCGCTAAGACTTTAATATAATCTGTGGCTGATAATTTCTTTCTTGTAGGTGTTGACATACTTTGCAAATTCTTTCCGTGCATTACAGCCATTAAAAGTCCCTGGCTGGAGGTGAGAGTATTTCCTGGTTTATTTTTGATATCCATGGTTTTATTTGCTTTTTTGATATTGAAGTCATATTCTTTTATAGATAAACTGTAAATACGAAGTTCTTTGCTTTAATATATGTTTCTTCAAAACTGTGGCTTGCCTACTCAATATTTGAATTTTAAGCATTGAGGCTCTTGGATATCAAAATACAAGCAAACATTCATACTGATCTAGTCGCTCCTTTCTATTGACTTATGTTTATGACATTTGATAACCCTTATCATTGAACTACAAAAATTGTTTATATAAGCTATATGTCCCTCACATTATGGTGTTTCATTGTACACATCCTTTATATACTGAAAGGGGTGGCCTAGGCCCCTATATTTGGGTTTACTAGTTTTAAATAAGTCATTTTTATTTCGAACTGTTGTGAGAAATCTGCCGAGTTTAGCCAAATCTGCAACTCGTGCAGTTCTACTGGTTTAGCACTCTGAATGCTAATAGCCATGCACATTCCCTCTTGGTGATTGAACACCCTTAAGACGTGCCTGTATGATGAGTCAACAGCTAGATATTAGTATATTACCGAGTTTTTCAAAAATATTGGTATTGCTTTCTCTTTTAGGAATTTGATGATCTTGGAACCATGTCTATTTGATAGTTCTATCTTCTTTGTCGTTTGTTCTTGATAGACATTGTTTCCAATTTATGCCTTTTGGTTATCAACCTCAATTATTTTGCTATTCTTAACTAGAACTTGTGAAGGCTGTGAGTGACATATAGTTAATGAGCTTTATAATTAATATAGTTCGATGTTTCTTAGCAGAATACTTCTTAACCCTCTGTTTTAATGACACAATATTAGAGATATGCGCTCATATTATTGTATATAATTGCAACTTGCATGACTGACAAGGATATCTAGCCCAAGTCTCAAAGCAAAGAACAAAGTTCTACTCATGTATCCGTACTTGTAAAAGCTCACAGTCAAAGTGATTGATCAAATTTTTATGACATGATCAATCATTTTTCATTATTGTCTATTTGTTGATCGATCACTTTTTATGACCCAATCTACTACTCTTCATTCCTTTCTATTTATAGACTTATCACTTATTTCACCTAAATGATCGCTTTTTGGTTATTTGTTGATCGATCATCTTTTTGATATGATCAATCACTTTTCAAATGAAATTGTTAAGGGACAATTGGATATTCGATCATCGTACGCTGATTGATCTATCACTTAGTTCAGACTTATTGATTAACTATTTTTAAGTTAAGTTTATAACAATGACTTTATTCTTGATTTGGTTCATAGGAGTTCAGAAAGCTCCAACATCTATTGTTGGAGTATAGGCGTCACTCATATGTTGATGGGTAATTGGATCCCTCTAGGGTCCAATTGCCATATTCGGTGTGCTTAGTCCCACATCTACCAGTTGTGGGATGGGGGGGCTATATAAGAAGTCTCACACCTTCTGTATCAGATAAGAGATAGTTGAATGCAACATCAGCCCCTTTAAGGCGTTCTCCTGTGGTTTCGTCCCGCGCCTTAAGGATTAGAGTTCGACATGAAATCCTGGTGTTTCTTAATGTTTATTATGTATTTCTGATATTACGCTTCCACATTTCATATTTCTAACATAGTATCAGAGCGGGTTCGATTCTCGAGGATTTTGTGTTCATTAATTATTTATTCGAGATTCGATTATCAAGAAGATTTGGCTCTTTCTTGTTCTTGAAGATTAATATTTGAAGATTATTTTTTGAATTATTCAAGTTCGAGTTTAGTCTTAGGGTTTCTTGAAACCCTAATTTTCAACCATTAGAACGGATCAATATCCTGCACCAAAGCAAATTTTTGTGTGCATGTACACGTTCTGAAGATCGTTAATGTTCAAGATCTGTCAAAAGCAACAACTACAATTTCGTTGAGAAACCCTATATCTGGTTTTGTGGAGACGTCAGCAAAGAAAAACATGATGACAGCAATGTTGCTTCTCCTTCCAGGTGGCGCTACCTCGATCGCACGGGACCTTCTTCAAAGGTGTTATATCCACTGTGCATAGCAAAAAAATGGCGGCAAGAGTATCGCTCCTCCCTCAGGATGCAACATCTCTAGGCGGTTCCCCTTACAACATAACATACCTCTCCATACGGCTCCTCATCGACGACAGAAGTCCCTCCAGTCGGTGCTACCTTCGAGCCGCCTCCAGCCATCTTCTCCTCTTCTTGTCGAGCTCCAGGCACAGGCAACCCCATCGGTACTCCTTTTCTCCCTCCAAGCGCAAGGGAGATGCCACTCACCTCTAAGAGGAGCTCGAAACTCCAGCCAGGCAGAGACCTCTCCAGATGGTAAAGGTGGCCGTGTATTGCGGTATTGTATGCCAACACCTCCACCTTTGGGCTCCTACGAAAACGAAGACATTGGGTTCTTTAGGAACCCTAGGTAGGCAACAACACTCCTCCCATCCAATTCCTTCGACAACGACGGTGTTGTGAGGTGTTCCCAATTGGGAATCCTATATAAGGCTGCTCTCCTTTGCGTGCTCAGTGGGTTGGTTGTTAAAAAATATTGATTTCAGGCCCAACGGGCCGTGTATTAAAAAAGGAGAAGAGAGAGGAAGGCCCGGGAAAAGGAAAAAATGGCCTCATTTGCAAACGAGGGAAATTATTTTGGAAAAAGGCGCGTAAAAAAAAAACGTACGCTTAAGAAAGGGAGTTGGCTATACAAAAGAAATGGCCGAGAAAAAAATGATTTTGAAAAAAATTGAGAAGAAAAGTTTAGAAAAAAGAAATGAAATTGACTGATGTAATTTTTGTTTCTCCTTGTTTTCTTGTCTTCTCTAAACTTGGTCGATGTCATTGTTTTCCGACCAGTATGTGAGAAAGGGGGAGTATTGTATAGAGTTCCACAGGTCTGACTCCATATTCTCCAGTTTAGACTATGCCAGTTTTCGGACTCTACACTTCAATTTCAGACTCGACATTCAGATCGTTTCCGAGTCTCTAGTTTGATGCACACATGTTTGCCATATTTTGTGTGGTCCCCTTCTTTTTGGTCTCACAGTTTTCACGTGATCCATAGGAACTCTATAGCAGAGATCTTATTTCCTATGCCACGTGGGCTAGGGTTTTCATGTGGTTTCATAGGTACTTCAAAGTAGAGATGCCATTCTCTGAACCAGTATGGAAGAGACCTAGTTCTCCAACGATGTGATTTTTCATAATCCATTCTCTAGTGATTGTGGACTCCAACGAGGATGTCTCTACGACCTTTTTTAGTTCGATCATTCAGAGTTGGAGCAGTTCTCCACATGATTCCGTCATCTACATGTGGTGGGCCGGAGTACTCCGACGAGGAGTCTCTTTTCAATTTCAGTGACTCTGACAGGAATAATACAGAACATACGTTCTCCGACGAGGAGACCCAGTTCAACTCACACTCCACTGTGTTTGTTCCTCCTCACCTGTACGACATGAGAAGCAACATCCTCGACAACAGCTGACAGTTGTGTTTGTGTTGATTTGATATTGTCCGTAGTGTCTTGTATTGTGAGTTTGAGATTTCATTCTATTTGTCCAAGCTGAGCATTGCATGCTCTAGCTTGAGGGGGAGGGTTGGAGTATATGTGTCACTCATGTGTAGATGGGTAATTGGATCCCTCTAGGGTCCAATTACCACATCCCGTATTTAGTCTCACATCTACCAATTGTGGGATGTGGAAATTCAGTGGCGGTTATATAAGAAGCCCCACACTTCCTGTATCAGATGGGAGAAAGTTGAACGCAATATCAGCCCTTAGAGACGTTCTCCCGTGGTTTCATTGCTATCCTTAGGGGGCAGCGTTCCACGTAAAATCGTGGTGTTTCTTAATGTTTATTCTGTATCTCTGTTATTACGCTTCCACATTTCATATTTCTAACATCTATATTTTAAAAATATATATGGTGCTAATTGTTTCATTCCACACAAGAAATTAGGCATATGTTGTCGATTTATATACCATACTCTAGAGAGCCACAAATACTTCCAAAAAAAATATCTTTCTTTTGCTCTTTTTAGACCCGTGATTGTCACTACCTATTCCCCTTTCTCTATAGCTTTTTAGAGATATGCTTCCATGTGATTTAGCTATACGATCATCATGTGTTTTTTGTGTTCTAGACTTCTTTTGCTATTCTGTTCTTTATCGATATATTGCATTCCATGCACATTTTGTGGGCTTGGCAGTTTTTTTTTGTAACTATACATTTATTTCACTTGTATTGTTGTAATCAAACTTGGTGTGTGATCCAAGTTGTAGGAAAGTTTTGGTGCACCGTCCAAAATTGCAGGATGCCTTTAGTTTTATCCAAAGCACTGTACTTCGTCTTGCAAACTTGATGTACGTTCCAAGTGACCTTTGGTGTGTGACCCAAAACATTTGCAAAAACAGTTCAATTATCCATGGTAAATATATTTTATATAGTGATTTGTTGATCGACTTGGGCAATGGGGAACCTTAATCGTGAGACTTGTGTTGTAGTTTTTACCCATTGAAGTTTTCATGTTAACATATTTATGCAAATAGTAATTATTGTTCTTTGTTCGATTTTCTTGTTTATGATTGTATAGTAATAACTTTTTATCTGGCCATAACGGTAAGATATCTACTATTCACCCCTTGTCTATTAGTATCATGATCCTACATGCATCCGCATTTGGTATCATAGTACTAGTTCGCATTAACAACATAATTGGATTACATGTATTTGGTTATTATCTCGGACAACACCTTTGAAGGACAATCGATGGGTCGTGGCACTAAATATAGTTTTTAAAAAGTTAGGATTCAATATATCTAGAGTTTATGACAATAGATTCAAAATATACTCCTCCAATGAAAGCAACCAATATTTTTCTTTTAGTCCTCAACAAGAAGAATGCTATGTTCAGCTTTAAAGCCATGAATTCCATCTTCTGTAACTAAAGAGGTATTCACTTAAGCCTTGACATGCCATTAGCAAGCTTGTAAAAATCGGTCTACTAATCAACGATAAGTCGACTGGGGGGTAGGTGGCAGGGGAGGGGGTGGGGGCGTCTCGACTAGCCTCATTGTTCAGGAAAGCGGTATGCATATGCATTCGGATAAGTCATTGAATATCGATTAAGCGGTATACAAGGTATATGCAATTCTACACGATTTTCTAATTTTTTATTTTAAAATAAATGAACATCTACGAATAAATGTGGTCCAATAAAAGATCTATGAAAAATGATTTTCTTATAAGTTGTATTCTAAGAACATTTATGATTGTTTGCTTTGTTGTAAATATTGATTTGTTGTACATATTGATTAAAAAAACTTCACCAAAAGCTCCTATACAGTAATAAATAACATCTTTTTCCTCATAAGAACATTATTTTTGGAAAACAATGTACAAAACACTTCCAGTACACGTAAACTTTGTCAAATGGGAAACTAAACATACCTCAATACAAACATGAATGCGACTCAAATGAAATTGTTGCCTAGAAAAAATAAAACTTAAGGTTGATTATTTGATATTTTATTCCCTCGTTGATATACGTGGATGGCCAAGATTCCTCATATCATCGCACACGAACATATAAAAAAGAGCATCAAAAGGGAAAAATGTGGATCTAGTGTTGACCTGACGGAGGATATCACAGTCACAGAGGAGCTTCGCATCGATGCACAGAGGGGCTTTGTACCACTGGTTGGAGATAGATGAGCTTTGGGGAGTTGGTTGCGACGGAAGTTGGAGGCGGCGAGGTTAGGGTTTCACTAGGTAATGAGTATTGGGGTATGAGGTGCATCTAGAGTAGAGCATGGGTTCGAGAGTCAGGGTTGAAGCTTCTCTAAGTGCTATCGTATCCATATCTTAAGATCTAGATCTGATTACTCAACTAGAGACTAAGCAGCAACACGTTCCGCGTAATGGCCCACATATACACAAAGGGCACATAGAAGATGGCTTCATGTAAACGATGCGATGAGAGACCGAACATGCATATATGACCGCATATGCGGCCACACAAGCCACTTTAGTTACCATTGACTAGCCGCAACTGAGTTTAGCATATTAAATGGTTGTGATTCAAGGAATATAAACAATTTATGCTTATTCAGTTTTGTAATATTGTTAATGCTAATGCTACATGTTACTGTATAAGGTTGATTATTTTAAGTGCTATTCGTTCACTACCAATGCTATCGGTTAGTATACTAATGTTATTCATTTTTATGAATGTTATTTTTTAATAGGTGTAGTATTCTTGTTATGTTTTTATATAAATCTATGCAAATATATAAGAATATATAATGTCAAGAACAAAACCTTTTCCCACATTAAGTTGAGTCGGCTACATGGATTCTTTACCTCCATTCATATCTATCTTGGGCCATACTTGGGTCTAGCTCCAAAAAACTAAGATCCCTTCAGGCTTCAGATAGTATCATTCCAACACTTATTAGGCTTTCCTCGCCCTCTCTTAGCTGGCTCAACATCGTAAAACTCACATCTCCTAATTGATGCATCAATCGACCTCCTTTGCAAATGGTCAAACCATCTTAATCGGTTTTCTCTCATCTTATCCTCTTTCGGAGTTACACCAACTTTCATTCTGATTGCATCATTCTAAATCTGATTTTTACGTGCATGACCACACATCTGCCATAGCATTTTCATTTTTGCTACTGTCATTCTTTGCACATATCTATAATTCACATGCTATAAAAGAACATATGTATAAAAATTTGATTTGTACATTTTAAATAGTTAATAAATTCAATACCAATTAAAGTTTGACTTGATTGTCTATTAATCCTTAGTCAATGATCCGACCGATCTACTATTGACTTGTGCAACCTTGTTGTTGGGCGCTTATTGTAACCCTAATACTATGGGTATTCCAGTCATCTCATTATGTAAGAGATGACATCTACTGTTACTCTAACCCTAGGAATCCACTTATGTGAGGAGTGGTGGGCTTCTCATTCAATTCATTGTATTCTAATTCTCCACTTGGTTTCAAAGCATTTTTCCGCCTCCCCCTACCTCCGCGTCTCCACCTCCACACTGTTGTCATCATCTCTACACACCTACCATCATCTCTATGTCATGTTCTTTGTTAATCCACATCGCCTTCATCTTCATTGGCAGTCCCCTATCTTCTCTATCGTCATCCTCGAATATTCTACCTATCCCCACCGTAGTTGAAATCCCAATTCCCCGTATCCCCCATCGATTCTGTAGGCCCTTGATCCCACTCCATCCTCGTCTATTCACCATCTAAGAACCCCTAGGCCACCTTTGATCCCCCTTACCACAATACGGAATCCCCATCAATCCCCCATACCTCCATTCCCCACCAGGTCGTCTTCAAGCGATCCATTGTCATTGCATATCATGCATCACATCTACGCCTTCAGGTTGGTCTTTCACAGACCGTTTATCTCTCTTCCAGGCCACCCACGAGGTGTTGCGTTCATCCTCAGACTGTCACATAATCACATCCAAATTGTCGGATTAACCTTGGTACGTTGCACCATTACCCATTCCACTATATATTCACATTGTCGCCACCATCCAACCGCTCTTTGGTTCCGAAACCCTTGCGGGTTTTCGTATGAGCTAAGAAGTATTTAAGCCTTCATATTTCTTTTCAGCAGGCCTGACACCTTTATCAGAGTTGTCCAAGTCAGAGGTGACGTCTTAGGAATATGAGGGAGGGAGTGCTCGCTTGCCCTCCTTCTGCTCGATCCCTAAGTTGTACGTGGTTATCTATCCCAAGTGGTCTTGCACGTTGCTAATGCTTGTATGAGGGTACGACATGGAGCATATTTTGTTGGAATGAAAGCCTGTTGACAAGACCACAAGATACAGGACTAAGGATGGCGCGATAATTAGTTCATGGATCATGGTCGACATCGTCATCGATACAAATATAGACGAGCTGGTCTACGACACCACTCACAACATGTGGACTTCTATTAGAGCTACATATGGATATGAGAATAACTTTAGCATGGAGTTTCAAACATATTTTGAAGTGATTAATATGACACAAGCAGACCATTCCCTAGCAGGAAGTATTGGACATATTTTTACATGATGGTTTTTTCGACATGTTAGCCTTTTTTTGAACAGTATAATGTTTTCCTTTATGCACATGTCCTGCAAAAAAGCAACATCATGATATTTTTACAACCAAACAGGGTGATCGTCTGCTTCATGCTTTGTTTACTTCTCTGTGGGGTATACTTGAGAAACTTCATAGTTTCATGATTCGGTCATGACAGGTATGTTCTTGGCAGCACTCAACCCAGAATATGATGATGTCCGTTCTTAGTTACTGATAGATTTCACCATACCTCCAATGAAGGAAACATATTGGAGATTTAGTCGGCTCAATATCTCCTCCACTCCTCAGACATCGTCTGCTATGGTTGCCTCACGTGGACGAGGTAGATTCACTCGTAGGGGAGGTAGCTCCTGAGGAAGTGGTGGATCTCTCCCAACACAGATATGCTCTTATTGTCATCGATTAGGCCATACATAGGAGACATGCTATTCAAAGCACGGGTACCCGCCATCAGCTAGGGTTGCAGAACGAGCCCGACTACTCTTGCTACTTTTGATCATCGCTATGATGATTTTGTTGCTCGGCTTTAAGGGATTACGCCTCCAGCAACAAACACTACAGGCTTCCACGCATCAAATATTGTGGCTTCCGTTTCTACAAGGACATCTGGTACTACTCATGCTTTATCTAGTCATTCCAGACCAGAATCTTCGGAATGGATAATGGATTCAGGTGCATCGTATCATCTATGCGGAGATAGACTTCAATTTGACACATACAAACTTGCTAAGATTGGTCGATCAGTTGTTATTGCTGATGGAACTCAATCCCCTATTACTGGACAAGAGGAGGTTCGTTCGATGCCAACCAAACATCTACAGAATGTTCTTCATGCACCATCTTTTTCTATGAATTTATTATCCATCAACCTTATTACAAAAGATTTACATTTTCGTGCGATATTTCACCCCAGTTCACTTGTGTTTCAGGATATACTCACGGGCAGGGTGATTGGATGTGGCCGTAAAGATGGAGGTTTATACCGTTTGTCTCAATCTCCTTATGCAGGTGTCACGTCTCTCTCTGCATGGTCTGTCTCTCCTTATACATGGCATCTTCAATTTGGTCATCTTCCACTGCAGAAGATTTGTCATCTTATTCCTAGAGTTTATGTTAAATCTACGTTTAATTGTGAATCATGTGAACTCGGAAAGCATCACATGCCTAGTTTTTCGAGCTGTCAGAATCGTAGTAGTCGTGATCTGTTTGATTTATTTCATCTTGATATGTGGGTTCCAAGTCGTGTGCTTAATTATCAGGGCCACAAGTACTATCTTGTTTGCATAGATGATTTTTCTAGATTTTCGTGGGTGTTCCTTTTGAAGCAGAAATCTGAGTCCATCACTGTTATTGAGAATTTTATTATTGAACTAAATAATGTCTTCTCTGCTTGAATAAAATTTATTCGTTATGGTAATGCCCTTGAACTCTGTTCTACAAACTTGTCTCGTTTCTTCCAAGCACAAGGCCTTATCCATCAAACGTCTTGTCCTATACATCTCAGCAGAATGGTATGGTCGAACACAAACATCGTCACTTTCTTGACTTCACCAGGACTCTACTTATCCAGAGTCGTGCCTTACATTCTTTTTGGGGCGATGTATTGACGGCATGTTACCTTATCAATAGAATGTTGTCCACTATTTTGGGTAAAATAGATCCCTTTGTCGTTGCCTTTCCTGATAAGTATTTACTCTCTTACCCCACATGTTTTCGGTTGTGTGGCATTTGTTCATATACTACGGCTTGGTCACGACAAACCTGCTCCTTGGGCTGTCAAATGCATGTTTTTGGGTACTCACGTACTTATAAAGGATATTGTTGTTTTGATCCTATTTATGGCAAATACAATGTTAGTGCTAATGTCACTTTCTTTGAGTCCATAGTATTATTTTCCTATAGGTGACCGCATGTGCTCCTCTGACTCTGATGAGACTGTTGTTTTTCGACCACCACCACCATCTCCACCACCGTCACCACTTCTTCAACTCCCTTAACCTTCTATCCATGTTCCAGTACCTTCCCCAGCATCCAATACGCCCTAGGTAAATCCTGAAAACTTGATTATGACTGATGGAACTTGTGGTTTATAGGATGACCATGCAGATATACAGATTGAGCAAGTGCCACCAGCAGACAATGAACTAGGATGGTCTATCGCCTTACGGAAAGGCGAACAGTCTTGTACCCGATATCCCATGGCAGACCATGTATCTCTAGCAAGGTTCAGGAAAGCGGTATGCGTATGCGTTCGGACTGGTCACCGAATACTGATTAAGCGGTATGCAGAGGCATATGCGGGGTATATGCGTTTCTAAGCGATTTTCTAATTTTTAATTTAAAAATAAAAAAATATCTATGAATAACATTACCACTGAAGTTATGTATCTAAGTGGAGTTAAAGAAGATCTAAGAAAAACTGTTCATGTTAGATGGGTGTGCATATATATATTTTTAATTGCCTTATATTTAATCACAAAAGAACATTTACCATAACAACTTTACATTATATGATTCGTAATAACAAAACTTCAATACACATACATGCACTACATGAGCAAAACCTCAATCGACATATATAAAAAATATTCGACGATATATTGCATATACTCGTGAAAATAATACATGAGAAAAACATTAAACATTGCATATACATAATGGTATAATGCATTGCAATTGTATAGAAATGCATGTCATATTCTAACAATTGAATGAAGAAGCAGAGTTACAGAATTAAGGACCTGAATGCGAAGATTGAAAAGTTGGAGCTGCTGAAGCAGTATGCGGGGCATATGCGGGATATGCGGGGCATATTCGGGCTGCATATGCGGGGAGGGCGCATAATGCACTGATTCAAGTAATCGGTGCGGTCTGCATGCCGCACTGGCATATACGGTCGCATATGCGACCCGTGCGACCGATTTAGTGAACACTGATCTCTAGAATGGATTTCTATAGATTTCTAGAATTTTATTGTGGGACTCTCCTCTGTTACAATCCTCCGCACCCATCAGGAAAGCACTCCAAGTGAGTGAATGATGCCTTGCCATGGAAGCAGAAATGACCATGGAAGGCTGTATTGATATCGTATCGATACGATATTTCGACGATATATCGTCGAAATATCACCCATATCGATGAGCCTTTGTGAAGAAAATGCCTAGAAATCGAGATATATCACCATATCGGTGCGCATATCGGACCCATGTCGATACAACCATACTCCATATCACCAGAAATGACAGCGTTACAATCGCGTGGCATATGGAGTACGGTTTCAGCTCCAGCA
Organism: Ottelia alismoides; assembly: GCA_037367405.1. Lineage (NCBI taxonomy): Eukaryota > Viridiplantae > Streptophyta > Magnoliopsida > Alismatales > Hydrocharitaceae > Ottelia > Ottelia alismoides. The sequence continues at coordinate 754,495 of JAZKJV010011152.1, read as the reverse complement.
GACGCATCCATTGTGGGATGCAAATGGGTATTCACTGTGAAACATCGAGCATATGGTGGCATTGACCGCTACAAAGCTCGTTTAGTGGCGCGTGGGTTTACCCAGACTTATGGGGTGAACTACCGGGACACCTTCCTTCCAGTTGCTCGTCACTTTACCCTTCGGGGTCATCTCTCCGTTGTAGTCACACGCGACTGACTTCTCTACCAGCTTGATGTGGCGAATGCTTCTCTACGGAGATCTTCAGGAGGAAGTCTATATGTGGCAACCACCGGGGTTTGCTGTTTAGGGGGAGACATAGAAGGTGTGCGGACTTTATAAGATAATATACGACCTTAAGCAGAGTCCGAGAGCATGGTTTCATATGCTCTCCGATGTAATAGAGAAAACGGGGTTTGTGAGATCTACTGCAGATCATTCCTTGTTCGTCCAGAGGTCTCAGAAGGCGTCCGTTGCTATATTAATATATGTTGATGACATTATCATTACATGAGATAATGCTCAGAGGGTCAAATCAGCCAAGGATTTCTTAGGTCAATAGTTTATGACCAAGGATCTATGCAGTCTACGCTACTTCCTTGGACTGGAGTTCGCCAGAACTCAGCAAGGTCTTGTGATGACCCAAAGGAAGTATGTTACAGCTCTATTGTCTGAAACATGTATGATCGGTTGTAAGCCAGCAACTACTCCCATGGACCCAAGCATGAAGTTCTATGATGGTGACGGTGATGAGGTAGATAAAAGAAGATACAAGGAGTTAGTAGGAAAGTTGTTATATGTAACTATCACCGAACCGGACATATCATTTGTAGTCAGCAAAGTGAGCCAGTTCATGGAGCAGCCAAGACAGACGCATATGGATGCAGGCCATATGATTTTGAGGTATTTGAAGGCCTCATTTGGCACTGGTCTTTTGTTTAGTAGAGGAACATCTCTTGCTATTACAATCTGTGCATATGTCGATTATGCGGAATGCCCTAAGAACAGAAAGTCAACTTCAGGGTTTACAGTCTTTGTAGTGAATTCTCTTGTATCATGGAAGAGCAAGAAATAGACAGTGGTAGCCCGACCGAGTGCTGAATCAAAATACAGAGCTATGGCACAAGGTAGCAAAAAAATGATGTCGGTTAGATCAGTTCTGATTGATCTAGTCATTGAGGTGCCACTTCCCATACATCTCCAATGTGGCAACCATGTTGCACTATTTCTTGCCAACAATCTAGCCTTACGTGAACGAACCAACCATATCAAGGTAGATTGCATCTACACCAGAGACATGATCCAGAAGGGCCTCATTTCTACCTCCCACATCAGTTCCAATGAGTAGACAACAAATGTGCTAACCAAGGCTCTAACAAGAGGATCTCTCCAGCTTGACGGGTAGCAAAGATGCAAAAAGCGGGCGCAACGGCCGTTTAACCGTTTACACGTTGGCGGCCCCTGACCGCGTCGATTATCCATAGTCGGGTCGATAAACGGTTAGGCCATTTAAACGTTGATAAACGGCCGTGTAAAAGCCGCTTAAATGGTCGCTTTTTAAATTAGTTTTTTTTAAAAAAGACCCCTTCCTAACCCCTGGCGCACATAACCCTAAACTCCTAATCCCTCACACATCGACGCACATAACCCTAATCTCCTTCGAAGCCTTGCCCATGAAGGAGCCTCGCCCAACATCGCCAAGCCTCGCATGCGGAGCCTCGACTCCTTTGCCTCGCCAAGCCTCGCCGCCTTCAACCTCCTTCCCCTCGCCAAGCCTCACCGCTGTCGCTGTTGTGCATCCTTCACGCGAAGCCTCGCCTCGCCTCGCCGCTGTCTAACCTGTGCGTGAACCCTCGCCTCGCCGCCACTGTCCAACTTGTGCGCGAAGACTCGCCTCCGCTTCGATCCTTGCAGCCGCTTTTGTCCTCATAGTCGCTTCTGTCTAACCTTCGCGTGAGCCTTGTCTACGATCTCACTTCCTCTGATCAGATGTTTTCCTGCTCCAGGTCAGCTAAGGTTTCACATCTTGCAATTTCAATTTCATGGCATTTAAGAAGTCAAGAATCTGAAATAATAAAAAGTTTTATTTGTTTGAGACATATAACCACAGAATTTGACTTAAACTCAGTATTGAATTTTTTTTTGCCGAATAAGCTTATAGAAAAATCATAGTTGAAAAGAGTATGCTTTATGTTTTTTTCTAGATTTTCTTGTACAAATGGCAATGGTTTGACCACTATAGGCCACACTTATGCATGACATCTTATAATTCAGAGAGACCCCCATGATGAATGAAAAAGCTTTCGTATAGTATAATCAATATTTCAATTGTGATCACATCGATATTTGAGTTTGAGAAGTAAAAACAATTCGTTGATTGTAATGTCCATGTCTTTGTTGTGAGTTGAGTTTGAGGCTTTGAGCATGATTTCATTTGGTCATTGAGATTTTTCATGCAGTTATGTCTTCTTTGCTACATCATTATGTCGTTGTTGACGTTGATATGTAATATGTACTATTGGTGAATAAGTGTGAACAGTGTGGTCCTTGAGTAAGGGATGGATACTAGGGATGAAAACGGTCGGATACGGGTACGAATATAGGTGTTACCATATCCTCATCCTTTTTAAAATCCGGATACGAATACGAATATGAATATCATATGAATGTGTAAAATGTAAAATCATATCCTCAAAATACGAATGCGAATACAAAACGAATATTGGCAATTCGGATACGGATACTTGACAAATGAATATGAATTAATATACGAATGTTATATATGCCCAAATTTACTTAAAAGCTATAAACATTTTATATTCGTAATTGTATAAAAAGTATATTAAATATTTTTATAATGAATATGTACATAAAAATAACTAAATGATAAAAGAAAATGTAAAGAGATAACTAAATAATAAAAGAAAGCTTACCAAACTTACTTATTTTTATACCATGTAAGTATTGGTATCGTCCAGAATTTGAACATTCATATTCGTATTCGTATTCGTATCTTTCAAAAAATGAATATTCGTATTCGTATTCTCAAAATTTTCAACATTCGTATTCACATTCGTATTCGTCAAAGTTGAGGATATTATATTCGTATTCGTATTCGGCGAATGTTGGACATTTGCATTCGTATTCGCATTCGTATTCGTTAGATACAAGAAAATGACATCCATATTCTCTATTTGACGAATGCGGATATGAACGGGTATGAACATATTTGTATTCGTTTTCATCCCTAATGGATACTCCATCTTTTGATCCTGTGGCAAGTAGTAGAACGAGGATGGATGACATACGTTTTATTCCACAAGGATCTACAGATCCAGGATGGAAGTTCGGTTACATGCTTACAAAGGATGATCAGAATATAATTGTTTGTAAACTTTGTAGCAAAACCATCAAAGGTGGAATTTATAGATTCAAGCAGCATTTGGCTCATATTCCTGGACATGTCTCTTCATGTCCCAAGGTTGATGAAGAGATCAAAAAAGAAATGAAGGAATATTTGGATGGAATGTCAAAGAAAAAGGCTAAAAAGATGAAAGAAATCGATGATATGAGGAATGATGTTAATGTCATGGGAAGTGATGTACCTACGATGGGCTCAACAAAAAGGCCTCGCATTGAGTCAATCAATGACAATGAGATAGTGGCTCAATGACATACGACAATCAAAGATGCATTTTGCAAGGATCAAAGGGAAAAGGCCATCGCATATGTATGCCGTTGGGCTTACAAAGCAAACATTCCATTCAGTGTATTTCAAATGAAGGATTGCCACAAAGCATTTTGAAGCAATTGGACAATATGGTCCAGGACTCAAAGCACCTTTGCTTCTCAAGTAGAACTAGCTAATTAGACCTCTGCCCCGCATATTCTTGTTTGCCAATATCACCATTTTCCTGCCCCCCAAAAGCCCCAAGGGTGGAAAGGCAAGCCCTTGTCTGGCCCCCCAGGGAAGAGAATAGTTCGGTCGATCATTTTATTCAATTATGAAATGACAGAGTTGATGGAGATTTGTAGCATCATTCAAATAAATACAAATTGAGATCGTAAAAACATGAGCTTGTGATATAGCTACACCTAATTCCGGACCGGTTAATGCAAGAACTATAAATAAAGGACCAAGATCCCCTATGAAATATAAAAGATTATTCATACATAGCATAGTCCAAGCAAACCCACTTAAAATCTTTACTGAACTATGACCAGCCATCATATTAGCAAATAAACGTATTCCTAAGCTTAATGCACGGAAACAATGAGGGATTAGCTCAAGGAGTACTAAAAAAAGGCTTTACTACTAGATATTCTATTCGGGAGAAAGGGAATAGACATCATTCTTCCTATTGAAAGTGAAAGAGGGCCTTCCCCTGTCTTCCTCTCTCCAGTCGTCCAAATCCAGGAGCAAGAGAAAAAGTCAGGACTAAAAAAGAGTCCCAGGGATACTATTGAGAAGGGGGTGGCCGGAATCGTCGACCCGCTCTATTCTACCATTACCCACACCCTTCCTCTTCTTCTATAGTAGTGCGAAAGGGGTCGGTCATTTCCCCAATCCTTTGATCGCTCATAGGGGGGTGCCAGAGCAATAGCACCGTGTGTCTCATAAAAGAAAGATATTGATCATCTAATGATTATATATGAATATAGCTCTGATTGATTTGCATCTTCTATATTATCTCTTAGAGGCTCGCCCGAATATATATTTCCCGGAAATGACGTTAGCAGGGTTGTCTCCCGCGCCTTTTCAAGGCCGTAATCATTCCTTTGCTTCTTCTTTCCCATTATATATGACAGATCGAGACAAATATGGCCCATTCCTCAGATGAGGAAGACTGAGTACCTAGATCCGCATCTACTCATTTTCTTTCGCGATATAAACTCACTTTCCCGGTCCCAAAAGTCAAAGTCTTTTGACCGGTTGGAACGAACTATGCCAGTAGTAATTCTAGGTCCCCGCCCCATGAAAGATTGTTGGAGCTGGGCGGCCATGAGCCAAGAAGCTGTTGATATTGCTCTTAAGGCTGATATGATAATCTTAAACACAGCTGTCACGGGGAAGTGGCTTGATTCTGCTCTAAAGGAGTATGTCCCTCAAGTTCCGCTGAGAAGATCGGATTGAAGGGCTAGGGTCTGGTCTGACTCCTTCTATGATCTTCCTGATTTTCACCTTACCCACGAAGCCAGTCACCTTGCAGCATGACCTCTCGCGCGGTCTTTGGAGTTCTCTGGTCTACCTTGACAAGAAACAATTATAAGAAAATGAGACCCCGCACCATTTCGACTAAGCCTTAGGACCTGACTTGAGTCCCCATAAAGTCTAGTGTCCTTTCCGCTGTCAGCCCATAAAGCTACCTATAGTCCAAGGATCAAGTCAGCTAGAACCCGGGAGGCAAGCTTCCAATCAAGAGCTTTCCGACGTGCGAGCCTATCCTAGCCGGGTCCTCCCCTCCTCTAGGTACGAGGGCACAGAGACCTATCGCGATTATATGAATACCTTGCGGCGCAGTGAGAAGCAATCAGCATAAGGGGCAGGGAGAGGGAAGATTGAGTATTTTGGCTCGACCGCAGGGAGAGGGAAGATGAGCGGACTAGGTCATCATTATTCCAGGTGGGTGCCCTAGCCTAAATATATGCAGTCGTTGCGGACCACTATTCGCGCCGAATCCCCTTCCAATAGGGGTCTATCAGTGCAAGTCAGCTTCACACCCTGAATTTCGAGTGGGTAGGTGGTTCCGGTGCACCTCTCGCCCAGCCCCCCCGAACCCCCCTATGGACCCCCACGCCTCCTATTATCCAAAAAGCTAAGAAAGTGGTTCGGTGCTTTCTAATAAATAGTTCTAAAGTCCTGATCCGTGAGTATTTCCTTCTGACTCTGGACCGAATAGTCACCCCCTCTCAGGTTCAGATGTCAATGATGCCTTAGCACCAAATAGAGAAATGTGGAAAACTATGGGATGTTCTATCATGACTGATTCATGGACTGATATTCGTGGTAGAAGTATTATGAACTTGTGTGTGAATTGTTCATTAGGTACAAGTTTTTTGAGGTCTGTAGACTCTTCTGATGAGCCTCATACTGTTGAATACATTTTCAACTTGGTAGATGAATGTATCCAAGAGGTTGGAATTGAAAATGTTGTCCAAGTTGTCACAGATAATGCATATGCAAATATGGCTGCAGGGAGGATGATGGAGGTAAAGTATCCCAAAATTTTTTGGAGCTCATGTGCTGCTCATTGTCTTGATTTGGTGTTGGAGGAGATGGGGAAAGAATCAAAGGTGAAAAGCGCGATACCTAAGGCAAGGAATCTTAGAGTCTTCATCTATAGCCACACAAAGACTTTAAGTATGATGCGTAGATTTACACAAAAAAAGACATCGTCAGACCTGGGCAAACTAGATTTGCTACTGCATTTCTTACATTGCAAAGTGTTCTCAAGAAGAAAGAAAAGTTGAGGCTCATGTTTTCTTCAGATGACTGGAGAGATTGCAGATGGTCGAAGACTACGAAAGGAGAGGCGGCAGCATCCATTGTCTTGAGTCCAACATTTTGGAATCAAGTTAATGTAGCATTGAGAGTTTTTTCTCCACTGATTCATCTTCTACGCGTTGTTGATTCCGATGTGAAACCATCTATGGGATTTGTGTATGGAGGATTAGTGGGAGTAAAGAAAGAAATAATTGACTCCTTCAATGGAAACGAATTGTCCTATAAGCATTTCATTGATGCCATTAATTTGAAGACAAAAGGACAACTTGCTTCCCCCCTCCATCTTGCAGCATATTATTTGGACCCCTACTTATATTACAAAGATCTTGTTGAGAATGATGTTGTTGTGAAAAAAAGGTCTTCTTGATTGCATTGAGAAGTTATATCCAGATTTAGATCAACAAGACATCATTACAAGAATGGATTTGGTGATTTACAAACTTGGTCAAGGGTCATTTGGGAAGCCATTAGCAATTAAGCAAAGATCAATAAATGATGACCATTTTGATCCAGGTGAATCCCTATCACGTTTTCAATATGATTTTATAGTTCATATTGATGACATCTAATTAATGTTCAACATGAAACAGCTCATTGGTGGTCGTTACATGGAGGTGAAACCCCTAATTTGCAAGCAACGGCAATGTGAATTCTGAGTTTGACCTCGTCATCATCTGGATGCGAGATAGCTGGAGTGTTTTTGGAGCGGTAATGGATTTTATTTTTGTAAATTAACATCTATTATACATTGACTTTTTAGTGTCTAACATATATATAATATGTGTATATTTTAGGTTCATACGCAGAATAGAGCTAAATTGAATCCCAAGAGGGTGAATGATTTAGTATTTGTTAGATTCAATTCATTGATTAAGGATCGTAGTGAAAGTAAGAGGACGGATCCACTTTCTTCAAAGGATCACCAGTATGCAATGGCATGAATTTCAAATGTACCTAGTGAAGAAGATGAAGTATTTCCTGGCACAGGATTTACATGGGGTTCAGTTGCCGAGGCATGCGGAGCTGAAAACATACTTGAGCCAAGGAGAAGTGAACGTATACATTTGAGAGCTTCAAGTTCATCTGGGCAAACTTTGCATGAGGAAGCTGATAATGAGGGAATATTCGAGGATGAGGATGAGGGTGACGACGGAGATGAAGAGGCAATGTTGCTTGATGACGAGTCTGATGAAGAATGAATGACATTGGTTTCATTATATTTTTGGATGAATGAATGCCATGCCTTTTTGTGTTATCCATGACTTTTCTGGAACCATCATATGAATTGTAGTTTGTTATTATTTATTTTGTCTATTTGGATATTTGGCTATGGATTCTACTTGTTTATGATGTCTAGTTTGGCATTTGGCTATGGATTCTACTTGTTTGTGTTGACATTTGGCTATGGATTCTACATGTTTGTGATATCTATTTTTACATTTCAATGAAAAAAATCATTGAACTTGATAGTATTTGATCTATATTGTTAAGATGACATTGGTTTCATTTAGTTTTTGATGACGAAATGCAATGACTTTCTATGTACTGTTATCTAGGACTTTTTGGAACAATGCTATGGATTGTAATTTGTAATTGTTTATGTTGCATGTTTTGGCATTTAGTTGTGAATTCTACTTGATTATGCTATCTACTTTGACATATCACATTTGGATGAAGAAGTCATTGAAATTGACAATATCTGATCAATGTTGTGAATATGTGATTATATTTTTATTGTTCATTTATACTTTTTTATTAATTATATTTATGTACTATTTTTTATTAATTTAAAAATGTAAAACGTCATAGACCGTTTAATTTCCGTTTAAACCCCTGCATGCCGTTTAATCAGTAATCAGTCACCCTACCGACTGTATACCGCATACCGTTTTTGGCAACCTTGACGGGTAGTGTTAGAGAGTTTTATCTTTTAGCTTTTTTTATGTATTTTTCATTTCTTCTTTGCAGAGTATGTAATCTACCCATTAGGGTTTCTCTCTTATATATTAGAGAACCCTTGGGCTCTATGAATAAACATGTTCTCATTCTACCACAACATTATCTTTAGTCCTTAGAGTGTTCTTCCTTTAGTGAGCAATTATCGGTATTTAGTTTTTCTAGGTTATTCTAGGCATTAGGGTCTTTAAGGTAAAGAATTCACGTGGCTTCCATGGAGGTTTTAATTAGGACTTTGAGAGGGAGATGTGCATTGCTGGTTAATGTGACGTGTCTCAACCATGGAAAATGTTCAACAATCTGTTTTTAGTTGTTTCTTGTAGAGAAGTGTCCAGTGTAGTGTAGGTTGGATGGTTTAGCAGAGTCTCTTTCCTTGTTGGGTTTCATTTTTACAAAGATGTGATCATCTTCGTATATTTAGGGCCTTAACTGTTCTTTGGTTACAGTGGTAGGAGATGACTAGTTTTTTTTCTTCTCTTTTCTTTTGTTGATTCAACTTGGATGATCTGCTCTCTTCCAGTAAAGTTTTGTTAGGGTATATGCGTCACTCTTTTGTAGATGGGTAATTGGATCCCTCCACGGTCCTATTACTCAATTCAGTGGTTTAGTCCCACATCTACTATACGTGGGACTTGGAAGGTCAGTGGAGGCTATATTAAAAGCCCCCCAGACACATTGTATCGGATGAGAAACTTCAATAGAAGAATCAATCCTTAGTGGCGTTCTCCCGCGGTTTCATCCCGCGCCTCACAGAATAGGGTTCCACGTAAAATTCCAGTGTTTCGTGATGTTTATTCTTTATCTCTAATTACGCTTCCGCATTCTTAGTTTTTTGCAAGGTATCAGGGCGGGTTTGATTCTCGAGGATTTATTCTTGAAGATTTAGTTGTCTTGTTCGAGATTCTATCATCAGATTTAGTTCTTGGATTTCTTGAAACATATTTTTCTTCGCCAACAACAACCAGTTCTAGGGTTTCCCTAAGCACTAATCTCTCCATCATCCTCTATGCATTTGTTCCATTTGGTAATCATCTAGAAAATGCATAAGAGTTTGTGCAACTTGGAAAACCTCTAGGCAGTGCACCTTCGATGTTCGAAAAAATAAAGAGGAAGACAATTTCTTGAAGCCATGCCCATCGTCATCTTCGTGTATCTTCAGGACCTTGTGACGCCTTTCTTCTCGCACGCTACAGTTCCGAGCCTCCTCTCCATAAGCCTCCAAGGGTGAGGCCCTATTCTCCGACACCGCCCAAGCATGCGTGAGTCGCTGCCAAGCAAGTGGAGGCAGTGCGATCCTGAAGATAGCATAGATGTCTCTCTAGGCGACAATCCATATCGCAAGCTCAGATCCCATTGCCACATATAACTCAACAACAACTGCCACCTCATGTGGTCGTTGTACCAACCGCCGCGGCCCTTGTGGAACCGACAACATTCCAGGTTCCGCCTCTTACGCCTCAACCGCAACAACAACCCGTGCAGATGCAAGCAACTCCCCATCTTCATCCTTGAGCGTGCAAAGAACATCTTTAGGTGGCGCGTGAGTGATGCAAAACCTCGAAGGGGGTGTTATGATTTGGGCTTCCCTGATAGGGACCCTAAATATAATTAAATTTTCTTTTTTTGTCTTTTTCGAAGCATTATCATGCCTCTTTAATGAAAAAAGGGGGAGGGGGCCCAACAATGGACAACCGCTGTAAGGAGAGGTGATGTTTGAGGTAGTAAGTTCAACATTAAAAAATGATGATTTGAAAAAAAAAAGAAAAGAAAAGCCATAAAAATGAAACAATCTTCTAAGAAAATAGAGAACGACTTAAAAAAGTGTCGAATACAAGGGAAAGAAAAATCAAAAAAATTACATTCTGCTTATGTGATTCCTTGATTTTTGTTTTCCCATCTTCTTGTCTTCTCCCAACTTGGTCGATGCCCTTGTTTTGCAACAAGTATGGTAGAAAGGGGAAATATTGTGTAGAGTTACAGGTCGGCTTCAGATTCTCCATGCTAGATTTCAGACTCTACAGACTTTTAGATTCAGACTCAATGATCAGATTGGTTCCGAGACTTCGGTTTAATGCGTACATGGATGAGATCATTATTTGTGTGGTCCCTATTTTTATTTTTTGTCTCAGAGTTTTCATGTGAACCATAGGGACTCCAAAGTAGAGATCTCATTCTCTATGCCACGTGTCTTGTATTGTGAGTTTGAGATTTCTTTCTGTTTGTTGAATTGTTCAGGCTAAGTTGTTCAGGCTAAGTATCGCATGTCAGTCTTGTGTAGATGGATAATTGGATCCACACTTCAAGTGTTTAGTCTCATATCTAATATCTGTGGGATTTAAAGGGTTAGTGGAGGCTATATATGAAGCCTCATACTCATTGTATCGTATGAGGAACTTCAATAGAAGAATGAGCCCTTAGTGGCGTTCTCTTGTGGTTTCATCCCGCTCCTCACAGAGTAGGGTTCCACGTAAAATCCCGGTGTTTCATGATGTTTATTCTTTATCTTTGATTATGTTTCCACATTCTTAGTTTTCCACAAGTTTGAATGGCGATTTCTTCAACGTCCTTTTGTCTTGAAATATTTATTATGTATGCATGTCTGTCTGTTGATATCATAATTCAGCGTTGCATGTCTGATGTTTCTATACATATTATTGTATTTTGTCAGCTTTGCTTGGCTTGAGTTGATCAGCCACAGAAATTTCATGCCAAGATTGTTATTAAGCAACAACCAGAAGGGTTGGCCATTTTTCCAGCGTTTGCTTGTTGACTTGTTTAAATTCATGGAGCCCTACTTAAGAAATGCTGATCTGCCAGAACCGGTATGCCCAATACCTTTATTCTCTTGTAGTTTTTCATCCTTGAAATCACTTCAGTTCTTTGTGTTAACGAATTCGCAATGGCATGTATAGGTACAATTTCTATACAAAGGTACTTTAAGGGTACTTCTGGTACTACTACATGATTTTCCGGAATTTCTCTGCGAATATCATTTCAGTTTCTGCGATGTAATACCACCAAGCTGTATTCAAATGCGCAACGTTATACTTAGTGCTTTTCCTGTGAACATGAGGCTGCCTGATCCTTGCACCCCCAATTTAAAGGTAAACATTTACTTCCATGGTTTTGGAATTTGAATTCACGGTTGTTGAGTTACTTGCTGTCAAACTGCTGTTGAAGAAACTGCTGTCAAACTATCTTTTCATTTGCAGATTGATCTTTTGCCTGAAATCAACCAGCCACCTCGAATTCTCTCCGAGATTGACAATGCTCTAAAAGCAAAACAGATCAAGGTTGATATTGACGAATATTTAAAGGTACACTTGTGTAATATTGTCACATTAGTTAAATGTGTTTTATGTATTATATATTTCACTCATTGAATGTTGTCTTTGTCATCATTAACTCATTGACTGACTGGCTTATGGTTTTTTTTACTTTCCTCCCTTGTACTTTTTACCATGTCTAAACAAATATATCCATCTGTTTCTCAGACGAGGCGTCAAGATTCTTCTTTTTTAGTGGAACTTAAGCAGAAGATTTTACTCAGTCCTCATGAGGCGGCTGTTGCAGGGACACGCTACAATGTTCCATTTATCAACTCCCTTATTATCTATGTTGGCATGCAGGTAAAATATTAATGATCACATGGTTGTTTTGAAGTTTAGATGTGAACACCAACCGTGTTTTGTTTGAATGGAGTCTGGCTGCATTGCAAGGTAGATGGGAATAATTTTCATGCATGAATGACAATTTATAGTTTTTAATCACGTGGTAGCTGCTTGTTTGTGAGCTATTTGGTTAGCTCGCGATGAGGTTATATTCTGAATGAGCATTTTTTATGTATGGCACCATGTAAAAAGTTTTCTTGAGTCATGGCTTCTGTTATCTCTGTTAATTTTTTTGTTAATATTTATGAGGGTGGGCACCGTTCTGGATGCTCACCATTTCCATAGAAGGGATTTCTTTCAAATACGTGGTGTGTGAAATCTGAAAACTGATTGAAGGCTAGGTGATAGACACCATTTTCATTGCTGCAATAGGGTAGGAGGAGGTGGAACAACATCATCCCCAGACTCGGAGGGACTCAGCCTGTGACCTATAGGAGTACAGTACATGTTGGACTCTCTTTGTCACAACTTACATATGACCATTGTCATATGTGATATTTTTTGGGCCTTGAAGTTATGCGACACTCCCAAGGACTTTTGTTATCTCGACAAGAGTATTGCCTTGTATTTTTAGGTGTTTAGTATGCTTGGTTGCAAGCCCTTATAGATAATGACCAAAAGAAGCAACACATTGGTGATGGTGATGACTAAATTGAAGTCTCGAGAAACTATATAGTAGTTTGGTAGGTAACCTCATGTATCTTGATGTTAATTTGTTGTATATTATATATGTAATTAGTTGAAAAGTCAATATATCTAGAATCCTTGATATATACATTGTTATTATATCCTACTTTGCATGTGTTACTTAAAGACCTCACTCGCAAAAGGTCTCTTATATGGCTGTGAAAATAACTTAGTCGTTTTTATTTGGGTTTTGCTAGCTCCTATGATTATTGGTTCTTGACTTCAGAATATGCTACCTTTTAGAGGAAATCTCATCAGTTGATAAAGCAAACATAGACTAGTGTTGCATGAGTGAATATTGAGTACGTCACCATACCAACCGCCAATATAACTAAGACTGAGAGGACTCTCTCCCTCCTCGTAGCATCGTTGTAATCATCATCAGCATCCCTTGCATGAACCAGGTTGATGAGATTGGCTGCATCTTAAGTCTACACGTGCAACCAAATTCCCTCGTGTCAGTGTAGACAATCATTTCTCTAGTCTGCTACCTTAGTATTCTTCATCTGGCAAAATGTCAGAGAGCAAGGTAGATATCCCCACCACATGCGCCTTAAGAGGTCTTGCACTTATAGTTAAAATGCATGGGTCGAATTATGAGTTGTGGGCCATGCAGTTCATGAGACTAATGAAGTCGATGGGTAAGAAGCATATTCTTGTCGAGGAAGAGCATGCGAAGAAGACCGGGTTGAATGCCTCATGGGAGGTTGATGACACATGCTCAAGTCTGGTTGTCTTGTACATTGATACCAAAGATTGCTAATGATGTCTTGCATAAGCACATTACCAAAGCGATGTGGGATATACTTGTCGTCGCGTATTCCCAAGTAAAGAATGAGACAAAGATTTTGCAGCAGCAACACGATATCTTTACTATAAAGCAGAATGGATGGCCCCTTCTTGCTCACTGTACTGCCTTACGTGGGATGTTTGAGAAGCTTCATAGCTTCCTGCCTCTCACAGCTACTCCAGAGCATCTAAAGATGTATCGGAATGCAACGATGGTTGGTGTCTTCTCGACGTCTCTTGACTCATAGTACAAGGTAACTTCATCCCAGATACTCGCAGATGCTGCTATTCCTCCCATAGAGGAAGCCTTCTGTAGATTGAGCTGGATCAACATTTCATCTCTTGCTCTAGTGCTGAATTCTTCTTCCATGGCAGCCTCCCGTGGAAGGGGGTATCTCTCAGTTTTGTGGACGTGGACCACATGGTAGATGTGGTCATAGTCGTGGACCATCCTGTACCTACTGTCATTGTTAGAGTATATGTGTTGTGTGCCACTTGAGTTGTAGTAGGGTAAATGGTTCACTCCAGGATCCATTTACCACATCCATGTGTTTAGTCCCACATCTAACAGTGGTGGGACTTGGAGGTTGTGTGGAGGCTATATAAGGAGCCCCGGACCTCCTGTATCCATTGAGAAAGTTGAATGCAACATATGGCCCTTTAAGGACTTCTCCCGTGGTTTCATCTCGCTCCTTAGGAAGTATGGTTCCGCGTAAAATCTCGTTGTTCTTCAATCTTTATTCTTTTTCATGTTTCGCTTCCGCATGTTTATTTTCTAACATGGTATCAGAGCGGGTTCGATTCTTGAGGATTTGTTCTTGAAAATTTATAGTTCGAGATTCAATTTTCTGAAATTTATTTGAGATATGTTAAAGAGTTCCAGGGTTTCATGAAATCCTAATTTCTGTGTATTTTAGAGATTATCGTACATTGAAAATGTATTCCTTGAAGATTATTGTTCCATTCCAGTTCATTTTGATATTTGTGGATTTAAGTTCGGAGTCCAGTCTATTTGAGACTTCTACAGGAAGTGTCGGTTTTCCCTTCTCGCCATCTCCAGGTGGATAAATGATCGGGCCTCAGTCCTCCCGACCACGTGCCTCCTCTTTCCAGGAGGCTTCTGGCGGCAGCACCTTCCCAGAAGGGATCCAAGAGGCTCCTTGTATTCGTCTTAGGGCTCCATGGCCGCATGATATGAAAAGTACGCACAACAGCCCCAATTCTCGAACATCCACAACAACGGCTCCAGATGGAGCCTTCCCTACAAGCTTGCGACACACGATGGTGCGCTTGCGTCTTCCCCATCTCCAAGGGAATCCCTTAGGGTTCGTTTGGTTGCAGGGTTGGGAAGGGTTGGGTTGGGTTCGGTACTATTCACAGAGGTACTGCCTCCTCACAGTTTACTATTCACCCAGCCCTGTGAATAGTACCCAACCCTGCCCAACCCTGCAACCAAACGAACCCTTACCGCTCCGTGCGCGCACAACCAACCCCCTTTTATTCCAAACGGTGTTAGCAACACCGCACAGGACCGCATCATCATTTGCACGCAGGATCAGTGGAACCCCATCGCAGTAGACGATGGTGATTTGCAATGCACCGGTCTCCTCCCGATGATGCTACCCCAAGCGGCGGCAGCATTCCTTCCAAGCACAACCTCTTGTCCCAGGCCGCGATCTCGCACAGATCGTCTTCGCGTGAGTACCTCCATGCTGCGATCTCGCGAAGCAGACGCCTCCGCCCTCTCTTGCACAATCTCCAGGCGGAGGCCCCTGCGGCGCTGCAACTCCTCGTCCTGTTGCATTTGGACCCTTTGGGCCATGAATCATGATATTAAAAAATGAGAAAGAAAAAGGAAAAAAGCACTTGTGATACGGCTTATGTGATTTTTACCCCTATCTATCTTGTCTTCCCCCAACTTAGTTGATGTCTTCATCCCGACCAGTATGGGAGAAAGGGGGAGTATATGTAGAGTCATGGGTCTTCTCCAGATTTTAGATTCGTTAGACCAGCTGGATTGTTCAGACTCTACAGTTGTCAGATGTGTTCAAACTCGACGTCAGTTTCCGAGTCTGCAGTTCAAGATGCACGGGTGTGCGATCTTCAGTTTCGTGGTCCCCATCATTCTTGTTGTTTCGGCCAGAGTTTTCATGTGAGCCGTAGGGACTCCATAGTAGAGGACCATTCCCTATGCCATGTAGCATTGTTTCAAATTTCCCGAAATTTCGACGAAATTTCGGCGAAATTTCAGTTTCGAGACCCTACCGAAATCGAAATCGAAATGTCGATATATGCCCTTCCTTCACAAATCTAGACCGATTTTGGCCGAAATTGTCAAAATTTCGAAATTGTCTCGTTTTTTCAGCATCTCGAAACGAAATCGAAATCGAGATTTAAAACCTTGCCATGTAGGCAAGGGTTTTCATGTGGTATCATAGGAACTCCAGAGTAGAGTACCATTATCTAAGTCAGATGGGAGAGACCTTGTTCTCCGACGAGGAGACTTCTCAAGACGTAATTTCAGGCTCAATGGTCAGATTCCGAGTCCTTAGTTTAACTCACACTCCAGGTCGTTCGTCCTCCTCACTATACGCGTGAGAAGCAACGTCCTCGATAGCAGCCGACAGTTGTACGCATTGAGTTGATATTGCATGTAGTGTCATGTATTGTGAGTTGAGTTTCTTTTTGTTTGTCCAAACTGAGCATTGCACACTCCAGCTAGAAGGGGAGTGTTGGAGTATATGTGTTGTGTGCCACTTGAGTTGTAGATAGGTAAATGGATCACTTCAGGATCCATTTACCACATCCATGTGTTTAGTCTCACATCTACCAGTAGTGGGACTTGGAGGCTCTGTGGAGGCGATATAAGGAGCCCCAGATCTCCTATATCCATTGAGAAAGCTGAATGCGACATATCGCCCTTTGTGACCTTCTCCCGTGGTTTCATCCCACTCCTCAAGGAGTGGGGTTCCATGTAAAATCCTATTGTTTTTCAATCTTTCTTTTTATTCTATGCTTTGCTTCTGCACGTTTGTTTTCTAACAGTCACCGATCTGGTCATACAGAAGATACATGCTACTCCAAGCATGTCTTCCCAACATCAGCCTGTGTTGCGGAGCAGGTCACCCCTCATGCAACTCCATCCTCATCAGTTCGCAGATATGATGAGCTTGTGTCTCTACTGAGAGACATCAAGCCTCCAGCTAGCACCTCTTCACATGTTTCAGAGAACAACTCGGACATTGCTGCTACTGCCAGAGCTAATACCTCATGTAGCATTCATGTTTTTACTTCTTATAATGGTTTAGATATTAGAGAGTGGATCATAGATTCTGGTGCAACAAACCATTTGTGTGGAGATAAAGATCAGCTCACCGCCTACAAGTAGGTTCCTCCAGGGAGGACTGTGGTTATACCAGATGGGACTCATTTCCCGATCACCGGACAGGGGGAGATTAGCTTGACACCCTTTGTGCGGTTGCAGAATGTGTTGCATGCCACTGACTTCTTTATGAACTTATTGCCTATTAGTCATACCACTAAGGATTTACATTGTCAAGCCACATTTGACCCATCATCTCTTGTTTTTTAGGATATTCTTACGGACAGGGTGATTGGTTGTGGCTGTGAGCAGGGCGATCTTTATATATTGGTTCAAACCCCATTTGTTGGATTGTCCTCTGATTTCAATGGACCGGTCTCTTCCTACCTATGGCATTTGTGCTTTGGTCATCTTCCACTTCAGAAAATGCATTAAGTCCTTCCCCAAATTTCATCTCTCATCATTCAATTGCGAGGCATGTCAGTTGGGAAGCATCATCGACCTGTTTTCCCTAGTCGTCAGAGTCGGAGCAGTAGCTCACCTTCTAAGTTTTTCCATGTCCACATTTGAGGTCCAGGATGTGTTCCTGATCATCAGGGATATAGGTTTTATTTAGTCGCAATTGATGATTTTAGTCGTATGTCTTGGGTTTTCTTGTTGAAAAATAAATCTGAAGCTGAAAATACCATTATAAATTTCATTAAAGAAGTATAGAATATTTTTGCACCTCTCAAAATCGTGAGAAATGATAATGCGTTGGAATTATGTACTCGTGTGCTCTCACAATTCTTTTCATCGCTTGGTATTCTTCATCAAACATCATGCACATACACTTGTCAACATATCGGTGTTGCCTAAAGAAAGCACAATCAGTTACTAGACACCACTCATACTCAGTATTCATAGTCGTGCCATACATTCGTTTTGGGGTGATGCAGTTCTTACGGCTTGCTATCTTGTGAACTGTATGCCTTCATCAGTGTTGGGGGGAAAGATACCTTTTTCTCTTGTATTTCCAAACAAGGAGTTGTTCTCTCTTACCCCTCGTGTGTTTGGGTCTATGGCGTGTGTCCATCGGTTGTCTCTAGGGTACTTCGGGACGCAGAAGGGATATATATGTCATGATTTGTTACACTTAAAGTATTATGTCAGTGCAGATATCATATTTTTTGGTTGATCATGTATTTCTCTCCTACATGTGACAGGTTGACATTTTCATATTCGGATGATGAGGTTTACATGCATCCTCTACCTATGAGTCCACTACTTTCATCACCATCTTTATCCCCTCCTCCACCACCCTCGTCAACCCAACCACCACCCATTGTTCCAGTTTTACCACTACCATGGCATTACAGTCGACGACCTTCTCATGTTCATGGTCCATCATCCAACACGCCTCAGGTTTGTTCTTAATACATTATTTCTAACGATGGGACAAAATGTTTTTCAGCATGTATCCTTTCAGGAGGTTGATGTTCAGGTTACTGCCAGGACTGATGATGACATTGATGTGCATATTGCTATTAGGAAGCAGAAGCGTACCTGTACTTCATATCCAGTTGCTTCTCATGTCACCTTTGATCGTCTGATCGGTGACTTTAGGAGGTTTGTTGATGAGTTGTCTGTCGTGGACACACCACGGAATTACCATGAGGCATTGAAGGACAGTCAGTGGCATTTAGCTATGGAGGAGGAGATGGCAGCTTCATAGTTGAGAGGTACCTGGAGTCTAGCCCATGCCCCCTCTAGGGAGTCTATAGTCACTTGAAGCCTAGCCCATGCCCCCCTGGAGCGTCTATAGTCAACTGCAAATGGGTGTTTACACTTGACAGTGAAACAGAATGCAGATGGGAGCATTTATCGGTACAAGGCCGGACTAGTGGCATGAGGCTTTACTCGATTATATGGTGTGGATTATCTCAACACATTTTCTCCAGTCACTCTACCCTACATATTCTTTTATCAGTTGCAACAGTTTAAGATTGGTTTCTGTTTCAGCTTGATGTTAAAAATGCTTTCCTATATTGTGATATCCAGGAAGAAGTTCACATGTAGCAATTACCGGGATTTGCTGCTGAGGGGGAGTGTTTGCAGGTTTGTAGACTTCATAAGGCAATATATGGCCTTAAGCAGGGTACAAGAGCTTGGTTCCAGAAGCTCTCAAATTTTCATTAAAATGCAGTGGTTCAAAAGGTTGAATGCAAATCATTCTCTCTTCATACAGAGAACCTCCAGAGGTACAATTGCTATTATGGTGTATGCTGATGTTATACTCTTTACATGAGATGATATACAAGGAATAAAGAGGACGAAAGAATTTCCGAGTATTAAGGATCTTGGTATCCTTAGATATTTTCCGGGACTGGAGTTTGCCAGAAATCAGCTAGGGCTTGTGATGACCCAGAGAAAATGCCATTGATCTGCTAACTTGCTAAGTGAAATGGGCATGCTTGGATGTTGACCCGCTACCACGCCTATGGATCCAAGCATGAAGTTGTATGATGATGATGTTGATGGGGTAGACAGGAGAGATATAGAGAACTGGTGGGAGAGCTTCTCTATATTACCATTATTAGACCCGACATCTCATTTGTTATCAGTTCTTTAGCCAGTTCATGGAACAACCTCGCCAGGTATATATGGATGCTATACAGATGATGCTAAGGTATATTAAATCATCTCCAAGAGCATGGTTGTTATTTAAAACAAGTAAGCCATCACTATCTCAGCATGTGCAGATGCAGATTATGCAGGGTGTCCCAAGGACAGGAAGTTCACAACAGGATTTGCGATATTTGTTGGAGATTCCCTTGTCTCGTGGAAAAGCAAGAAATGGGCTATAATAGCTAGGTCTAGTGTTGAATATGAGTATATGGCTATTTTTGGAGTGTTTGTTGTGCGACATATGAGTTGTAGATGGGTAAATGGATCACTCCAGGATCCATTTACCGCATCCATATGTTTAGTCCCATATCTACCTGTGGTTGGACTTGGAGGTTCTGTGGCATGGAAGGCCGTATCCCGATATATCGGCAATATATCGGTATCGACAGGTCACCGATATATCGTCGATATGTCCGATTTCAGGTATCGATAGGCAAAAAAGGCGAGATTCGGTCCGATGTCGGCGATATGGCGTCGATATATTGCCGATATATTGGCGATATATCGGTATCGACATGGTACCGATATCGATACCGATATCGCTATGTCCTTCCATGGAATCTGTGGAGGCTATATAAGAAGCTCTAGATCTCCTGTATCCATTGAGAAAAAAGGTTCTATGCATGTCATAGGGTTTCTCCCGTGATTTCATCCCGCTCCTTAGGGAGTAGGGTTCCACATAAAATCTCGTGTGTTCTTCATATTTTTATTCCTTTATTATGATACGCCTTCACATTCTCTATTTTCTAACATGGTATCAGAGCGGGTTCGATTCTTGCAAAGTCATTTTTCTATTTGTTCGGGATTCATTTTTTTTGTGTTCTGTTCTTAAAGTTTATGTTAAAAGTATGTTCATTGGTTGGAGAAAATTCTAGGGTTCCATAGAAACCCTAATTTATTCTCATTTCTGTTCAACATAATGATCGATTCCACAAGCATGCCCGTGTCCATGCTCCTTTCAGAGTAGAAGATTCATCTTCAATCGACGACAGACTCATCTTGCGTAAGTTTTGTTCTATAGTTTGGGGGTTCGGGCCCTCCTGTCCTTCCAGCCCCTCGAGCATGCAACTTCTACAACTCATGCGCACAGGACGAACGTCATACCTCCGTTGCGGCTCCTCCTGTCGCTTCATCCACCTCGAGCGCAGACCCCATCTTCTAATGTGCAGCAGGGGCACGCGGAACCTCCAAAGGTCGAACGGCGTTGCCCTTCTGCAGCAAGATGAAGAAACCCCAAACGACCCTACCTTGCGAGGCGAAGCCCCATTGCCCGATCTCGCCTAGGCGGCAGTGTCCCCACCGCCCAAGGCGGCGCGCAGGCAGTCCTTGGCGACGCACATCCACTCACCTATTGTGGCGGGCAACGCCACATATAACGAAGGGGGAGAGATCCTTCTACCCTTCCCATGAGCACTCCCAGGCGGGGCCCCTAGGCGGCATTCAGGCTGCTCCCTATCAGCACCCAGAAGCTCCGCCTCATCGTGACATCCCTGATTGAAGGGAACACAACTCCCAAATGCGTGCCTCCCATGCGGAGCCCCAATCGTCGTGCATCTTTCAGGTGAGGCGGCAACCCTCGCACTCCCCCTCCTCCGTGCGTAGCAACATCCCCCTCGAGAGCTCTTTTTTCCTCCAGGCGACGTGCAAAGAAGGTGCCCCAAGCAACGCAACTTCCAGGCGACCCCCCTCCCCCTCCCGCGGCTTCCCTCCCCAGCCCTGGTGACATCCCTAGCCGTCGTAGGCGATGCAATCCTCTGGCGGTGGCTCCCTCCCTTAATTTCCTTTGGAGCGGCGGTGGCTTGAGAAACGAGTTCCCACTACAGGGAACCCTAAATGGAGAAGGGCCTAATCGTAAAAAAATGAAAAAGAAAAAAGTGGCAGCTGCAATACCTAAAAAATGTGCGATTTTGAAAAAAATGTTCAAAAGTAAAAAAATGTGTGATTTTGAAAAAGGCATGTACATAAAAAGAAAAGTCGTACACAAGTATTTAAAAAAAGGGAAAGCCGTAAAAAAACTTAACGGCTTAAAAATTTGTTTTAGAAAATGTTTTAAAAAATTGATAAAAGCCGAGAAGAATGTGTTGACTTATTTGGTATTGTTAACCCCTATTTTATCGTCTTCTCCCAACATTGTCGATGTCCATTTTCCGACAAGTATGGGAGAAAGGGGGAGTATGTGTAGAGTCACAGGTCGGTTCTAGATCCAGATTCAGATTCTCCGGACCAGTCAGATTTCCAGACTCTACAAGTTCGGATTAACCAGACTCGACGTCAGATGTTTTCGAATCTCCAGTTTCAGACATGCACATGTATGCGGTCTTTTCATATGTGCACATGTTTGCCATCATTTATTCGTGGTCTCCATCTTCTTCTTGTTTTGTCAGCCATGGTTTTTATGTGAGCCATAGGGACTCCAGAGTAGAGGACCATTCCCTATGCCATGTTGGCAAGGGTTTTCATGTGGTATCATAGTAACTCCAGAGTAGAGTACCCTTCTCTATGCCATATGGGACAAGGAGACTTTTCGGACTCCATTCTGTAGCGACCGTGGACTCCGACGAGGATTGCACTTCCACATCCTTTTCATATCAGCCCTTTTCAAAGATGGAGCAGTTGTCCACATTATTGTGGTAGGCCAGAGTACTTCGACGAGGAGACTCATTATTGAGGGCTTCTCCCGTGGTTTCATCCCGCTCCTTAGGGAGTAGGGTTCCTGGTAAAATCCCGTGTGTTCTTCATATTTTTATTCCTTTATTCTGATACACTTTCGCATTCTCTATTTTCTAACAGTTATGGCATAGGCAACCACAGAAATGATGTGGGTTCGCGCTGTACTAGCAGATCTACACATAGATGTTCCTCTTCCCAGGTCGTTGAAACGCGACAATCAGGTTGCTTTAGTCATCGCAAATAACCATGTATTTCACGAAAGGACGAAACACATCAAGGTTAACTGCCATTATATACGCGATATGGTTCAGAAGGGCTTCATTTCTACTTCCTACGTCAGCTCATGAGATCAAACTGTAGATATCTTCACCAAAGCCCTGCTCAGAGGATCATTCCAGAAGTATTCATCTTAGCTGAGCATGATAAATATCTATGCTCCATTTTATGGGGGGGTCGTGGAAGGCCGTATCGATATCGATATCGTATCGATACGATATTTCGATGATATATCTTTGAAATATCGCCCATTTCGACGGGCCTTTGTGAAGAAAATGCCTTGAAATCGAGATATATCACCCTGTCGGTGCCCATATCGGTCCCATTTCGATATCGATATATCGGTGATATATCGTCGATATATCGCTGATATTTCCTTCCATGGGGGGAGTATGGAGATATATTTCATGTTTTCGTACTCCTATATATTCTAATTTCTTTTGTCAGTCTTATATAATTTTCCCATAGGTCTATCCTCTATATAAGAGAGCCTAGGGTTCAATGGAATAAACAAGTCTCTTTTCCCAGCATATGTCAATTGTAGGGACTAAAAAATGATCAAAATCTCACTTAGTTACTGGTAGGAGGAGAAGCAGCAAAACCACGTCAATATGGATAACTCCCTTCATCTTGCCAATGGATGCAGTGCATCTTCACCATGTACAAACATGATCTGATCACAACATATAAAAATATCAAGTTACTGACAGTAAGATATAACACTAGGCTTTGTATCGTGTAGCAAGGTTTGAAATCTCGATTTCGATTTCGTTTCGGCCCCCTCCAATCGAAATTTTGGTGAAATTTCAAGAAATTTTGATAGTTTTGGTGGAAATTTCGAAAATGACTTAAAAAAGCCATTTTTCGATCATTTTTTTCAAACTTATCTTCCGAGTTATTACAACACTAAATATCTTACAAATATACGCTTATATCACAGATATTACTTATATATGCCCCTTATATCGCTAAATTGATGTTAATGTTGATTCTTGACTGATACATACTGGAAATTAATATCATGTGATCCAAGAACTTAAAACAACAATAACTTACAAATGCACACTTATATCACACATATCTCTCATATATGCGCCTTATATCACACTATATCGGCCATATCAGACATATTGTTGAGCTGACTGATAGATATTGGAATGGAAATCAAAATAACTAAGTTAAGAACTCTTAGAAGACGTCTTTTGTTCATAAAATAAACGAGCATTTTTTATTCTAAAATGTAGATAATGATTAGTTAAATAATGTTTTGTTCATAGAAATAACCGTCATGGACAAAATTCGAATGAATTTCATAATTAATTACATACTTACAATAGAGATGCATCTATTTATGAAGATAAATGACAAACGAATGAACGGAACAAGCTATATCAAATATATAGAAGCTACAGAGTTTTTTCATCTCCATTGCTTAAACCCAAAGGGGAGGAAGCTCCCCAGTTGAATAATTGATGTATGTACCCTTCATGTCGCACCATACCCTACCATATATCACCGAAATCTAAGAAACTTTGTATTGAAATCCATGAATTTCAACCGAAATGGGTTGATATGTCGAAATATCACCGAAATTTCGGTTGAAATCCGGGAAATCGACATATATAGGAGTTTTGATACCCATGACCTCTCAAAATCGAAATTTCGGCGAAATTTCGCGAAATTGAAATCCTTGTCTTGTAGTATTCTCAAATACAAGATCTTTGGAGGTAATATTTCTCTATTATTAAGTCAGAATGGAGGATTATTTGTGGTCAAGTAAACCAACATCTACAAAAATATCTAAACAATGCATCCTTTGTGACAAGTGTAATCCTCTACCATGCAAGACACCTTAATCCCTAAAAAATTCGGAAGATGGCCAATGTCCTTAGTGACAAATACCTTCTAGAGGAAAGCCTTGATTTCAAGAATACATATATTGCCATCACCAATGATAATGGTTAGAAAAATGGAGAATGTGGAGGTATAGCAGAAATAAAAGAGAAAACTTGAAGAACGCATGTGATTTTACGTGGAACCCTACTCCCTAAGGAGCGAGATAAAACCACAGGAGAAGCCCTCTAATGTACGGATATTGCATTCTTTTTTCTCAATGGATACAGGAAGTATGGACTCCTTATATAGCTCCATAGAGCCTCCAAGTCCCACCACTGGTAGATGTGGGACTAAATCTATGGATGGGGTAAATGGATTCTTAAGAGATCCATTTTCCCTCCTACAACTCATATGGCGGACAATCAAATACTCCAACTCTCCCCCTCAAGCTGGAGCATATAGTATATAGTGCTCAACTTGGACAAATAGAAAGAAACTCAACTCACGTTACATGACACTATAGACAATATCAACTCAACGCGCACAACTGTCGACTGTTGTCGAGGATGTTGCTTCTCATGCCGTGCAAGTGAGGAGGATGAACAGGCTGGAGTGTGAGTTAACTGAATATCTTCGTCAGAGAGCATGTGCTCTGAACTGCGCCTGTCAGAGTCACTGCAACTGGAATGAGTCTCCTCATTGGAGTACTTTGGCCCGCCACAATATGTGGACAACTGCTCCATCTCGTCGTGGATGTGTAATCCTCATTGGAGTCCACGGTCGTTGGAGAATGGAGTCTGAAAATCTTCTCATCGGAGAAATAGGTCTGTCCATCTGGCACAGAAAATGGTACTCTACTCTGGAGTCCCTATGATACCACATGAAAACCCTTGACTACATGGCATAGGGAATGGTCCTCTACTCTGGAGTCCATATAGCTCACCATAAAAACTCTGACCGACAAAATAAGGAAAATGTTGGGGACCGATGGCAAACATGTGCACATCTGAAGAGAAGACCGCATACATGTGCGTGCCTGAAACCTGAAGACTCAAAATCTGACGTCGAGTATGAACATCTGTAGAGTCTGAACAACTGGTTGGCCATGCAATCTGGACTGGAGAATCTGGATCTGAATCATCTGACAAGCTGGTCTGTAGAACTCTACACAATACTCCCCCTTTTTCCCATACTTGTCGGACAATGAATATCGGCAAATGGGAGAAGACAATAAAATGGGGAAAGAAAAACATCAATTAGCCGATTTTATTTTTTTCGACTTCCCAAATTAATTTTTTTCTCTTTTTCCGGTTATTTCCCTTTTTTTAGTTGTCACATTTTTTAAATAAGTCGTTACATCATTTTTCTTTACAGTTTTTCATCATCATTTTTTTTGAAATTGCGTACGACTTTTCTTTGTATGCACCTCTTTCGATTTTTTTTGTTTTTTTAAACATTTCATTGGCCCATTTGGGCCCAACTCTCTCTATCTCTCTCTCTCTCTTTTTCTTTTAACTTATACACCCCCTTTTTTAGTACAGTACAGTCGGCTGCTCTTTCCTCTCTTTCTCAAAATAATTTGATTTTTTTAATATCCTACGCTCCTTTAGGGTTCCTAGTTGGGAACCTTATTTCTTCAAACATGTGCCACCTCGAAGGAGCAAAGCAACAGAGACGGCGACGCTGGTGAACGGGGAGCACTGCACGTGATGGGCTCCGCCTAGCGGGGCTGCTCAATGCGCGAGTGAGAGGAAGCCGCCTCTTACGTAAGGAGCACTGGAGCAGCCGCCTGGAGATCGAGTGAGGGCGTCGCTTGTGGCAGATGGCTCACTACCAGGAGCTCGCTTTGGCGGAGCGTTGACGAGTGTTGGCGGAGGGGGCTCGCCGCCAACAGCAGTAGTAGGGCACGCGAACATGGGGGATATTGGAGCTCGATCAGAGGGGGCGGTATCGCTTGTATACTTGAGCAAGGGACGGTGTGCCACAGTGCATGAGGAGATGTCGTCAAGTGACGAATACAAAAATACCCTCTTTAATTGATGTGAATTATTAAGCATTTGAAATATCAATGTGTCTTTGTAATTACGTCGGGCAATCGGAATCGATCAAGAAATAACCACAAAATTTTATTCAATTTTTAATTAGCGCGGTTTTATGTTTATTTTACTTGGACAAGTCACAAAGTTTAACTCAAGTAGGCAAAAGAACAACCTAGAATTATGTCTATCAAAGTCAAAGTTCGTGCACTATTTTCAAGGTGGAATGTTTTTGGAATTTTTATGTAATTCCAATCAAACGATGTCCAAAAATTATGAAATTTGGCCAAAATGTCAATTATGATAAAGTGAATGTACTTTATTTTTTGGATGCAAGATAAATATTTTGTGAATTTATGAATGCAAACAAAGTGAATTTCAATAATTAATTATAATAAATATCGAAACTATTTATTTTCATGGGATAAAATTATCCAAGATCTATCACTAGGTGATTGATCTTAGAAAAAACCTAAACCTTAAAAATATGAGATTTAATACCTATCAAAAAATAAAGATTGAAATATACAAAATGATTTTTATAGAGCACACCAAGCATGCAAATGTAATTCTTTTTTAGCACGATGTTAAAAACAACTAATTCTATGATCCGTCCCTTTTTTGCAATTTTCAGAACTATGGTTAATTACTTAAGCATTTTGGGGCACAAGATGGGCAAAATACATAATTTTCCATGAGAATAATAATTATTAATTAACCACAGTATAGAAAAATCTCACAAGCATGCCATAATGTCAAGAGTTATTTGAACAACACAATGCTAATTTTGAAATGATAAAGTGATGCAATAAAACGTCTTGAACTGGGGTTCTGTTTGCAATATTACAAAATATAAAATAAGTAAAGATGTAGAGATAGGGATATAAGCGTAACTACCGACCCCTGGAAGGGTGTTTATGCAAAATTTCCAGGGAAAACATGCTCCTCACGTGTCCTTGGACTACCGAGGCTATCTCTGGAAGTAGGCGGAGCCCCGGGGAGCGTTCGGCAAAATACCCAAGAAGGCACGTGCAAAGCACATGACTCTTGGTGTCAGGGTCCTTCTGGTGATTTAACGAACTGCGGGGGGGGGGGGGTGCTCTTACAAATGTTCCACCCCACGCACGTGTGGTCACGTGAGGAGACGCCATCCCAAACACACGTAGCGAGGGTCCCGAGCAACGTGCACCTGGTGGTTGGAGTGGTGCGGAGGAGCGGGTCTGTTGTAGTTGATGGATGCGGTTGGAGAAGCTTCCCATGGCGGTGGCTAAGCGTCTGGAGGCGAGGGAGCTTCCAGGCGTGGTGGAGGTTGGCGTAGGGCGGAGTACGATAGACGGGACCTCCGATGGTCGACACACAGTCAAGGGTCTTCGATGAAACAGGTCTATCCTGGCCGATGTCGATGAACACCCGGACGTTGCTGTAGAGAGTGTCGGTGAAGCGAATGAAGACGGTGTCACTGAGGGGTTGACGACGTAGTGGAGAAGATGAAGTAACGGTGATGGCATGGGTCATCAAGAGCATGCGCTCGGAGGAGCAGTGCTGCAACGAGGTGTCTCGACCTCGGATCTCGCCCAACCGTTAGGGGGGATGGTCAATGGCTCTGTCACCGTCAGGCCGCCCCTTCGAGTTACGTGAGTCGGCGGATGAAGAGCAAAGGGAGCGGCGGTGTTCTTAAATAGACGAGGGGGTTGGTCATTTATGGAGGGAAGTTGGCGTGAGATTGATCCGACGAGGATTCGATTGGGGAATGCGATCTGATTGGATTCGCGGCGGGAATATTTGATGGAGGTTGATAGGGGTTGATTGATCTGTGGCAGCGATGCGAAATAGGAAAGGGATGGCGAGGAGATGACGGAGGTGGCGCTGTCGGAAGAGGAAGGTGGTCGGTTAGCGAGGAGGCGCGACCAAAAGAGGAAGGTGGCACGCGAGTGGCGAAACGAAAATCTCGGGATGGCGATTTGGGAAAGTTGGCTGGAGGAAGGAGATGGCACACAGGTGTCATCCGATCGGCAAAGATTGTACAGCTCTAGTATGGCCACATGGTTGGACGCGGAAGAAAGGAGGCCCGTCTGATCGATTGAGATCAGACAGTCCTGATTGTGCCACGTGTTGACGCTTTATTTTTTATTATTTTTTAAATAATCAATTTTTTATTTTTTATTTTATTTTTTTAGAAAAAACGAATATATAAAACGCTAAAAATGGGTGACACGTGACGGCTCCAGGAGAGGCCACGTGTTAGCCCTAGAAAAATCGAAAAATAAAATACAAAGAAAAATAAAAAAGAAATAACAAACGACCTCGGATCAAAAAATTTTCTTCCCAAAAGTTGTTCGTCTTAACGAGATCTACAACTTTCATGAGATATGAAAACCAAAATCAATTTTTTGCACAAAGTGATATTTTTGGGGTATCTCATATATATAAAATACCTTGATTTTCGGTTTTGTAATTTTTTTGTCATTTTTAAATCGGATAAAAATCCGAAAAAAAAATTTGTAATTTTTTTGTCATTTTTAAATTAGATAAAAATCCGAAAAAATATGATAAAATCAAATATAATTATTTACACGTCAATCTTTTTTTTGGTTTTTTATTAATTAAGAAAATGAAGAAATAAAATAAACTATGAAAATGACAACTTTTGTACAGATTGTTAGTGAAGACTCGGACTCGGTTAATTTCTTTGATTGCAAGCTCATTTTAGAATTGGATTTTTATGCATTTTAATAAAACTTTTATCAAAGAAAATAAATGAAAGGGATTTTATCACTTGTGCCCCTCCGAGATATCGCAATATCAATTATGCCCCTATCTTTTTGATTGTATCAGTTATGCCCCTCACTTCTTGTTATTTTATCACTTGTGCCCCTCGGGTTAGTGACCGTCCATACACAGTGCAAACGGACGTTAACTTTGAGGACATAAGCGGAATTAAAATTAAAATAAAGGTTATGTGGTAATTTTATACCCTCTTCCCCATCCTCTTCTTCTTCCTTCTCTTCCCCATCCTCTTACTCCTCCTCCAACCTCCTCCTCCTCCTCCGCCTCCGCCCCGTGCCTCCCAGCTCCGCAACGAGCTCTCCTCCCCTCCCCGACGCCGCCCCCTGCCCCTCCCCCGGGCTGCACCCCTCCAAGCCCCACACCTCCTCCCCTCGCCGGCACAGCATCGGCACCCCTACGCTTATGCTCTCCAGCGTGGAGTTCCACTCACAGTGGGTCAGGAACCCACCGACTGCGGGGTGGTTCAACACCTCCTCCTGCGGGCACCAGCTCGTTATCAGTCCTCTGTTCCTGGTCTCCTCCAAGAACTCCTCCGACAGCACCGCAGACTCCCCTCTCACGAGATCGCTTCTGATCGCCAGAAGGAAGCTCTGCCCGCTATTCGCCAACCCCCAGGCAAACTCCACGAGCTGTTGGTTAGGCATGACGGTGATGCTCCCGAAGTTGACATACAACACAGAGGCGTCAGGCTTCCCTTGCAACCACTGGAGGCAGCCGTTGTCCACCTTCCAGAGGTCGAAGCCCATGGACACCCTAGGCGCTATTTCCTTGGAACGCATCCAGGAGTGGGCGGTCAAGCTCTTCGAAAGTATTGAACAATACAACCGAGGCCTTCTGGAATCTGAGAACCCACACACGCTTGCAGTCCACAGAAACACATCCGGAACGCCGAGCTCATCCGCAGCCTCGAGCGTGAAGTTCATAACGGAATCGGAGATTATGCAGGTGACAGGTGGCACACCGGAGGAAGGGTCATTCTGCTTACGAAGAAGGTTGCGGAAGGGGACGAAGCAGGAGGTCATGGTGGACTTGTAGAGGGAGGGGATGTCCTGGGTTATGGTGGCATCTTCGGACTTGGGAAGGCCGTCGGGGATGGCCTCGAAGCGGAAGTCGGGGAGACCGTCTAGGGAGGAGGGTCCTCTGGACTTGAGGAGGCACCTGCGGTTGTACTCCGTGTTGACGAAGGTGATGTGGAAGCCCTTTGAGTGGAGCAGGAGCGCCAGCTTCAGCATGGGCGTGATGTGCCCCTGCGTGGGGAAAGGCACGCACACGGCATGGGGCTTCTCCGCCCCGAGCTCCCCTCCCCTCCCCGGTGTCGCCCCCTGCCCCTCCCCCGGGCTGCACCCCTCCCAGCCCCACACCTCCAGGGACTTTCAGTTTTTTTTTAATTTGAGATAAATTTTTGATTAATTGATTCATGAAAATTCATCAAAAAATTCAATAAAATTCACTGTTTGATCTGTAATAAGTGATTTTCCGTGAAAATGCAAAAATTTTAAAGATTCGATGACTGCATAAATGTGTAATTAAGAGAGAGAAATTTTGAAGAGAAAAGAAGAAGGACAAATGGAGGAGGAAGAAGATGAAGAAGAAGTCTAGACAATAGTACCCCTCTTAACTGCACCAAGGATTGAAAAAACCATGGTTAAGTCAAATCATTGACGGTCAATCTGACGGAAGGGCACAACTGATGACGGAGAAAGAAGTGAGGGGCACAACTGATATTATCAAAAAGATAGGGGCATAACTGATATTGCGATATCTCGGAGGGGCACAAGTGATAAAATCCCTAAATGAAAAATATTAGGTCAAAAACCGCTAAAATACAAAATGTGCAAAAGAGGCCCAAAACCCAACTTTCACATATAAGCTTTGATTCACTTGACTTGGTCTTGTTTTGAAGGTATTTGAATGTACATTCGTTCAAAAGTGAGTAGGATCAAATCGGACACTGGATGAGGAAGATATAAACGTTTTAGTCTAGATTTCCTGAAATTAGGCTTTGAGTTTCTAGTCCACTTATTTAGGTTATTGATTTTTTATATTTTTTTATTTATTCTTGTTAGAAATATGTACACAATGCAGGTGGTTTCGGGTCATTTGGAGTTAGCGTGAATTAGTTAAAAATCAGGGATGTTTTGCTATTTTACAGGTCAACTGCTCTGGGATTTTTAGCTTCTTATTTTATGCAATAATGAGTGATAAAATGCAATTATTATTAATACACGCATGAATACTAATTATGCAAAATAAATGAAGAAATGCCAATGAATTTGAGGGGTTTGAGCTTAATTAATGTCTTTTTGATTAATGAATCTGAGATTCGTCACAAGGCTCGCGACCTCTATACGGAGGATGGTGCACCGCGAGGAGGAGATGAAAGGACGTGGAACCTCCGCCTGGATGCCTGGGTGCATGCCGCGATACCAAGGGGGAGGCGTCGACCTGAAGGAGCCTCTGCCTGGAAGGACGTTGTTGGCGATGCGGTTAGGGTTAGAGGCCGATTGTCGATGAAGGAGTTGTCGCCTGCTACGGAAATAGCGGTGTCGTCGCTCAAAAATAAGCAGATATGTGTTGCCTGTGATATGCGTCATAGCGGAAGATGAACCAATCAACACCACCTTGGAGTTGGGTGCCTGGATGTCAGAGAAGAAGCATCGCCCTCCCCTTCTTTGATTAATAAGGAAGAAACCTCACTGACGGGACTTTTCATAACATAAACCCATATGATTGGCTAGGGTTTCTAATGAATTCCATCTGAATAGCGGTAGTAATCTTTAGAGCAACGAACAATGTTGAGCAATAATTAGGGTTACATGGAAAACCTAGAACTTGAACAATCCCTCATAATAATAATTTTCATCAAAATCGAATCTCGAATAAAAAAATAGAAAATCTATACTCGAGAATCGAACTCGCTCTGCTACCATGTTAGAAAAATAGAGAAATAAAAGAGGAAACTTGAAGAACACATGGGATTTTACGTGGAGCCCTACTCCCTAAGGAGCGGGATGAAATCACGAGAGAAGCCCTCAAGGGCAGATATTGCATTCCTTTTTCTCAATAGATACAGGATGTCTGGGGCTCCTTATATAGCCTCCACAGAGCCTCCAAGTCCCACCACTAATAGATGTGGAATTAAACATATGGATGGGGTAAATGGATCCAGGAGAGATCCATTTACCCTCCTACAACTCATATGGCGTACAAACAAATACTCCTACAATAACTATATCATTTACATATAGTATAAGTATTACATGATTTGAGGAACATCATTAACAAACATCAAGTGGTTAGATGTTATCCTATAGAAACCTTGAGAGTTGATCTCTGAAGTGAGTTTGTCGAACCAGTCTCGTGAACTTTAAATAATGCTTTAGGTCATAGATGACCTTACGTAGTCAACATGCATACTCCCTCTCAGTGGAGTATCCTGGTGGCCGTCATATATACTTCTTCCTTAAGATTTCCATAGAGGAAGGCATTATGCATATCTAGATGGAAAATGGGCCAATTACTTTTGGTGACAACTGATAGAATCGTGCAAATGGACCTGAACGAAAATATCTCAAAATAGTCGACACTGTATATCCGAGAGAACCCCTTTTGTCACTAACATGGCCTTTAGTCTATCGAATTGATCCATCAAGTGAATGTATGGTCGTAAAGATCCAATGTGCCTCTGGAAGTAAGTGCATCCATCTCTCCATCTATGGCATGTTTCCAATCATGATCCTCAAGAGCAGTGCGATGATCACAAGAAATGTTCATCTTCATAAAAGCATCAGTAAATTTCCTATCACGGTTGGATAGATTATTAATAAAAGCAAAATGCAACAAAGGATGTAGAGTACATTGCCTCTTGGACTTCTGTGGCCAGTGTTGCAATAGTCAGTCGACTAGGCCGACTATTCGGTCCGACTATGAGGTGTGGGGGAGTCCCTGACTAAATAACCTTTAATCGACCAATAGTCGGTCTGATTATTCAGCTGACTAGCCGACTATTCAGTCGATTGGTAGTTAACTGCTAATTTTTTTATTTTTTAAAATTCTCAAGAATTTCCATTTTTCATGATATTATCAAAAAAGTCAAAGCTTTGTATATGTATGTTCGTAATGGATACCTTTATCTTGGATTCTTATTGACTGATGATAATATATGTATAAATATATAAGAATATATGTATTAAAAATTATTTTTAAATTAAAAATCAAATAATTCTCTATTCAGTGACCCACCGACTGAATATATGGACTCTGCAACATTGTCTGTGACACGTAGGAAGGTCTCTAGGAGCATCCAGATTTTCAGCGGTGGGGTCACTTAAAGAGGTCATCAACTTGGAAGCATGGGACAAGTAAAGGAGCAAACTCATTCTATTTGGTGCTTTCTTTGTTAGACCAGGAGCAGATGAGGGAACTCCAAAGATATTTCACTGACAAACTTAGAGAAATAATTAATCTTTTCAAAAAAAGTAACGTGGGCAGAAATATGGTAGTGATGACAGTCAGGTCATAAAACATGTCCCCCTTATGGGTTCTAGATTATCCAAGGAAGACACATTTGATTGTATGAGTGGATAATTTATTTTCGATGTGGAAATTATAAACATGTAATATATAAAGATTCGTATTGGAAGTGAGAAAAGTTCATCTTTATACAGTAACGAGAACGGAGTTATCCTTCTATTGAGAACAAAAGAGGGTAACCGATTGATAAAGTGTGTTGCAGTAAGAATGCCATCACCCCAGAAGGTTTTGAAGATCTCCTTGTGAGTAAGGAAGGTTCGAGGAATGCCCGGAAGATTCTCTTCGCTACATTGTTCTCCTGTAAGGTGTAAGGAAGGAATTTTGGTAAAGAGTACCGCAAGTGACAAAGAAAGTAGTCAAGTCATGTTGAACAAACTATGGAGCATTATCAATTCTGAAAAATTTAATGCTCTCAAGAATGGAATTTTTATAAACTCAAAAAAGAACATGACAATTTTATTTATCTCCAGCCTTTTCTTTTAACGAAGACTGCCAAAAAGATTTGTCATAATCATCAATAAAAAACAAAATACTTGCAACCACCTGCAACACAGATCATAGAGGGCCCTAAATGTTACAATGAACTAATGAAAAAGGAAAGGAATGACAAGACTCGATTCTTTGAAGAAACGGTGCTTGATAATGTTTACCAAACCAAAATTCTTCGTACTCGAAGGTTTTCAACGAAAGGTCAGGAAATATCAGAGAAAATTCTGGGAGTGGGTGACTAAGACGTAAATGCTATAGGAACATGTGAACGAAACAGAGACATCTCCGATAAAGGAATTTCGAGATAGTGGAGCACATTCTATTCTTGACACTCACCAATGTTGTTAAAGTCACCCGACTAGCCCGACTAGTAGGTCCGACTAGTCTAGTCAGTGGAGTGGCCGACCGAGTACCGACTAATTCCGATTAGGTCAACCAATTTTTGCTTGGAGATACCATATATTTTTTTACTTTTTTAAAAGCAAACTTATTCTAATGCACTTAATTGTTTTATTTAAATTCAATTACTTCTTTTGATTCATTCTGATAGCAAAAATATATAAATCTATGCAAATATATAATAATATATGTATAAAAATGATTTATATATTTAAAAAATCAAAGCCGATTATAGCGCGACTAAATCCGATTAATCGTCCGACTGCCGATTAATCCTTAGTCGGTGACCTAACCGACCGAGTATCGACTACCGACTTTTGCAACCTTGACACTCACCAAAGATGTGCCTCGTTCGGATATTCCGAAAATAATAAAAACACCCATCGAAAATCACTTTGTAATTGAGCTCCAAACATAATCTGTGTACATACGGTAAGCTCAAAAGAAAATCATTAGCACAAAAGACTCAAGAGAGCTTGAGTTTGGATGATAACCCCATGGTTGGGAGGTTATTAGTTCTTTTCTGCTTCATGGTTATGTTTTGCCTATCTGCAAATTTGCGTCCATTCTTTAAAGAAATTAATCGGCCTACGAACATAATAATTTCCATAATTTTTAGGTTAGAGCTGAAAAGAATGCTGATGTTTGAATCTACGTGTTTCTATGCAATTGCTCCGAGTACATATCTTGTCTTTGGCTTTTGTCAACCATAACCGATGCCATTTTTACCTTTTCCTGCATTAAGTGGTGCCTGCAAACAATTCTAATTGGGCCACAGCTGGGAGTTTCTAGAGATACTCGTATTTATGAAAGTTCGTTTGTTCATGTGCACGTGTTAAAAACATGAATTATTAAATTGCTAAATGAATGTAGATGTCATTTTTCTGAACACGTGAGATGGAGCTAAATTAAGAGTATTTTAGATGAATGCCAAGTCTTGAATGAAAATTAGATATCCACTTAAGAAAATTTCTTTATGGAATGCTGATGATAAATACGGATAAAAAAATCAATGTTTTCGCCCTTGTCTAGGATTTGTGGTCAATTCATTTCATCAGTTGTATCGTTACAACGATACATGGTCAATTCATATCATTTGTTTACAATGATATTCCAAGTGTATGCTTATGGATCTTAAAAATATCTCTTTACTTTTGAGTGTTACAATTCTCAGCAGTTTTTATTGGTTATTCCAGACTATTCTACAGCAGCCAAAATTGCCATCTCCTCACATGCCTTCTTCTCAAGTGACACTTTCTGGTGCTGACATAGTTGCGGCAGCGGTGGATATTTATAATATATTTGTATTAGATACAGATTCTGAAGGACGCTATCATTTCTTAAATGCTGTTGCCAACCAGCTACGCTACCCTAATAATCATACTCATTACTTCTCTTGCATCCTTCTATACCTGTTTGCAGAGTCGAACCAGGTAACTATATCATCCTGTATAGATGCTTTTAACTGTTAGGTGAACACACATTGGTTTGGCATGGGATATTTCTTTTCTTCGCAACTTTTTCCATAGTTCTGCTATGAGTGCAAACAAGCAATTAAGGCTATTTGCTTTCTTTTGCTAATTTTTGTATTTAATTATGCACTGAGCTGCTTTATCGGAATGGACCTCCAACTATACCTTTAAAACCATTTAGCACCGCAGATTGGTCTCAGATGTCTAGCCAAATTTCTTATCAACGCATGGAAAATGTTTTTCCGTAAGGAGTCTTGAGGAAAGCTTCTGCGAAATTAGTACTTGTACTGTTTTAATATATGAGCGTAGACATTCAAACAACTATTCATCCAGGGCCTATTTTTTTTCTTGCTCTCAGGTGGGTTGGTATTTGTTATATCACAGTTAGAATTATCCAAGAAGTTATCGTATTTAATTTTTTGCCAATGATTCAATGGCAAAACTCAGGTCTTGCCATATTTTAGTCTTTTTACTAGGGTATGTGAAGGATAATGAGCAAGCTTCTCACCATGATGAGACAAGAAAACGTCGAAAGTCCCTCTCTTGATTCTTTTAACTTGAATACTTGATGTGAATTTGAAGATGTTGACCTCATATGCATGTCTTCTAGACCTCCCATGTGGATCCTAGTGGCTGCTATAACCTAGTCAGAATTGACAGGTGTCTCAGCAACTAACTTCACTATTGTTCCCAGGGCAGTGGAAGCCTTCCTCTGCCAAATCAGCCGTTCC
The DNA here is from genome assembly GCA_037367405.1 of Ottelia alismoides. NCBI lineage: Eukaryota > Viridiplantae > Streptophyta > Magnoliopsida > Alismatales > Hydrocharitaceae > Ottelia > Ottelia alismoides. The sequence continues at coordinate 717,690 of JAZKJV010011152.1, read as the reverse complement.
AGCCTGTTGTGAGTTTTGTGACTGAAACTTGGGCCAAAGATCTGCAGTAAGAGACCTCTGGGGAAGGCTTGACTACTGTATATTCATATTCGGGAATCTTAGCTGTTGAAGATAAGATCTAGCTCGCACATTCCTTTTTGAGTTGGGCGTGAAGCAATGTCAAACCAAAATACCCAACAAGCATTAGCTCTTCCGGAAACTAGATATATAGGCAGCACCTTCCTTCATAAACAAACCTCCCACTATGAAAGCCTTCCTCTGCCAAATCAGCCGTTCCAGCCTGTTGTGAGTTTTGTGACTGAAACTTGGGCCAAAGATCTGCAGTAAGAGACCTCTGGGGAAGGCTTGACTACTGTATATTCATATTCGGGAATCTTAGCTGTTGAAGATAAGATCTAGCTCGCACATTCCTTTTTGAGTTGGGCGTGAAGCAATGTCAAACCAAAATACCCAACAAGCATTAGCTCTTCCGGAAACTAGATATATAGGCAGCACCTTCCTTCATAAACAAACCTCCCACTATGAAAGAGGAATTCTGATCTAGGGGAACAATCGTCGAGCTTTCAACAATGGAATCCATCTTCATATAATCATGTACAGTAGTTATGTAACCATTGGAATTCGAAAGTTGTTTCCCCAAAGAGGAAGTCATCCAGCAAATCTTGTTTACTAAGGCAAAAAATCCAAGTCTTTCTTTTTTCAAACACTGCTATGATAGGTTATATTATGCATATCTGATACCTTTATTATCATCTCGTTTACTGAGGCAAAAAATTTCCAAGTCTTTATTTTTTCAAACACTGTTATGATAGATTATATTATGCATATCTGATACCTTTATTATCATCGATAGTTCTCTTGTTTTGTTGCGATTTTCTCAGTGTATAAGAATCGAGATATTCATCCTTGCCGCAGAAGATTTTAGAATTTTATTCAATTTTATACTTTTGAGGATGTCTGGTACTGCCACAGTACTTGAATTGCATCAATACGAATGTGAACACAAACAAAAGAGAAATTTAAACTCACTCCGCAATTTGTGGAAATTGATCACTAAAAAAATTTATCTATATTTCCACCAATGAATTCTCTGTGAAGATTTTTGAATGATATCTTATTAATTTAATTTCCAATGCAAAGGCCAGAGTCAGCTTTATTACGTCATGTCCTCTATTCTTTCCTTGCTTTTGGAACTGCTCAAATCTGGACAATATGATAATTGATCGGTGTTTTGCATTGGATGGACTTGGTAGATGACGGCATGTACCTTTTATTGTTTATAGTTGATGCACTAATCATTGTTTCGAATAAGTCAAGTTTCTTGCTGTTCTGTATCTACCAGAAGCCATTACCCTATCTGGGTCTTATTTTAAAGGAAGTGACCAAAATGCTAATGAAAAATGCTGAATGGTGCAGGATGCAATCCGAGAGCAAATAACCAGGGTTCTCTTGGAACGCCTTATTGTCAATCGTCCTCATCCTTGGGGACTGCTTATAACTTTCATTGAGCTTATCAAGGTATGATCATGCTCTTGTTGATTGTTGTCTGGGAGATGGGATGCCATTTTCCCCTTTCATGTGATACTTTTACCAAGTGGTTAAAAAATCTCATGCAGAATCCGAGATACAACTTCTGGAAACAGTCATTTATCCATTGTGCACCCGATATCGAGAAACTGTTTGAATCGGTATCAAGATCTTGTGGAGCTTCAAGGGGCATAGACGAAGGCTTAGTCTCTGGTGGTCTCTCAGATGGAAGCCATTAGATTCCTTTTTGTAATTAGGAGAAGAAGCTAACCCCTGTAAAACGTTTAGTTTGGGCAATTTGCCTTTACTCGCCACTAGGGTCTCTGTGATATCTGCGTAGAAGATTTTGATGTGTATCATTAAACCAGTAAAAATGCTTTTTCTGTTGACAGTAGTATCTAATATGCGAAACTTGGATCTTCATACTGTGGCTATTACAGTGGTACGTAGAAATGATTTGCTATTTTCTTTCTCGTGAAATAATTATATTTGGTAACATCTTGCGATTGTCTTCGAAGTTTCGAGCATGAAGCTGGGTATACCGAATGCGGTAAGATGTGGCAAGAAATATGGATGAAAGATTTATGGAGTTTGTTTTCCGATTAGTGAGGTTGAGGTTGAATCTTTGATTTCCTGTAGAATGAGAAATGAATGAAAGTTGCATGAAGTTCGTTGTCTGATTAATGGAAGTTGAGGTTGAATCGTCTGTTTCGTTGTCTGATTAATGGAAGTTGAGGTTGAATCGTCTGTTTCGCCCAGGGCGTGCTTTGTGTCCAGGAGCTATGCATGAAAAAGAATACATGCATATGTGAAGAAGAGGGAGAAAGCAAGGGATGAGAATAAAGCGTTTAGATGTTATTGTAAGATGGTTCCTGATTGAAATGCAATTAGGATCATAAAATTCCCAAGTTTGATACTTGCTTAGATTTGATTTACTAAAAGTTTGATTGAATTCAGTTCCAAAATAAATGAACCAAAATGTAAGTTTAGGCTCAATGAAATAAACAAATTAAACAAAAAAATTGCATGTTAGATTCTTTGAAAGTTTGACACACACACACCTATTTACAAATCCTTCTCTTTGAAAAGTAAACCTTATTTTGATATAAGCGGACTTTGTCTGGGATAAGAGATTTTACTGAATAGGTAGACTTCATCTTGATATCATATCATGGTTACAACATCTATTATGTTGATGATAAGCTCTTTTCCCCTATTCCTCAAATCAAAAGAATAAGTATAAATTTTATTTATCTGTTATTTTACCCTATTTCTCATTTGGATATAATAATAAGATAATTATATTTTTTAATGAGAAGAATCTTTACTAATCTATTTTTTCCAAAAAGATATTTAGAATAGAAAGATAAAGGAAAAAATTAATTGATATTTATTCTAGTTATATATATCCATTTCATTTTTTTTCACTTCCTCTCATCAAAAAAATTTTGAAGTTCGATATTTGCTTAGATTTGATTTGTTTGAATAGAGGCTTAATTCGTATTCAATTTGGAAGAAAATCGATCAAATCTGAACACAAATTTATGTTCGATTAAATAAATGAATTGAACTTAAATATTGTAAGTTCCTTCAAGTTTGATTTGTTTATACTCCTAAATGCTTAGAAGTTAAAGTGTACTTGCATGGCAGAAGATTAAGTAGCAGCTAAGGTACGAAGATGAACAAGAAGTTGCAGGGTCCGTTTATCCACGATGACCCTAGGTTTGGTACTTAAGGATCGTTTGATGGAGGAATAAAGGTTAATAAGGGTGGAGGAATAGGAGGGATAAGGCATGGCTTGTGTTTGTTTAAAGGATGAATAAGAATAAATAAGGATACATAAGAGGTGGTTTTTTTGAAAGAAAAGACAAGCTTTTCCAAAGAATGACTGTCCCCTCCCCCTCCCCCCAACCTTCCCCGTTTCCCCCAAAATCCCTCACATCCCTCTCTGGTAGATCATGTTCATCAATCAATGCCTTTGCCTTGGTTCTTTTTTAATAGTTCTTTTTCTTCGGTTTTTCCGAGGATCGAGAAATTTCCTTGGCTGCTACGAAACCGCAAAAGGAACCTTTTTTTGTTAGGGGATGATCTCCTATTTGAGTAAGGAGCAAGCAACTTCTTTTGCCCTTTCCGGCAGGGCCTTCTCCGCTTCGTTGGCCCAAGAGGAATAAGGATGGATAAGCTTTACAAGTTAGGAGGAATAAGGATGGATAAGATTTGTAAGTTAGGGGGATGCAGTTGCGTGGTGGCTGGAAACGAGGGAGGTCGAGAGATTAGCTATCCCTCCTTTTGCGAGAAGGCTCTATGGCGCAAATAGCAAGAATCACATGAAGAATAGGAAGTGGGGATGAATCATCCCTTATACTTCCTTGTCTCTATTAGTGGTTGGAACCTAACCTGGCTAATTAGAGGGCCTTATGTAAATTATCCCAATTCAAGCTCGGTTTAATTGCTTCAAATGTGTTAGAACAATTCTCGCGCGGAATGACCAAGTGGTCAAAACCGCCATTGACGGTTGCGGGAGAGCTGGGTCTCACGGAAGCCATAACCGCAATGGGCGTGGTCGATGGGGGCGGACGTGGCGAGACGCCCTATAAAAACCTCCCCATAGGGAGGGGAAAGGTATCATCGAAACTCCGCCTATCGAGAGCCCTCATCCCTCTCTAGTTCATATCCCTCCCTCTCTCTCTCTCAATCTTCCTCTCTCTCTCTCGTTCTCTCGCAGCCCAAGCGAAAAGACGTACCTCAACGTGATTCTTGACTGGTATCAGAGCTCGTAGCCTTTCGTCGCGCTCCTCCGCCAACAAGCTCCGCCGTCGCCGCCGCCACGCATCGGATCACCATTTTTTTTGGCCCGCCGCTGAGAAAGATCTCTTGCCTTTGTCTCTCCCGAAACCCTAACAACACAGGTTTATTTTAATCTTTTTTCATCTTTACTCTTCTTGTTTGAATAATAGTTGTTGTTCCTTTATTTTTTTACGTCTGTGCCCCTATTTTTTGAATGATTCCGGAACAGAACGTGGTTGTTCTCAAGATTTATTCCTTTTTGTTGTTATCTTGTGCTTGTTTTCCCCTAACGTAAATTATTTCCTTTTCTTTTTAAGATAATATTGCAAGTCATTTTTCTAAATTGTAATTAAAAGAAGAGGGAGTGCTTCTTTATACTTGTTTGATTGATTAATTTAGAAATTTGTTTTGTCATTAAAATATATCAATCTCATACATTCCTGTATTTATTTCATTAGATCAACAAAAATGACAAGCAAGACTATTGCCACTGAGGTAGGGAAAATAGAGTACCTTAACGGTACTAATTAAGAGTTGTGAAGTAGGAAGATCTACTATGATAGCATACACTCCATCATAGATAAACCCGGCCTAACTTTATCTGAAAATTGAGACATGTGAATCAGCTTACGAGCTCTGGATCGCGGTTAAGGACAAATATCACTCCAAGTCGGAAGTGAGTGTCTAGCTTCTTCTACACAAATACAACTCGTGTAGAATGAAGGAATATGAAAGCATCCTCAAGCATGTGAACAAGATGATCGTGATGGCCAAGGATCTTGCGGCTGCTGATTGCACGATTCCGGAGAGGAGGCAAATCGCAACTATATTAGGAAGTCTCACATCGCCATTCGACAAGGTTGCCACATCTCTGCGGATGAATAGCAACATTAAGTCTGTGACGGACCTACCTGCACAACTGACAATCGAACAAGACCTCTCTAAGCAAAGATCGAAAGCTGAGATCTTTGAAGTCGAGGAAGAAGAAGAAGCAAATGTCGTGCATGCGAAGAAAAGGTTGGGCCCCTCCAAGGTGAATTTCAAGGGAAAGAGTGGGAAATACCCACGTGGCTCTTTCTACGGTTGTGGCAAATATGACCATTTCAAGGTCAATTGCCCCAACAAGAAGAAGCTAGGAAATTCTAAAGTGCCTGAAAAGAAAGGCAAAAAGAAAATAGAATTCGCGGTTGTCGTGGAATGCAACTCCGTCATCACGGACAGTGATGGATGGTGGATCGACTCTGGAGCAACCAGACACATCGCCAAGATGAAGGAAGACCTGGTGGACTTCAAGGAGCTGAGCAAAGGAGAACAGAGGATCTTCATGGGCAACAACACCTATCTGGACGTAGAAGGTGTTGGGACAAACAGACTTGACCTGGGGGATAGCATTATGGTAATGAATGATGTATTGTATGCTCCAGGGATACGTCGGAACCTGATCTCTGTCCCAGTGTTGCTCCAGAAGGATTTCGAAGTTTATTTTTATAATGAGCGTGTTTCTATTGGCAAGAATAAGAAGGTTTATGCGATGGGAAAGTTTGTGCCCGAGCATGACCTATTTTGTCTTCCTGTAATAAATTAGAATGAATCAATGAATATTTCTTCTGAGTATCCTTTGTATTGTTTGTCTGATTATGACTTATGGCACATGCGACTGGGTCATCCATGAAATTCTAAGATGGATCAAATAATTAAGGCAATTTGTTGCCTAAGATCACGGGTGCAAGGACATTGCCCTGCGAACATTGTCTGACCGGTAAAATGACGAGAAAACCATTCTCAATCGGAACTCGGTCAACAGAGTTACTAGGTTTGATTCATTCAGACATATGTGGACCACTTAGCGTCAGCACACATAGAAATAAGGAATACTTTATAACATTCATTGATGACTACTCGAAGTTCTCCTATGTCTATCTCTTAGGAAGAAAGTCGGAAGCACTTGAAACATTTAAGACATATAAGACGGAAGTGGAGATAAGATTGGGAAAACCAATCAAGACTCTTAGGACAAATAGAGGTGAGGAATATACCTTAAAGGAGTTTGAGGATTATTGTATTTAGGCAGGCATTCATAGGCAGACTACAATGCCCTATACACCACAACAGAATGGTGTAGCAGAAAGAAAGAATCGAACGTTGATGAATGCAGTAAGATGTATGCTTTCACACTCAGGACTCTCCAAGAAATTCTGGGGAGAGGCAGTGTTGACTGCGAACTATATACAGAATAGGATTCTCACCAAGTCCGTAGAATCAACGTCATATGAAATATGGAATGGTAGAGAGCCCGAGTTGGGCCATCTCCGGAAATGGGGATGTGTAGCACATGTTCTGGTACCGAGTCAGCTTAGAGACAAGCTAGACTTCAGGACATTAAAGTGCAAGTTTATTGGGTATAGTGAGAATTCTAAAGGATATAGGTTCTTCCATGAAAAAAAGGTCTGATCGAAAGTCGTGATGCTACTTTCCTTGAAATTCATCAAGAAAAGGAAAACGAAGTGGAGGAATCAGATCCTCTGATTGTCTTACAGGACAATAGAGACGACTTGAGCATTAGACAAGAACTTGAGGATGACATCAATCATCCAAATATAGAGAATGAACCTATGAAACATGATCCTTTAGAGGAAGTGGGTGGACCCACACAACCCACGAGTATAATCGGCAACAAGAGATCCAGAACACGTCCCACATGGACGGAAGATTACCATTTCTATGGATGCGAGGCGTCGTGCTACACCGTGGATGAGGATGTTGCGGATTGTACAGATCCCATATCCTTTGATGAAGCTATGTCTTCGTCTGAGTCGAAATCATGATCGGCCACCATGAGGGATGAGTTGGACTCAATCGAGCGAAACGGTGTATGGGAATTATGTGATTTACCAGAAGGAATGCAATCCATAGGATGTAAGTGGGTATTTAAGGAAAAGTACCAAGTTGACGGTACTGTTGACAAATACAAAGCCAGATTAGTAGCCAAGGGTTATACTCTGCAAGCTGGAATAGATTTCCAGGAAACCTACTCTCCAGTGGCTAAGTTTGCATCTATTCTGATGATCTTACCATAGTCGCACATATGGATTTGGAATTGTTCCAAATGGATGTGAAGACGACCTTCCTTAATGGAGAATTAAAGGAAGAGATTTATATGTGACAACCTGAGGGATCTCAGGTTGAAGGTCAGGAGAAAAAGGTTTACAAGTTGAGAAAGTCATTATATGGCTTAAAGAAGTCTTCATGGCAATGATATCTGAAATTTCATGAGAAAGTTATTCAATTTGGATTTGTTTCAAATAAATTGGATAACTGTGTGTATGTCATGAAGAGTGGGAGCATGTTTGCAATCATGTCATTGTATGTAGATGACATTCTGCTCGCAGGTAATGACATACAAATGCTCAATGAAATCAAACAGAATTTGAGCAATGAATTTGAGATGAAGGACATGGACATTCTTGGAATTCAAATAACAAGAGACAGAGACTCAAGGATATTGAGCCTTAGTCAGGAAAGATATTTGCATATTGTATTAAGGAGATTCGAAATGCAGGACAACACTCTAGCTCCAACACCACTTGTAATGGGAAAGAGACTCAGTAAGAGTCAGTGTCCCGGAAAGGGGCAAAAACCTTTAGATGTACCATATGCACAAGCAGTGGGATGTCTAATGTATACAATGATGTGTACTCGACCTGATTTAGCTTATCCAGTAAGCTTAGTCAATAGATATCAAAGCAATCCCGGTCCAGCACATTGGGAAGCTGTAAAGAGGATTCTTCGGTATCTGAAAGGAACTGTGCATCTGAAACTTGTGTATCAAGCAGAATCGCTTGAAGTGATAGGCTACTCTGATGCTGATTTCGGAGGGGATGTAGATGATAGAAAATCCACATCGGGTTACCTATTCATGTTTGGTGGTGCAGCCGTTTCTTGGGGTAGCAAGAAACAAGGATGTGTATCTCGACATACACAGGAAGCTGAGTACATTGCATGTAGCATGACCACCACTCATGTTGTATGGATCAGATGTTTTCTAAAGAATCTAAGCCTCGAATTGGTCAAAGGGCCAATTGAAATGTATTGTGACAATCAAGTTGCGATAAGCTTGATCAATAGTAGGTCTAATAGTTCTAAAGGAAAATACTTTGAGATTCAATATCACTATATACAAGATATAGTGGCAAAGTAAGAAATCACAGTAACCTACATACCTACCAGTGACATGTTGGCTAATTCCCTAACCAAGGGAATAGCTGCATGAACATACATTAAACATGTTGGTTTAATGAGACTCGGGAATGTTTGATTTAAGGAAGATGTTTCATAGATATCATCACATGATAAATCTCCATGTATATACTACACGAATTGTGTGAGCATATATGTTTTGACCTCTTTGGTCAAGTGGGAGATGTTAGAACGATTCTCGCACGGAATGACCGAGTGGTCAAAACCGTCGCCGACGGTTGCGCTAGAGCCGGGTCTCACGGAGGCCATAACCGCAATGGGCATAGTCGATGGGGGCGTACGTGGGAGGGCATACGCCCTATAAAAACCTCCCCATAGGGAGGGGAAAGGTATCATTGAAACTCCACCGATCGGGAGCCCCCATCCCTCTCTAGTTCATATCCCTCCCTCTCTCTCGATCTTCCTCTCTCTCTCTCTCTCGTTCTCTCGCAGCCAAAGCGAAAAGGACGTACCTTGATGTGATTCTTGACAAAAAGTGAAGAAAAAGTGTGGGGGGGAAAGAAGATATTTATCATTCTCTAAAAGTAGACAACTAATTTTGTTCCAAATTGTTATTATCCCAATAGATCAGGCTTCAAAACATCTCATTTGATTGATAGGGTTCCATTACCAGATTCTGAAAGAGTTGGTTCTTTTGATTCATAGGGTGGTGGTGACCCGTGGAAGGCTTTAAAGTGTTAGGCAAGCCCTATCTCACTCAAACCTTACATTTGTCTTGAAAATAAAGAATCAAATATGAAAACCCACGGCTTTTGAGATTTAGACGATAGCACAGAAGTGTCACTCGACTAACGTGAGCATTCATTTACATGGAACAGCATGATGTATGCCTTATTAAGTGTAATCGATTCTTTTAGAGTTCAAATGATGAATGACATGATGCCCTTAGTGATGAATGATGAGTGATTTACCATATAACTATGGCATTGATAAAATGCATGGTGATAGATTAGTGCCACTTATGGAAGCATTGGTATGCCTTGAATCATAATTATCTATTCTGTTGAACCTAGTGGAAGACTTGCCCTCCTCTCCCCCTTGCGGGGTGTGCACGGGCAGTGCCTTTGTCCCAAAAAATTCTACATAGGTATTTGGATCCATCTGCATTTGACGTTCATATGTACGTGAGTAGTATATAAACTTCCGAAGGTTAAGGATGGGATTTTTATTTCTACCTCTAACCAAATTTCTATTTTTCCTATATTATGGCAGTACTCAGTAGCCACTTGAATGGGATTAATACTGAATGTCTCCCGATTGATAACCATAAAAAGCATATTCCTTCTGCCCAACGTCATTTTCTTCTTGAGCAAAGAGAGGGTGGGAAAAAGATATAGTTAGAGAGAGATGTCTTATCGGAAGGCTATTTGTCAACGTAGGAGACGACAGCGACACCTTGGTAGAGCATAGAGTCGCTTAACATGGAGGACGTCACGAAACGGTGAACGCAAATTCGAGGGACAGACACCAGATCTAAGGTATGCAGGGGTGTTGTAGGATATCCATACGAGAACTAATATGCACCACTAGACTTTGTCAAAGTCCGGGCCGGGCCAGGCCGGACCATGGGTCAGGCCGAGGTTTTAAATCCTCTTGTCCAAGGCCTGGCCCGGCCCAGTCCTTGGGCCATACTTCAAGACCCAAGCCTGGCCCATGGGCCGAATGTGAAGTACTTTTTTATTAATTTTTTAATCAAATTTATGAAGATAATTAAGTTTTTTAGCATCATCTAATCTTTCTAAATCCAAGTAACCATAATATGTGTTATTTTGCATGTAAACTATAAAATAAGATGTTATATTGATAATGTAAAATAAAAACTTGAAGTATATTATATTAAATGTATCTAAAATATAGTTTTTAAACATGTATTTCTATATGTGTGGGCCGGGCCGGGCCGGATTTTATGGCACATGCCCACAGCACGTCTAATTGACGGGCAGGTCAAAGAGCGGGTCGGACCGGGCCGACCCATTCCCGAAATCTCTTGTCCAAACCTGGCCCATAAACGGGCTGGACGAGCAGCTATGCACCAGAGGGATCAATGAACCATACATCTTGCTGTCTCATTTGGTGACAGAAGGTTCATAAATTAGTATATCTCCACTACTTTATGCGCATTGAATTCCTAATTTACATGGTTTGTTAGATCCATTATTATTTGAATTCCTACTTTAGGTGGTTTGTTAGATCCATTATTATTTGATTTATTATCCGAGATTGACATTTGTTCCTTTTTTTTTTGCTTTGTTGGTACTATACCACATCTTCTTGCGGATATGCAATTTTGAATCCAACCCTTTGTATTCAACATTGGTTTAATTTATTTAATTGCAAGCTTTTGTTAATTAACATTGGTTTAATTATCTATTCCATGATTTTGTTATATATAGATTAGATATTGACAGTATCCTAAAAAGAGTGTTTGTGAAAGAAGGCACTCATGTTACTCTATATATTTAGAAGTATATATTTTATCGATTCACGTCATTGACAATAAATGTTAAATTGGGTAGAAAAGGCAAACTCGCTTAATGCATCTACTTATCGAGCAAAAGGAAATTGGAGGAAAAACAACTAAGACATTGACTCGAAAGAGTCACATGTCATGAACCCACAGAGGCAACGTCGTCGTCGGTAGGAGTATGGTTTTTAAGAAACCTCGGATGTCAAAGATAAGTCCTCTATAGTTGTATCTACGATGCCATGTAACATCATGAACCATAAGTGCCAACGATTGAAAATGTAAAAAGATGAGTATATGAAAAAGTCATGAAAGAAATAGTTTAAAGAAAGAAACAATTATGCAAAAATGGTATAAAGAAAGAATAAATCAATAAAATTTTTTAATAAAGATAAGTCATTACAAATTATTCAAGAAATGGAGTAACAAAAATAAATCATAACATGCAAATTTATCTTAAGGACTTAACATGTAAAAATGATTTGAAAGATAAAGGAACTGCATACATGCTACAATTCAAATGAAACATGCCCACATTATTAAAAATGATTCTCTCTCTATATATATAGAGAGAGAGTAGATGTATACACATGTTTTTCAAAGAAACCAGTATAGATTGTAATGCCTCGATCCCTAGACACAATCCATTATTGGAGATTAATTGTCCAGACAACTTGTTGAACTTGGACCCTATTCGAGTCCTTTACCACTGCCCAAACTGCTTAAACCCAAGTTATCTAGTGCTAGCCCCCACTACTTATAAGGTACTACCACATTTTGTGATTAGTAGATGTGGTACTATGTTTGGGGCGATACAATCACCCTCTCTTATATCTGCAACGTCCTTGATACCCAGTGGGTCATGACATATTCTCAGGAATAGTGGTGTCTTCATCTCTTGGGTAGCACTTTCCTCTTTACTCTATTGTACTGGTGGCCCACCTCTTGGATAAGCACTTTCCTCTTGAAACTACTCTGATACCATTTGCAATGTCTTGGATCCTAGATAGAATCTATTATTGGATATTATTTACCTAGACAACATGTTGGGTTTGGGTTCAACTGATGCCCTTCACCACAACCCAAAATGCTTAAACTTGAGTTGTCTAGTAGTAACCCTCATTACTTATAATTCACTGCTACACTTTGTGATTACTAGATTTGATTATGTTTTGAGTGCTAGAATCACCCCAATTTATACTCACAACGTCCTTGTTGTCCAATGGTCCATGACATATTCTCTGTAATAGTGCCGACTTCACTTCTTAGGTAGCATTTTCCTCCTAACTCTATGGTAGGGATAATTCACCTCTCGAATAATCCTTTCCACTGTTATAGAGAATCTGCTCTAATACCATATGTAACGTCCGACACTCTAGATGCAGCCCGCTATGCAGGATTACTTGCCTAGAAAACTTGTTAGGTTTGGTCCCAACTGGGGTACTTCATTACAACCCAAACTGCTTAAGCCCAAAATGTTTAGCAGTAACCCCCATTACTTATAAGTTGCTACCACACTTTATGATTAATAGATGTGATACCTTGTTTGGGTTGTTAGAATCAATTCCACTTATATTCGCAACGTCCTCGTTTCCTAATAGTTCATGACATATTCTCAGCAATTGTGGCAGCTCCACCTCTATGTAACATTGTTCTCTTGACTCCATGGTAGGGGTGGCTCCACTTATTGGGTGGCCCTTTCCACTATTGGAGGAAATCTATTTTGATATCATCTGTAATATCATGTGCCCTAGACCCAATCCATTATTGGAGATAACTTGTCCAGACAACTTGTTGGACATTGACCCAACTAGACCCTTCACCACAATCCAAACAGCATAAGCCTAAGTTGTGTAATAGTAGCATCCACTATTTATAAGCTACTACCACACTTTGTCATTACTAGATATGGTACTATGCTTGGATGCTACAATGGCCCATGACCTATTACCGGTAACAGTGGCAACTTCACGCTTATGTAGCCCTTTCGTCTTATCTCTATGGTAGGGGTGTCTCCACTTCTTGAGTAGCCATTTTTATTAGAGGTGATCTGCTCTGATCATCTGTAACATTCTAGGCCTTATATACAATCTGTTATTAGAGATTACTTGCCTAGACAACTTGTTTGGCGTGCATCCAACGGGGACCTTTCAACACAACCTAAACTTCCTAAGTCCAAGTTGTCCGGTAGTACCTCCTACTGCTTATAAGCTACTATCACACTTTATGATTACTATATGTGATAATATGTATGAGGTACTACATACAATATGTTAGGGAAATAAACTAGACATGCATGAGAACTGTTAGGTGTTTGATGATATTTTCCATGAAACTCAAGTACTTGTAATGTAATGGACTAAAAGACTATTAGAATTCACATGCATGACCCCCAATACATATTGGGCATTAGTCTTATGTAGAAATTTATTTGTCTATTTAAGGTGAACACCAGGATTCACTGAAAATTCAAGTTCAAGCTGCAGATTTATTGACAAATACATCATGGTATGGATTATTGCATGTAGTTAAGAGGATCTATATGCTTACTGGAACCAATGTCATGTTATTTCACTTATCAGTTTCGTTTGCAAGTATACCCTTGTTGTTGTCTAATAATGGAATTTTCAGTTTGAGTGGATTTTATAGATCCTATTATTTTTCAGGGATTTTTACACCCATTACCTAAGGAATTTTGTGATTACAATCATAACCCTGCATAATCGTGAATTACACAACAAATCCTAAATAGTCACTCCATCTCACATCCATCACCCTCTGTTATTTTTTTGTTAACTCAACTATATAAATGTGTTAATTTAACCCATGACCTATCAAATGCTTTAAAAAAACTAGTGTCATCTCTCTGCTGGAGGTGGGAGGGGCTTCCACGTAGGGGGCTTGCATGCTTGTGGGATGGGGTGGGGTGTGCTTCTAGGAAGGGGGTAGCGGTGGCATGCCACGAGGAGGAGAGCTTCCAGGGAGGAGCGGGGCTCACAGGTGCAGGGTGGGGGTCTGCTTCCAGGAAGGAGGCAGTGGTGGTAGGTCGCAGGGAGGGGCAAGGCTTTGCAGGTACGTAGGAGGGGGGAGGGGGTTTCTTCTTCCTGGGTTGGAGATGGTAAGCAGGTGGTCGGGGCTGGGTGGGAGGGATGTCGGGGGAGATTAGGCCCATGAGGAGGCGGGCTCTAGCTGGGTGTTCAGCGGGGGGCCTTCGTCTACCTGGATTGGAGAGGGTGGGCGGGGCCGAGGACGATGGAGGGGCGGTGGAGGTCGGGACCAGGTTGAGCGGGATTGGGGGGAGGTCGGGCCTAGGAAGAGCTTCGTCTACTAGGGTTGGAGAGGGTGGGTGGGGGCATGGGGCGAGGGAGATCGGGTCCAAGTTGAGCGGGATTCAGGGGAGGTCGGGCCTAGGAGGAGAGCTTGGTGTTCTGGGCATGGGGGTGGGGTTTCTTCTGCCATGGGGTGGAGAGAGTGGTTGGGGACCATGGAAGGGTGAGTAGGGGTTCAGGGAGGGTTAGACCTAGGCTACCCAAGATTGGGGGTGGGGGCGAGCTGGATAATTAAATGTGAATTAATTGTCATTCTCACGCATTCAAATAATATGAATTAAATTCACATTGTTCATGATAATTAAATCACATTTAATTATATATTTATCAATGCTTGGATATAATTCAACAATGAAATAATTCTTGAACTCTTTCAAGAATAATACGCTTTCCCTGCATATATTAGGAGATAAGGATAGGGCGATTGTACGTACCACATATAGTGACGTGGATATTGAGATCACATCTCAAATCCAGATCTCCTGGACCTCTCATAACTGCTTGATTTAAATCAAGGTCTAAAACTAATATTATCATTGCATCTGAATTTCATTCGTATAAATCCAACACTTGGACTAAGATCAAATTACTTGTCTACTGAGAGGAGTCACTAAAATCCAGACTTATTTAATAACTCCCTCGAAATGGAAGCGTCATGGTTATACAATCTTTTATGATCACATCACCCTCAGGTATTTCTAATATATGTACATCCTACATACTGGAAGACCTATGATAAACCCGAAGATATAGATCAATTTTACATTGTCATTTTTAGGGTTTCATCATCAAGTTTCTCATTCTTGATCATCAGGAGTTGGTATGAATCATATGCTTTCCAAAAGCATATATGATATGTCATACCTACAAATTCTTATCATGCTTCCAAAGCATGACGACCATAAATGGAATTTGATCGATCCCAATACCTCATGAGTGAGCTCATGTCTTCCGGTTCACGAGTGAACCAGTATGATCCCTTTGAGAGATCGTATTACTTATATGCATTCAAATACACACCATCTCGTCAGTGTATAGACCTTGGTTAGGTCATCAATCTATTGTTTTGCCAAATATGCTTACTTAGACATATAGTAACACATCTATCTCTGTTCAGAGGATGTGTGCATGTATCATGACAGTATACGACATAGGACTTTGGTTATCTCGATATCGTTAAGTCAACTCTTTGGCCTAACTATTCTGACTCCTCTGCATCTCTATTCCCATGTAGAGGACATGCATCAAGAGGTCGGTCAAATATCTTCATAATGAGAAATGATTACCATCTCCTACTCATGTTGGAAATCATCTCTTAACAATCATTTGACGGTGCTTGATGAGTCCTCAATCTAACTCCTTAGATATTCATCCAAGCACCATCCTCTATGATTCAACTATTGAATCAACAGTTATATGATCATTAAGATGGCCATGGCATTTTTATAACCCTAATTGTACAGAGGGACCATATAGTGCATTCAATCATTTAATCTC
Source organism: Ottelia alismoides (assembly GCA_037367405.1). Lineage (NCBI taxonomy): Eukaryota > Viridiplantae > Streptophyta > Magnoliopsida > Alismatales > Hydrocharitaceae > Ottelia > Ottelia alismoides. The sequence goes on along the minus strand of JAZKJV010011152.1, from coordinate 701,829 downwards.
AAATAGGGAGTGAAAAATTCAATAACTTGTATTGATATATCAAATATTACAATAACAATTATTGTAGGAATGGTTCGCCTCGATCTCACATGGCTAATAATCTCCCACTAGCCCTCAGAGCCATTCAGGTACAATACTTAAACCCATACTCATTACATGTTGGTCGAAAACCTTCTATGTCAAAGGTTTGGTAAGAGGATCAACAACATTATCGGCAGAGACCACCTCGATGATGATGATGTCACCACTTTTTTGAATCTCCCGAATGATGTGGTATTTCCTTTCCACGTGCTTGCTCTTTCGATGCCATATGGTTCCTTCGCCTGGGCAATGGCTCTCGTGTTATCGTAGAGTAATGGAATAGGAAAATTAGAGGAAATCATGCCAAGTTCCAGGATGATCTTGCGTAACCACACCGCCTCCTTTGCAACATCCGATGTGGCATTGTATTCAGTTTCTATTGTTGAATCTATTGTAGTGTCCTGCTTGTTGCTTGTCCAGCTCACAGCACTACCGTTCAATAGGAACACAAATCCTGATATCGACTTTCTATCATCAATATCTAACTGCAAGTTTGAATCTATGTATCCTAAGATTTGGATATCATCATCTTCATAGACCAAGATGTAATCTTGCTTCGATCTTAGATACTTGAAAATGTTCTTCACTACATTCCAATGTTGTTCTCCATAGTAGGATTGGTAATGACTTACCACTCCCACTGCATGGTAGATATCTGTCTTAGTACCCATCATGGTGTACATCAAGCTTCCTACAACTAATGAATAGGGGCATCCAGCCATGGCTTTGCATCAAGCTTCCTTTCTTGAAACTCTCCATACGAAAACGTTCCAAAATTTTCTTAATGTACCCATGTTGTGATAATCCTGATATCCTTTTTTTCTCGATTTCTGAATAGCTTCGAACCTAAGAAGTAAGAGGCTTCTCCAAGATCTTTCATCTCGAAGGTATGAAATAGCCAAGACTTAACAATGGTCATCGTCCATATATCATTTCCAATTATGAGGATGTCATATATGTAAAGCATGATGAACACAATGGAACTCCCACTAAGCTTCTTGTACATACAAGATTCATCAGGATTTTGCACAAAATCATCACTCTTTATGGCTTTGTCAAATCTGATGTTCCAGCTACGAGAAGCTTGTTTGAGCCCATAGATGGATTTCTTCAGATTGTATACTTTACCTTTCTCAATTATGAAGCCCCAATGCTGCTCCATATAGATATCCTCCTCGAGGTATCCATTGAGGAAAGTTGTCTTGACGTTCATCTGCCAGATGTCATAGTGAAGAGATGCGAGTATAGCTAGCAGTGTCCTAATGGACTTAAGTATAGTCATAGGAGAGCAAGCCTCGTTGCAGTCAATGCCTTCTATCTGTGTGTAGCCTTTGGCTACGAGCCGTGCCTTGAAAGTCTCTACTTTTCTATCAGGTCTACTCTTTTTCTTGAAGATTCATTTACACCCAATGGGTTTTACCCCTTCAGGTGGATCCTCTAGGGTCCATACACCATTCTTATGCATGGAGTCAATATCTGACTTCATTGCTATCAACCATCTATCCATTTCATGATTCGTGAGTGCTTCATCAAATGAAAGAGGATCATTGTCAGTTTCACCTGACACATGAAATCCATACATTTTAGGTGGTGCAACCACCCTCGAACTCCTCCGAAGAGTTATGGGTGTTTTATTTTTATTTATCTCTTCAATTTCTGATTTATGAAGCTCAAAATCCTCAAGGGACTTAATGAGTTCCTCCACTTCATTTTTGTCTTGATTTTTAAGGAAGTCATCCTCCAGAAATTTCACATCTCTAGAGACGAAAACCTTTTGGGTCTCATGGTCATAAAGTTGGTGTCCAATACCATCCTTTACATACCCAATGAAGTAGCACTCTTGAGTGCAAGATTCTAGCTTACTTGCATCCATGTTCTTCACATACACCAAGCAACCCCAAACCCTCAAGTGATTAATATTAGGTTTGGTTCCATACCAGAGCTCATGATGAGTTTTAGGTATATACTTATTAGGAATCTTGTTCAGGATATATATTATAGTCTCTACTACATATCCTTGGAAATTAGGTGGTAAATGTGTTTTTCTCATCATTGAATGGACCATATCCATGATGGCCATGTTGTGTCTTTCAGCAACACCATTAAGTTGGGGGGTTCAAAGAGGAGTACGATTGGAGACAATTCCATTCTCTTTAAGGTATTCCTTGAATTCATATGAGAGGTACTCGCCACCTTAGTCAGATTGAATCAATTTAATCTTCTTATCGATTTGGTTCTCAATCAAAGCCTTAAACTTTTAAACTTTTCAAAGGTTTTTGATTTATGACGTAGCAGGAAGATAAACCTATATTCTGAATGGTCATCAATAAATGTCAAATAATATCGATATTCATTTCAGGTCGCGGATTGAAGGGACCACATACATCGCTATATATCAGGTCAAGAATATCCTTGCATCGAGTAACCTTGTTATAAAAAGTAATAATAGTCATTTTAACTCGAATACAATGTTCGTAGGTAGGCAAAGATTGAACCTGTAGAAAATCTAAGGGCCCATCCTTTATCAATCAATTGATTCTATCAATAGATAAATGACCAAGCCTTTGATGCTAGTAACAGGACACTCTTTAAGTAATAGGACTCTTCCACTAGATAATGATAGTCAGCAGGTCCCAACGACTACTGTTGTAACATTTGTATCAGATCCCAACTGGATAATTATATCCCCTTCATCGACACTCTTAGATTCCTGAAATAGATGCAACAAATTGCATACATGAACAGAAGCATCATAATCTATAACCCAACTTCCTTCCCGTCCAAGAGAAAATTAATTTCAATGATGAAAGTAGATTTCACACATGTTGGGGCTTTACCTTTGTCGACCAACTTCAGGTAATCTGGGGAATTATTCTTCTACTACCCTGACTTCTTGCAGTGATGACAAACATCAATTTTCTTTGATGCTATCAGAGCGTATGCATTAGAAGATGAACCAACACATGATTCTTCTTTTTTATCTTCTAGGTTGGGCCCTTCCTAGAACCATGATTCCGTCCGTGCTTTCCTTTAACTTGTGTCAACCATTGCACTGTTAGAGGGGCTATCCTTCTTCATTACGTCTTATGCAGACTTTAATGTAGCCAATAGCCCAGTGTTAGTATAATCAACTTTTTCCATGTGGTACGTAACCACAAAGTTGTTGAAAGACTTAGGGAACGACAACAGAATGAAGTCAGCCTGCATATTTGTGTTCATGTCAGCCCCCAGGGTTTCCAGCTCATAAAGGTACCCCAAACATTTTGAGTACATGTTCTCTTATAGAGATCCCATCCTGCATCTTGCAGCGAATAAGTTCTTTCATGATATTGTAAATATGTGTACAGTTTACATCATCGAATATTTCTTTCAGATTCACCATAATACCAAGGCAAGTGTCCAATTTTACATATTGCTTCTGAAGCACATTGGACAATGAACCCAAAATGTAACAACTTGCCAAATTATGATCTTCATCATATTTTTCATTAAAATTAATTTCTTCCGAAGTCTTCGAGTTTGTTTACTTGTCCTTGAACAACATATAAGAAATGCACTCTGTAGATATGACAAGATCTAAATTTCGGATCTAATGCGAATAATTTGGTCCGATCAACTGATTGACCTCCAGGAGCCTGTTAAGTGGGTTCATGGACTTCATTTTTTGAAATTATGAATGCATTATATTAGAACATATAAATAATTATTCATTCAATTAGAATTTTTTATTAAGGATTTTTTTAATCAAATTTGTCTTGCTTTTTCAGCTTTGAAAGTTTATTCCCTTAATCACTTTCAAAGCAAGAGATATACTTATTGCTATATCTTTAGCAAGAACTACGATCTCATCTTTGTCTTTGTCACATCTCGATAATATGAGAACTTATAACTCAGATAAAAAGAAGCAAGACCATATTCCGCCTTCAAAGTCCAAATTGCATTCCCCAATTCGATCATTAACACTCGGGCCCACCACCCTAAGGTGATGTTGATCCATCGTTAATTGAATAAACTGTCAACGGGATTAGAACTCGCTATGCGTAATCCAATGTTGCCCCAATAATATGAGGACCTGATATTGGGGTCACTATGCATACGACCTTACTCTTTCGAGAAGCAAAGAGCCTGATCCAGATGCGCTTGTATGTAGGAGTTTTCACTTTGGATAGGTGTCTCCTATATACAATCCCGGGCGACGGAACCCTTCGCCCTGACGAGAGACCATGGATATCACTTATGTGATCCTCCACCTCATATTGAAATTCTAATTAATTATCATGAATCACATTGATATAATTAATTCTTCCAAGGGAAATATACAACTATTCATAATATAGTATTTTAAATGGATATAATTATTTACTCATATTAAATCCATAATCAATACAATTCAATCAACTAGCAAACTTGATTGTTACTTTAAAGGATGGTATTATCTCAAAAATATGTATTATTAGAATTTTAATAATTAGAAAAATACATCATAATCCCTCAAGAATTATCTCTTCCCTACCCATTGCTATGGCCAGTACCAACAGGAGTGGGACAGACCGCTCACAGAGCAACCTGCTACCCCAACGATCCCTAACTAGACAACATATCCACCTCAGGTTGGGAGAATACCAATTGATCACTTTGTATTTGAGATGATAATCAGTTTTTCAACCGCAGTTATACCATATAATAATAATAATTATTATTATAATAATAATTTTGACTTATATTATAAGGAAATTTGTTAAATAAATTCCCAATCCTACTCAAGCAACTTTGTTAGTTGGAAAGAAGATCATGTAACCAATTGTGATCTAGATCACATCTAATCAATTTTTGGTTAAGGCAGTGTCAATTAAGGAAATAATCATCATTAAATAATTTAAAAATATTCATCAATAATAATTCCAAAAAATTAACCATTAATTTTACTAATTGATAAAATGAAAATAACAAGGTTCTTGGTTAGAAAAGCAATTTTCAGCAATGACCCTCACTTACTAAAATTATCATATCTCAATCAATTTAAATCCAAATCATGCAAAATAAGCTTTCAAAGTTCGCTAATTTGATTTAAAATAGAATACAAGTGATTTGCATGCATTTATAGGTGTTTAAAAAAATTTAATTTACTCTTTAATTACGTCAAGATTCGTCATCTCCGAAACAGTGGATACACGTTCATTAAAATGATCATAACTTGAGCAATCGGATTTCAAATCACGCAAACTTAAATATCATGTTTTTCTTATTAATGGGGAACATAATTGAAGTAATATTTTAGTGCTTAAAAAATTTAAATAGGATCGAAAAAATACAAAACAGGGCTGCGTGAACCAAATGCGATAAATTTTCACAAACCATAATGAGACCAAGTTTTCCTAAGTTTATGGATCGTATCCAAAACCTTCAACCTAAGGCTCTGATACCACTTGAAGGATATGGAAGAATCCTTAGGTGCATCATGAAAGCGTGAGGATTACATCATATACGATCGAGAGAGACTAGTCGCACTAGTTGCCTGATGGAACGGAATTTAAAATTTTTTAATCGATGAAACCACATGATCTCAGAACACTTCTTTGATTATTTATGAAGGATACAGGAAATCCTTAAGTGCATCATGGAAGCGTGATGATCGCATCTAATAAGAACGAAGCGACTAGTTGTACTAGTTGCTTGGTGCAGCAGAATTTAAAATTTTTAAATCATATCATGGAACCACATGATCCAAGAACATTTCTTGAATCATTTCATCTAACCACATAGTATTAGAAATACCTCTTGAAGGTGGTTGCGATCACTTGATCTCTAAATTAAGAGATCCTCCGACTCAAGTTCGATCCATGAAAAAGGCACTTGCAGGCGCGACGATGAGATGTGTGCTTCACGCAATCCAAGATGAAGATCCAAGCGATGAATCTCCTGATTTCGTCCAACAAAATCCGACATCTTCTACTTGTGCTAGAAGCACTAGGGAAGACGGAGATCCACAAGCAATCGGGGTGACAGCACGATGAAGTAGCGACGACTGCAATTCTCTCAAGTCTCAAGGTAGACGGCAACACTTAGAGAGAGAGATGGGGTGAGAATGAGGATAGAGAGAGAGAGAGAGATCAGACGTGTATCTCAAGGTCTAGGGTTTACCCTTCTTATATAGTAGTTTGGGAGTTCATGGGATACACAAAATTAATGGTTAGATTGGTTTGTGTTTTTAATCAATGGTCATGATCATTGTTGTTTAATAAAGCAACAATAATTTAATTTATATTAAATTAAATATACGTTGTATCAACATAATTTAACTTAATAAAATTAACCAAGATAATAAAGAGGATAAAAAACCTTCCTCCTAAAAAGATGGGGTGTCACCTTTGGATAATCCGAGGGTGACGCCACATCTAGATTAGGTGGATTTTATCTTCTTTATTTTATGAGATGAAATCTCATTATCTTTTAATTATTTGCAACAATATTTATTACAAATATATTCACTAAATTAATTCCAAATTAATTAGTGAATATTTCAATCATGCCATTGAAAAAAATGTGAATCACATTCACAACCAAAAACAAAATATAAATTATATTTTCAATTAATCGTCCAATGTGAATCCAATTCACATTAACCACTAGTAAATATTATTTACAATTGAGCTCTCTCCAATATATTATAAATCATATTTATAATATATACTGATATTATCGATAGCATGGATAGTACTATCCACATTTTGCTTGTCCTTGATAATTAAATCTTATTTAATTATCTTAGATAATCATTCTCATAATATGAATCTCATTCATATAATTCTTGATAATTAAGTCTCATTTAATTATAAATATCATGTTGCTTGGTACATAATTCATCAAAGGAATTATTCTTGAACTCCTTCAAGAATAGTGTGCTTTCTCCGTAGATACTTGGAGATAAAGACAGGGTGATCGTACGTTCCATGTATAGTGACTTGGATATTGAGATCATATCTCAAATCCAGATCTCGGTGTCCTCTCATAGAGGCTTTATTAAATCAAGTCGGTAGATCTAATCTTCTAATTGCATCTGAATCTCATTTAGACCAATGTCCAACCATTGGACCAAGATTAAATTACTTCTCTCCACTGAGAGGTGTCACTAAAATCCAGACCTGTTTCATCACTCCCTCGGAATGGAAGCGTCATGGTTATACAATCGTTTATGATCACATCGCCCTCAGGTATTACCAATACTTGTACATCCTGCATACTGGAACACCTAGAATAAACCCGAAGTCTAAGATCATTTTAGACTGTCTTCTTCAGGTTTTTATCATTAAGATTCTCATTTAGTCATTGGGACTTGGTATCAATCGTATACTTTCCAAAAGCATATATCATACCTATAAATTCTGTCAAGCTTCCAAAGCAAGACGACCATGCATGGAATGTAATATGTCCCAATACCTCATGAGTGAGCTTATGTCTTCCGGTTTGATACTGAACCTGTATGATCCCTTTGAGAGATTGTATCACTCATATGCCCTTGCATGCACACCAGCTCTCCAGTATATAGACCTTGATTAGGCCATCAACCTATTGGTCTGCCAAATGTACATACTCAGACATATAGCAACACATCTGTCTCAGGTCAGAGGATGCATGCCTACATCGTGACAGTATACGACATAGGTATTTAGTTATCTCGATCTCGTTAAGTCAAGTCTTTGACCTAACTTATCTGACACCTCCGAATCTCTATTCACATGCAGAGGACCTGCATCAATAGGTCGGTCAGATATCAACCTTTATATATAGGATTGTCATCTCCCACTCAGGCTGAAGATCACATCTTGACAATCATTTGACGGTTCTTGATGAGTCATCAATCTAACTCTTTAGATAGCCATCCAAGAACCAGCCTCTATGACTTAACAATTGAATCAACAGCTTTATAATGTCAAGACAGCCATGGTACATAACCCCTATCTGTACAGAGGGACCTTATAGTGCATTCATTCACTTAATTTCAAATAGGAAGTGAAATAATCCAATAAGTTTTATTGATATATCAAACATTACAATAACATTTATTGTAGGAATGGTTCGCCTAGGGCTTACATGTCCAACGGTTTCATATAACCAAACGGTATATAAAGGAATACCTCTTGTAGCGTGGTTGGAATCGAGCCTCTAAGAGAAGAGACCTCGTGTCTCAAGTCCAATCCGTCAGAGGAGATACTTGCAAGCACGGAGATGAGTCGTGTGCTTCTCACTACCCAAATCGTTGATCCAAGCAATGGATATTCTGATACTGACACGCGAGATTGAATGTCTTCTTCACAAGCGAGACACACCAAAGAAGATGGAGATTTAAGCGGCAGCACAACGGTAATGCAACGACGACGATGACCTACTCTCTAGCGATGGAGTGGACGGCCACTCAAGGAGAGAGAGAGAGGGGGGGGTTGTCATGAGAATGAGAAAGAGAGAGGAGTTGCGTTGTTGTTGTTGTTGTTGGTTATGTAACTTGAAGAGCAAGGGTTGCCTCTTCTTATGTAGGGTTTTAGGAGTCAATAGATCTCAATCCATGGATCACACAAAATCAATGAATGAGATTGATTTGTGTTACTTTCAATGGCCATAATTTTGTTGTCAAAACACTACAACAATTAATTTATTTTGAGTAATATATATATATATATTGATAAATCAATGTAAATTGATTCAAATTAAATCAATTACTCTTGGAGATTGTGAGAGGAGATTGCCCTCATCCCTAAAAGGGGGGACGGCCACCTAATCCCCTTAGGACTTGGTGGTCGTCCACCTCTTTGACTTGGGAGGGGTAATTTCCTTCCAATTCATGACATCACATTATCTCATGAAATCTCTAAGATATTCTGACAAAAATAATTCATAATTATCGTGTGAGTATTGCATTCATGCCTTTGGAAAAATGTGAATCACATTCACACCTTAAAATAAGATGTAAATTATATTTTCAATTAATCATACAATGTGAATTTAATTCACATCAATAATTAATCAATAAATATAAATCACAATAATCTCTCTCTCTCTAATATATTATAAATCACATTTATAATAGTGGTTGATGGGGCTGCCCTGCCCCATTTTCTGACAATTTTTTTATTTTTTTGAAAAATATCGACATGTATATTCATCCCTATATCCCCCATATATGCCATTCAAATTTCATCAGAAACAGAGACTCCTACGGCCTCCATCCAGACAGGGTCGATTTAAAAAATCTTGTGATCGTTAAAAAAATGACATATGGATGGAGGTCGTAGGAGTCTCTGTTTCTGACAAAATTTGAATGGCATATAGGAGGGATATAGGGATGAATATACATGGTTTTATTTTTCCAAAAAAATAAAAAAAATTGCCGAAAAATAGGTGGAGGCAGCCATGTTGGCTACCCCTGGGGGCAGCCCCATTTTTCCCTTTATAATATATATGAATAATTGGATAATGTTAGTACACATTATTCATATCCATAGTAACTAAATCATGTTTAATTATATTGGATTATCATTCTCATGTATTCAAATAATATGAATCAAATTCACATTATTCATGATAATTAAATCATATTTAATTATCAATTTCTCAATGCTTAGATATAATTCAACAATGGAATTATTCTTGAACTATTTCAAGAATAATGAGCTTTCTCCACGGATACTAGGAGATAAGGACAGGATGATTGTATGTTCCACGTATAGTGACTTGGATATTGAGATCACATCTCAAAAGTAGATCTCATGGACCTCTCATAGATACTTGATTTAAATCAAGATCGTAAAACTAATCTTCTCATTGCATCTGAATCTCATTCATATCAATGTCCAACACTTGGACCAAGATCAGATTACTTCTCTACTGAGAGGAGTCACTAAAATCCAGACATGTTTCAACACTCCCTCGAAATGAAAGCTTCATAGTTATACAATCATTTATGATCACATCACCTTCAGGTGTTCCTAATACATGCACATCCTGCATATTGGAAGACATATGATAAACATGAAGATATCGATCAATTTTACACAGTCATCTTTAGGGTTTCATCATCAAGTTTCTCATTCTTGGTCATCGGGAGTTGATATTAATCACATACTTTCCAAAAGCATATATCACACTGATGAATCCACATTTCATCATCTTTATTCTATCATTTTGGCATCAAAAACCCTAGCAAATGCCTGTAAATAGCATTAAATAGAGCAATTTAGCATTCATGCATGTGCATCTAAATAGTGTATAAAATACTGTAATTAGAGCCAAAATTATAGAATAAATAAAAAAAGAAAAAGAATAAAATATTGTAAATATTTTATGACCCAAACCCCCGAGATCTAGGCATCTTGATGAATAGGTCGACAAGGAATAAAGTAGGGGGAGATAAGGGCCAAAATACAATACAAATCCCTTTTATTTTATTCATTCTTTATTCATTTTGGACCTATTTTTGGTTCCACTTTTTATACATCAAATAAAGAAACTTTGAACATGAAAGTTGTAGATAATTAAATAAAGAAAAATACAAAATTGATTTCACTGAAAATTAATGTACAGATAAAAAGTTATGGTATGAATAAAAATCCAAAATCCCAACTTCCCAGACCCGTATCTCACAAATGAAAACCCCGAATGCAGCATACTCACCTTTAATTGTATATAGAATAAAATAAGCTATTTAATGGCAGTGGTTTCGCATTTGGAGGAGCTACGGTTTGAAAGTTGAGTTTTGGACCCTCATTGTATACTTGTACAGATTAAAATATTTGATTTATTATTTATTAATTATTTTGATAATTTTATATCTTTATAATTATGTAAATATTACTTACAATAATTATGTACACTAAAATTGGAATAAGAACCTAAATAAAACTTAAAATAAAATACGTACATACTTGATATACAGGTATTGTTCCTATATTTATACCTATACTCTTTATACTTATATTTTATTTAATGTACAGCATACATCAGAAAAATAAAACAAAAATAGACTTGTGTATATAAAATAATTTTATAATTTTAGAAGATAATAAAGAAAAATAAATAAATTAAAAATACAAAAATAAAAATAAAATACTCAAATATATAGATAATATACTTGTAAAGGGTATAATAGGCAACCTAAAAAAATAATACCTCATAAAAATAAATAAAAATCACCATAAAATACTTTATAAAATTACAAATATTTTTTTATTTTATAACCAAAATTTAATAAATTTATTTGCTATTTTTAATTGATTTTATAAGATCTTTTCAGGAATTTTTCCTGATTGGTCCACGTGGACCAATCAAGAGACGGCCCCAGTTGACCTAGGTCAACTAGCCGTCCTTCCCCCTCAGCCTGTGTCAGAACCTCCAATACCCCTCTCTTCTCAAATTTTTCGCCGCGTGTGCGTTGCTCGAGGAGAGTTGCTTCCTTCACGAAAGATGTACCTGGTACAACCAGGATTCTCGACGACTTAGTGGATCCTCCAAGATCGCCTTGGCGTACCCGTGATCGTGCCTCGAAACTCATCACATCGCCACCCTTCAAAAGCTACTCCCCGACTTCGATTTGAAGTTTAATCCTTCTTCCGCCATTTCCACCCTCAAAACCCTAGCCCTTCGTGTTCCTGGTGACAGCAGGCGTGGAATAGAGCCTGGGTTTGAAGCGTTTGGCATCGAATCGAAGAGATTCGTCCCTTGCCGGAGCTCCACCGCGCCTCGTAGCCCGACATCTCTGGTGAGTTTGTTCCCCTTTTCTTTCATTTTCTGGTAGCTTTGGCTTAGATTAGGTTAGGTCTAGAGCAGTTTTGCGTTTCCTTTTGTAAATCGTCGTGATTCTTTGATCGAAGCCACGACGGAGCTGAGCTCCGCCCCCATTTTCCGACCACTCCCGTTGTTGACCGTCGCCAAAATCACCTCCATTCTCTCCCCCTTCACTCAGTCGCTCCGCTCCACCCTTCCATTCACCTCGATCTCGCCCAGATCGAGTCGCCCGAGCTCCCCTCTCCGCCGCTCGCCGGAGCTCTTCGCCCGCACCACTCTCTGCCTCCATCGTACCACCCGAGACCACCTTTTTGTTCGCCTGGATTTTGCGTACCTCATCTTGCAGGTCAGAGCCCAAGAGAAGGCTCCATCGACCCTCATCGACTCCAAGACCCACCGCCCAGGTCACCTCCGCCGTCCGAGCTCGCCACGTCGTCGCAACCTCGCCTGAGGTCACCATCAGATGCGGAAGGGCCCCAGGATCCTTTTGCCCTTGATCCGGGGGCCGGAGCGGCCATGTGTCGGCCGCAACCGCCGATCAAACCTCGCAGAGGAGGTGTTCTTTGTGAACCTCCCCCTGCCGTTGGATCAGGCGCCGCCTCCAGACGCCACGTACGACGTCCGATCGCTCAGTGTCCCCAGCCATCCGATCGTCCATCGAAGATCTGATCTCAGCCATCCAGAACGAAGGTGTACGCACCATCAGATGCGCGCCACATGGATTAGTGAAGCTCCACCGGTCGCTCGATCATATTCGTGGGTATTTTGCATCCTTAACCCACGTGTTTTTGTATTTATGCTTTAGTCCTAGAACTTTTACTTCAAGTTTAAAAACTTTTGTAATAATTACACTTAGGCCCTCGCACTTTCACTATTTGCACTTTAGTCCGCGCCACGTCACCTCACGTGACTGGGGCTCGTGCTTTTTGGACTTTTTGCACTTCTTAACCTGAACTTTTAGGTATTTGCAGTTATATCCCTGTGCGTAATTATTTAAATATGTTTTTGGGTTAATTGCATGTATGCCCTGCCATCTTTTGATATTTACAAATATGCCCCTGTAAATGATATATCATGTGTTCTGCGCGTGTCTTTTTGGCGAAACTTGCACCTAAGCCCCTGGATGTTTATATAATTGCATTTATACCCCTACCAGGCTTAGGAATTTTGTGTGCTTAGTCTATTTATTTCACGCCTCATTTAATTGCCAAAAATTCTCAAAAAATAGACTTAACCTCCTGATAACTTGTATTTGCACGCCATATTTTTGCATCACATTTTTATTGCATTTTCGTATTTATTAAAAATCCAAAACATGCATTTATTTCCCTGTTTGCTTTAGAAAATACATAAAAATTATAAAAATGTTTTGAAAAATTCCAAAAAAAGTCCCTACTATTATTTTAGCATATGTTAGTGTCAATCCAAAAATCACTAAAAATCTCAAAAGAAAAACCTTAAAAAATTCAAAAATACATAAAAACTTCAAAAAAATCTATAAAATTGTAGAAAACTCTTAAAATTGTAAACTCAAGTCCTGTGGTCTCCTATTTGTATTCTCTTTATTTTTAAATTAGTTTGAAAAAAATTTGGCGGCTGTTTGTTATTTTTAATTCCTATTTTACTCACAGCCAGTCCACATTTCACTGTTTTCATTTATTTCAGTATTTAAAAATACCAAAAACACCTTGACAATTACCCAAAAATCACAAAAACAGTAAAAAATTATAAAAAAATCAAAAAAAATTGTCTCTGATTTTTTGGCTATTTTTGCATCCTTTTATAAATATTTTATCATTCCTTGTATTACATTGTCTTTATACTCCAATATTGAAAAAGCAAAAAAAATATATAAAATATAAAATTATAAAAATTAGAAAATTAAAAATCAAAACACAAAATTTAAAAAAATTAAAAAAAATTAAAGATTAAAACTTAAAAATTAAAAACCCACAAAAATTTAGATTGGCTAAGTGGCTTATTAGACCTAGGTTTGGATTTTTTTTATCTACACTTTGCACCCTTGTTTCGTGTGTTCGACCCCTACTTGCTTGCCACTGCACATTTTTAGTAGGGTATAATAAATTTTAATCCTTGCTATTCATTCCTTGATTGATTGTGTGGGTTAATTGTTGACTAACGAAGAGGCTTGGGTAGTTACATCAGCGACAGTGAGTCTGATTTGTCAGATCACTTTTTAGCGGCTCTCGCCTTATCGTTTTTCAAATGGCGCCGTTGCCGGGGAGCATCGGTTTGTAGAGTACTTTTGAGTCTATTATCTGTTTAGCCATTTTTGCTTACTTGTTTTTCTTGCATAATTTGTTTTGAACTGTCTGACATCTCTCTTGTTTTCTTGCGAGGGACCGTCTCCTGATTGAGGAGGATCGCCTAGGGGATCATGTGCATCCTTGGGAGGAGGAGCCGGTTATTCTATCCTAGCCGGCAGGAGAGAGCAGGAGAGTTTGAGAGTGAGAGTTAGTCAGTTGTTGTATTTTTGTGAGAGAGAGAGTCATTTAGATTGTAATAATACAGGACTTGGACACTTTGACACTTCGGGCCTAATTTCCGGGTGTTTGTTCACCCGGGGGCTCACCGTGGTTTTCTTCGCATTTTATCGACTGTCATTTGCCAGTTTTGATTTTATTTTCACTTTCTTTTTTGGATTGAGCCCTTAGTTCTAGGCCTTTGCTTGATCGATTAGATTAGGTCCAAAAACGCTAATAACCTTTGCATGTACATATAGATCGTATTTGGACTTAGTTTAATTAAACAGTTAACTCACCTTCTTAGATCCGCCGCGTCGCGAGCCCTCCCCATCAAGCGCTACTCCTGAACTCGACATGTCGAGAAGAGGAGGGGAGGGGTCTAGACCGGACTCTTAGGATCGAGGATTGGTGATTAACTTGTGGTTCTTCACGCTAGCAGTTGCCTATCTTAGGACGATTTCCGCATTGCATACCGGCATGTAGATAGGTTTACAAATTCTGCTTTGCATCCCGCATGGAGAGAGCTGGGATTCGATGTAAGTCTTCTTACTTTGCATCCATCATTTAGGCACAAAGGTGAGATTTCCATCTTTGTGCCGACTTGCATTGGCTTTTCCGACTCTTTTCTCCCTCTGTTTTTGGACAAAGTAGGACAAAGAAAATACAAAAACGTTAGGCGCTTTGTTGAAATTACTCAAAAGAAGCGATAACACCAAAAAAATTAAAAAAGGGACTGCTAAGAAAATTTGACCTAAATAAAATTGGTAATTGACTCATTGATTGGGGAGAGTCACACCCTCACTTGTATTCAGGTTGCATGGGAAGGTCTCCTTCCAAGTGAGCAGAGTGCTTCGTAAGGATTAGAGCCCAAAATCCAGTCTGTGGCTGCCTTGTGTATCGCCTGGATTTCCGAAGTATTGGTGCTTCTATCGTACGTGGACGAGTAGGGCTTGGTCAACATTGGTGACTCTCTATTGTGCAGAGCATCGACCTTGTCCGAAGTATCGAGCCTAGGCCACGCCTTCACGGGGGTGTCTGTCTCATCGTCTTGCGTCCGAGTAGGTTCTTGCACGCTCACGGGTGATTCCGTTGCGAGCGAGTTCCGAAGTAGTGGTTTCGCCTATTGGCTTCCTTTCTCTATTTCTTTGGCTGAGTAGGGATCCGGGAAGGGTTACGAGGACTTCAAAAAGTGCAGACTACAGGTTACACAGGAGGAGGACAAGTACGGGATACTCTTCCGGCAGTACTCTCTCTCCTATAGGCGTAGCGCTCTAAGGACTTGTTAAAAGATAAATGCCTGAATTCATCTGAAAACTACAAAGATAGCCGAACCCTTACGGCTTCACGCGTTGAGTTGGTGAATCCCCTTTGCTTTGTGTTTGCTTGCTAGTTGGATTAAGGTCAAAGATCAAAAACACCGCGCCTTTGCGCCATTTTTGCTCTCCTTCCACTTGACCCTTGCTCATTGTGAGCCTTCTACTATTTTACATTCCCTTTATTTCTTGTTGACCCCCGTATCTTTCATCCACATCGATCCTCCTCTTGATCTCCGAGATGGAGACGAATGGGCAGTTTAGTCGAGACCTCGTCGGCACCCACATCAGTTCCACTCGCTCTCCATCTCCAATAATTCAGGGCGATTCCCGAGAACCCGGTTCAGATACTGTGGACCGATCTCCAGACTCCCTGTCTTCTTCAATAAACAGGGATCACTCTCGTCCCGAACTCTGTCTGTTTTGGATGGCAATCGATTTCACTCCTTACACATCGTCGTCCTTAACAAAATTCTGTGTTGACCTTGACACAGACCACATCTCTCTATCTGGTGCTGCAATTCAGACTGATCGGGGCATTCTCCCATGTGCAGACTTTGAGCCCAATTCCGAGCCAGTAAACCAAGCAAACTCTGAGATGGCAGGAGGAAGAGGTAAGGGACCACAACCCCCATCTGAGCCTGAAGTCAATCCGGGGGAAGGGCAGTACACCACACAGAACGAGGTTAACAGTCAACTGCTGGCTTCTATTCAAGCCATCCAGCAGCAGTTGACTAACCAAGCCCTAGCCCAGACCGCCTTCCAAGATATGCTGAACGATCTGAGGAGAAGGGCCAATGCAAGAGACGATCGGAGGGAGAATGATCCGAATCAAGAGCTTGATTTTGAAGAAGTCGGAGATGAGTTCTCAGTGGGAAGAGCAGAATTTGAGGCAGCAGAAGAAGATCCACTGCAGCCGAAGCCTACACTGAAGGAGACATACAACCCAGGAGCGGGACGCATCACTGAGTGGATTCAGGTTCCACGTATGCATGCCCACTTCGAGCTGAAGCCGTAATTTCTGTCGCTACTTCCCACATTCCACGGGAACACCACGGAGGAACCATATATCTTTCTCAAGAAGTTCAGCCGCATCTGTTCCACTGCTCACTACCCCGGAATCCCTCTGGGGGTAATCAAGATGACCGCGTTTACCTTCAGCCTTCAAGACAAGGCTCTATATTGGGTTGACCATCTTGGGAAGGTCGTCACGACCTGGGAGGAGCTGAAGTCCGCATTTCTCCACAAATTCTATCCTCTCGGGCGATTGAATCAGATGCGCGCCCGGATCTTCAGTTTCTGCCAGCAGCCCCACGAGACTATCCATGAAGCGTGGGAGAGATTTAAAGATCTTCAAGAGAAGTGCCCCCACCATGAAATTCCAAAGACCAGTCTCGTACAACACTTCTTTGGTGTTCTATCATTTGAAAGCCAAAAGCTTGTAGATGCAGCTTGCGGCGGTTCACATTTCAACAAGGACGAGGACGTGGTATGGAACGTCTTCGAAGAAATGGCTGAAGGAGAAGCATCCCAATCCTCGTCCAGAGTATACATGAAACCACCAACGGTCATCAGCAAGCCAGTAAATATGGCTTCTCACACCGAAGACAAGGATGAAAGCTCCAACCTTAGCATCATTGGGAGCCACTTGTCCAAGGTGGATATCATTGAGAAGAGGTCACAGGACCTCGAAAAATTGGTAGTCATTGAGAAAAGGACCTAGGGTCTGGAAAAGCTCGACCAGATTTCCCAACAGCTGGAGCAGCTTGTCCGTGCCTTAAATGCAAACATGTGCAACGCTGTGTCTACTTCTGTCGAGCCGAATGCTGAGAAGAAGGAGCCCGCAATGCAGCAACACCCTCAGCCGACTCCACCGCAGCCCCAACTTGTCCAGCACGTGTACTACGTGCAGGCCCCGGAGCAGCCCCAGCAGCCCCAGACACAGATGGTTGTGTATCAACCAGAGCCCCAGCTAGCATACTCTGAGCAGTTCTCTCCACCCCCGCCAATGATTCAGGAAATCAATGGCATATGGGACAATGAAGCGCAGCTGACCCATCCTCAGGGACATTCCCAGGGTCAGAACATGGGCAACAGGCCCTATCACCAGCAGCAGCAGGGTGGGAGACCCTTCCAGCACTCCTACCAATACCAGCCTCCATCCCACGGAAACACCTGGAGGCAGAATTACCAGCACAGTCCTCAGCAGTCCGGATATCGCGGACAGGGATACCATCAGCAGCCGGCTGCTCAACACAATCAGCAAAATGCACAATATTCCTCCAACCCTCCTCCTCTCCAATTCTCTCAAGGTCATCAGTTGCAATCTCAGCCGTCATATCAGCATTCTAGACCCCAACAGGGGACTGTTCTGAGATTGTGCCGGTTAACCTGACCCTGGCCTGTTTAGAGCAGTTAATGAAGAATATGGCTGAGATGAACCAGAAGAACGGCAGCCAAAACTGCCATACCAACCTAGGTTGAAGCCAACCCGAACAACTTCCGATGCAAGGAGCAGGTAGTCGGCAGTGTCCAACCCGAATCAGGTGAATTAAATTGTGTTTTATCTAATGCTGTTACTCTCAGGAGCGGTAGGACACTCCAGCCATCGGCGACGGCGAAAGGAAAACATCTTGCATCTGACGGGGAATCGTCAGTCCAGCCAACACCAGGGCTGAGCAGTATTTTGGGAGCAGCACCAGCATTCAAAAAAATTACAAAAAAATGAAGAAAATAGAAAAACACAAAAAGATAGCAGCAACCTCGGTGGAGAACAGCCAGCATTGGAGACGCCTGCACCTGCCTCACAGCCAGTTCCTGACAGGAGGAGCACTACACCTGCAGCGAGTCCAATGCCAGCACCAGAAGCCGAACCTGTCATTTTTGGTCCTCAAACTGTAGATGAATCCATTCCTTTTTGCCATCTACCTGTAAACAACAATATGGACACTATTTTGAATGAAATTGGTGAAGATTTTGTAAATATTCCTTTTCCAGAAGCAATGAAAAAACACAAAAAAAATGAAAATTTTGAAAAGTGCTTTGTCTGATCCGGCCATCATAGAGATCATTCAGAATTTGGTGCCGAATATGCCATTGATGAAAGCTCTTGAGTACATGCCAGCCGTAAAGAAAGGATTAAAAGAGGCATGCACGACCAAGCGCAGGCCGCACCCCCACAATTCCAGAAGCAAAGGTGGCAAGATCGAAAAGCATATCCTCACAATGGCCACCGTCAACGCCATCAGCAATCTCCCGGATAAAAAGCCAGATATGGGAGCACCTCTTGTACGTTGCCAGATGTTTGATCAGGAGTTCGAGCGAACACTTCTCGACAGTGGGTCTTCTGTCAATTTGATGCCAGCCTCGCTACTCACGGAGTTCAGGTTAGGACCGCTCAAGCCCACGAAGATGATTTTGCAGTTTGCAGACAAGTCAGCCAAGCGGCCTAGGGGCCTGTTGGAGGACGTGATCGTCATGGTTAAGGGAAAGTCATTCCCGGCCGATTTTGTGGTCTTAGATATGGACGTTCCCTCTCCATTGCTCCTTACCCCAATCATACTTGGAAGACCATTTCTGCGGACATCAAACGCAGTGGTGAATTATGGTACAGGAGAAATCACTTTTGGCGCTGGCAATGAAATAATCAGAGTAGAGACCCTGCCTGAGGGAACATCAGCCGAACAGACATCTCCATCTTGTGCAAGGGTGATTGAATATGTTGACGACTGCGACGTTCTAGCAGAAATTCAAGATACCAATTTATTTCTGGATGACAATGAGATCCATGAACTCCTCTGTCCCGAGGAGGAAGTGGAGACCGCAGTCGAATTTCCCCGTATCAATCAGGATGAGGAACTCGCTGATGTGCTGCAAGAAACTGTCGTGGGGGTGATGTGCCTCCAAAACCAAGAGCTGAAGTCTGAAGAATCCTTGAATGAAGAAGAAATTATTGAGGAATTCTGTCAGGATTTGAGAGAAGAAACAGATTAGAATATGGTGGACACCGAACAGTTGAATGAATCACCACCTGCACTGATAGCTGAAGTCACCACTAAAGCAGCCCAGACTCCGCCAGAGCTAAAACCTTTGCCCTCCAACATGAAGTATGCCTTCCTTGCGGGAGAATCTAAGATGCACCCGGTCATCATCAATGCCCATCTGACCGAAGACCAAGAATCTCGTCTGATGGAGGTTCTTGAACGCAACCGCAAGGCGATAGGCTGGCGAACTTCCGATCTCCATGGGATCAATCCGTCATTATGCTCGCACCGCATCTTCCTGGAAGAAGATTGCAGGCCCTCTCGAGAACTTCATAGAAGATTAAATCCTAATCTGCGGGAGGTTGTTATGAAAGAGATCCAGAAGTGGTGTGATGCGGGATTTATCCATCCCATCTCCGACAGCAAATAGGTGATCCCTCTGCATGTTGTGCCCAAGAAATCAGGGATCACCATTGTGAAGAATGACAAAGGAGAAGAGATCGCAACCAGAGTACCCACTTCTTGGCGAGTATGCGTGGATTACAGAAGACTTAATCTCGCTACCAAGAAGGATCATTTTCCTCTACCCTTCATCGACCAGATCTTGGAGAGATTGGCCTCGAAGGAATACTTCTGCTTCTTGGACGGATACTCTGGGTATAATCAAGTTGCTATTGCTCCTGAAGATCAAGAGAAGACCACGTTCACCTGTCCTTTTGGCACATACGCCTTCAGACGGATGTCGTTCGGGCTATGCAACGCCCCAGCCACATTTCAGAGGTGTATGCTTGCAGTTTTTGCCGATATGGTGGGCAACATTCTCGAGGTCTTTATGGATGATTTCTCGGTCTACGGAGATTCCTTTGATCAATGCCTGGATTATTTAGACCGAGTCTTACAGAGGTGCTGCGAAGTCAATCTTGTGCTCTCATGGGAGAAGAGCAACTTCATGGTGACCAAAGGAATTGTGCTAGGTCACGTTGTTTCTAAACGTGGTATGGAGGTTGACCCAGCCAAGGTGGACGTGATTTCCCAACTTGAGCCACCTACAAACATCAAGCAAGTCCGGTCATTCTCGGACCATGCCGGTTTTTACCGATGTTTCATCAAAGATTTCAGTAAACTGGCCAAACCGTTGACTGAGTTGCTCGGCAAGGACAATGAATTCATTGTAGACGACCGTGTGCTCCTTGCTTTTAATCAATTGAAAGAGTTCATCACGCAGGCCCCTGTCTTACAGCCACCGATTTGGACTCAGCCTTTCGAGATCATGACCGACGCGTCAGATTGTGCCATCGGAGCTATACTGGGACAAAGGAAAGATAATGTACCATTTGCGATTCACTACGCTAACCGAACGCTCGATGAAGCCCAAAGAAACTACACTGTCACTGAAAAGGAGCTGCTAGCGGTAGTTTTTGCCTTGGAAAAGTTCAGATCATACCTCCTTGGGTCCAAAGTAATCATTTAAACTGATCATTCGACCATTCGGTACTTACAGCAGAAGAAGGACGCCAAACCACGTCTCATTCGGTGGATTCTTCTCCTCCAAGAATTTGACTTGGAAATCAAAGATAAACCTGGGGTAAAGAATGTAGTGGCCGATCATCTGTCAAGGCTTCCTGAACCAGAGTCTCCTGAACTGAGCCTCTAGCCGATCACAGAGACCTTTCCAGATGAGTCAATTCTGTCTGTCGCCTCACTTCCTTGGTATGCGGACATTGTGAACTATCTAGTTGCCAAGAAAATCCCACAGGACTGGCCTAAATTGAAAATAGACAGGTTCTTGTCTAAAATCCATTTCTACCAGTGGGAAGACCCGTATCTGTTTCGTGAGGGGGCATATTGTATCTGGAGAAGGTGCATTCCTCAGGAGGATGTTCCAAGTGTCCTCGCTTTATGCCATGATCAGGATTCTGGAGGACATCATTCAGGCAAACGGACGGCAGCAAAAGTTCTTCAAAGTGGCCTCTGGTGGCCTTCATTATTCAAAGATGCAGATGAGTATGTCAAATGTTGCACTGACTGCCAGAAGATGGGTGGAACCATAGGAATGAGAGATACGATGCCTCTGAAATACATTCAGATCTCAGATGTCTTTGACGCATGGGAAATCGACTTTATGGGCATGTTTCCTAACAGTCAGGGTTATGAGTATATTCTGTTTGCTGTCGATTATGTCAGTCGATGGGTGGAGGCAATTCCCGCCCGAGTCGCCGACAGTAGGACTGTCTGTCGATTCTTGAGAGATCACATCATAGCACGGTTCGGGATTCCCAAGATTCTCATATCTGACGGGGGTAGCCATTTCATAAATAGAGAGGTGAAGAAGCTAACCTAAGAATTCTGCATTGAGCATCGTGTTGCTTCACCCTACCACCCGCAGTCCAATGGCTTAGATGAATGCTCGAACAGGGAAATCAAAACGATCTTACAGAAGCTTGTGCGTCCGGATCGCAAGAACTGGTCTCAGCTGCTGGACTCCGTTCTTTGGGCTTATAGAACAACGTACAAGTCACCCTTGGGAATGTCTCCCTACCGCCTTGTGTATGGCAAGCCATGTCATTTGCCCGTCGAACTAATTCACAAATCCTTATGGGCCATTAACATCTGTAATTTGGACTCCAAGCAAGCAGGAAAGAACAGAAAACTGGATCTGAACAGATTACTGGAATTCAGAGATTATGCATATGATAACAGCCTGATGTACAAGGAGAAGGTCAAAACATGGCATGACAAGCATATCCGTCGCAAGTCCTTTGATCCAGGTCAGAAGGTGTGGTTGTTCGATGCGAAATTGAAAATCTTTCCAGGCAAATTGAAGAGTAAATGGACTGGGCCGTTTATGGTTAGGCAGGTGCGTGACAACGGAAGTGTATTGATATCCAATCTGTCAGCTGACGCACAGCCATTTGTAGTCAATGGACAGCTTCTGAAGCCATACCTTGAACATGATACATTCATGGTTGTTATTGACTCGGTTCAAGTAATCTATGAGGATGAGCTGAATATATTCAAAGAAACAGAGGAAGGCCAAGCACAACAAACCATTTTTGAATGAGTTTTATTATTTTCTTCTTTTCTTCTGTTCATTTTCTGTTATCCTCTCCTACCGAATTGATGCCACACCTTTCATCATTGCTACACTTAGGATGTACTTTATCCTAAGTATAGGGGGGATGCGCATCCCGAGTTGTTCATATCCACTTTCATCTATGTTCTTCTTTCCGTCCCTATCTTCTGTATCTATCCAAAAGGTGTCGCCCTTGCAGACAGTTTTCCATACTTAGGACGCACTTTGTCCTAAGTATAGGGGGGTGTGCACCCCGAGTTCTTTATTTTTCGATCCTCTCCATTATCTCCTCTTCTTGTCAATACTTAGGGATATCTTACCCTAAGTATAGGGGGAGACAATTCTGAGTACGATCTGTTCATTCTCACCCTTGACCCCCCCTACGTAGTGTACAGTCTGCTATACTTAGGATTATTTGATCCTAAGTATAGGGGGGACGGTCAACTTCTCATTGGTTTATTTCATTCATCTCTTATTCAATTATTCTTTAGACTTGCCTATACTTAGTACGAGTTATGTCTTCTCTTTTCTCTCCAATCTATGAGGACATAGCTCAAGCTAAGTATGGGGGGTCGTCTATACTACGTATATACTTTAGCCATAACTCGTACTTTCGTATTTTCTTAATAATATGGCTAATAATTCTTTAAAATTCATTAAAAACCTTAATAAAAAGGTGTTTGTTCCTCAAACTATTTTTGTAATTATTGATTAATAAATGAGGTGAAAATGTTTTTTTGCAAAATTTTGAAAAATAGTTTGAAAATCTTTGTGAACATTTATTGAAAACTATTTGTAAACATTTTGTTACATGTTTCAACCTTTGTAAAAATGTGTGGTTTGTAAAACTTATTTTCTTTGTGTAAAATAAAATGTTTGAAAAATGATTTGCAAATGGTTTGAAAAATGGTTGCAAAAATATTTGAAAAATCTATCTATACTGTTTGGAAAACCTTTGCAAAAATGATTTTCAAATGTGTGTACATGTTTACAAAAATATTTGTAAAAACTATTTTGGACTATAGTTTTCAAAAATTGTGTGAAAATCTTGTGTCAAATAAGTTTGAGGAAAACTTACATCTCACCAAAATTCACCATATATATGTATAAAACTGACCACTTACCCTGTAAATTCTTAAAATCCATTTCTTGTATATATAAAGAAGCACTCCCGTGTACATATTTTCACCTAGTGTTTAGCCAAAATCTTTTTGTTTTCAAAAATCCAAAAAACATTTGCAAAAACTAAAATCCAAAAACATTTGAAAATCTTTTTGAAAAATCTAAAAAATTGCATATGCATCATCATTCATTTATTCAAAAATCCATAAAAAGTTCAAAATTCTTGAAAATTGCAGCACAAAATATATTCTGCGTTGCATTGCATAGCATTCGCATTTTTTCGGATTGAGTTTGATAGTTGAACGAGTCTAAGTAAAATCTGGAGATTGGAGCTTGATTGGACCTTACAATCTACCTAAATAACAGGAACCTTATAGGAACTGGGTTTGAGGTACTTCAGGTCTAGTTGACTTAATTCTTTGAGGATCACGGGACTTGGTTCAATGGATTCTTGACTGCCTAAGTAGAGTATTTCGGAGCACACGCACGACTCTTGTTGATAATGACCTAACTTGGACACCTGCACGTTTCACATAGCTCTCCACGGATGAGGTGGTGAGGAGGCAGTTTCCTTTGGCTTGGGGTAGCATATGAGGGTAGTACTTCTAGGTGGAACCTCTCTTCTTCTTCTAGTGAAGGAAGTGTGCCTCAACTTGGTCTAGTGGTGATGAAGGCTAAAGACAGAAGCCGTGGGTTGCAATAAAGCTTCAAAAGAGGGATAGTCTACTGGCTCAAGAGGAAAATTTCTTGTATATATGCTGCACCATGTAGATATGTTGTACAGATGCACTTGAAAAACAAAAAAAATGGTGGGTCGGATTGAAAATTTAATAACCCCACCGGAGTGTATATAGTCCAATAAAACAAAAGCTTATGGTATCCATGTTACATCTCATGAAGCTTGCAGCGGGAGACTTAGCTACACTGGTTGAGCTCCCAAAATTCTATACCTCTTATTCCCCCTCTTCTTGAACCGGTTGCACTTGAACTTAGAAGGGAATACCCCGCTTCTCGAGGAAAGAGTTGCTAGACCGAGGGATTAGAGTTACCAGGGTGGGGGAGGTTGTTTCTTTGTTACTTCTGAGGTGGGGAGCTACATATCACTTACACTGTACGAGTCAGACTCATAGTCGTAAGAGTTTGTGTATGAGTTGAAATATTTCTGACCTGGCTATTAAGGAGACTTGAACAGAGTTTTGAGATTCTTAAGGACTGTTGGATTTCAAATTCGGTTCTCATTAAGGTTCCGCCCGCACTAAAACTCCAAAGGTCCGACTTAAGCTCCAAACCTTGATTTTGTGAAGACAAGTTTGATAATTAAACTAAATCCAAGTTCTTCTTTTTTCGTTCTTTCTTTTTCTTTTTGCACTTATTGCATAAGTGTTTGCTAGGGACTAGCAAAGGTAAAGTATAGGGGGATGATGAATCCACATTTCATCGTATTTATTCTATCATTTTTGCATTAAAAACCCTAGCAAATGCCTGTAAATAGCATTAAATAGAGCAATTTAGCATTCATGCATGTGCATCTAAATAGTGTATAAAATACTGTAATTAGAGCCAAAATTATAGAATAAATAAAAGAAAAGAAAAAGAATAAAATATTGTAAATATTTTATGACCCAAACCCCCGAGACCTAGGCATCTTGATGAATAGGTCGACAAGGAATAAAGTAGGGGGAGATAAGGGCCAAAATACAATACAAATCCCTTTTATTTTATTCATTCTTTATTCATTTTGGACCTATTTTTGGTTCCACTTTTTATACATCAAATAAAGAAACTTTGAACATGAAATTGTAGATAATTAAATAAAGAAAAATACAAAATTGATTTCACTGAAAATTAATGTACAGATAAAAAGTTATGGTCTGAATAAAAATCCAAAATCCCAACTTCGCAGACCCTTATCTCACAAATGAAAACTCCGAATGCAGCATACTCACCTTTAATTGTATATAGAATAATATAAGCTATTTAATGGCGGTGGTTTCGCATTTGGCGGAGCTACAATTTGAAAGTTGAGTTTTGGACCCTCATTGTATACTTGTACAGATTAAAATATTCGATTTATTATTTATTAATTATTTTGATAATTTTATATCTTTATAATTATGCAAATATTACTTACAATAATTATGTACACTAAAATTGGAATAAGAACCTAAATAAAACTTAAAATAAAATACGTACATACTTGATATACAGGTATTGTACCTATATTTATACATATACTCTTTATACTTATATTTTATTTAATGTACAGCATACATCAGAAAATAAAACAAAAATAGATTTGTGTATATAAAATTATTTTATAATTTTTGAAGATAATAAACAAAAATAAATAAATTAAAAATACAAAAATAAAAATAAAATACTCAAATATGTAGATAATATACTTGTAAAGGGTATAATAGGCAACCTAAAAAAAATAATACCTCATAAAAATAAATAAAAATCACCATAAAATACTTTATAAAATTACAAATATTTTTTATTTTATAACCAAAATTTAATAAATTTATTTGCTATTTTTAATCTATTTTATAAGATCTTTTCAGGGATTTTTCCTGATTGGTCCACGTGGACCAATCAGGAGACGGCCCCAGTTGACCTAGGTCAACTAGCCGTCCTTCCCCCTCAGCCTGTGTCAGAACCGCCGATACCCCTCTCTTCTCGAATTTTTCACGGCGTGTGCGTTGCTCGAGGAGAGTTGCTTCCTTCACGAAAGATGTATCTGGTACAACCAGGATTATCGCCGACTTAGTGGATCCTCCAAGATCGCCTTGGCGCACCCGTGATCGTGCCTCGAAACTCATCACATCGCCACCCTTCAAAAGCTACTCCCCGACTTCGATTTGAAGTTTAATCCTTCTTCCGCCATTTCCACCCTCAAAACCCTAGCCCTTCGTGTTCCTGGTGACAGCAGGCGTTGAATAGAGCATGGGGTTTGAAGCGTTTGGCGTCGAATCGAAGAGATTCGTCCCTCGCCGGAGCTCCGTCGCGCCTCATAGCCCGACATCTCTGGTGAGTTTCTTCCCCTTTCCTTTCATTTTCTGGTAGCTTTGGCTTAGATTAGGTTTGGTCTAGAGCAGTTTTACGTTTCCTTTTGTAAATCGCCGTGATTCTTTGATCGAAGCCACGGCGGAGCTGAGCTCCGCCCCCATTTTCCGGCCACTCCCGTTGTTGATCGTCGCCAAAATCACCTCCATTCTCTCCCCCTTCACTCAGTCGCTCCGCTCCACCCTTCCATTCACCTCGATCTCGCCCAGATCGAGTCGCCCGAGCTCCCCTCTCCGCCGCTCGCCGGAGCTCTTCGCCCGTACCACTCTCCGCCTCCATCGAACCACCCGAGACCACCTTTTTGTTCGCCTGGATTTTGCGCACCTCATCTTGCAGGTCAGAGCCCAAGAGAAGGCTCCATCGACCCTCATCGACTCCAAGACCCACCGCCCAGGTCACCTCCGCCGTCCGAGCTCGCCATGTCATCGCAACCTCGCCTGAGGTCACCATCAGACGCGGAAGGGCCCCAGGATCCTTTTGCCCTTGATCCGGGGGCCGGAGCGGCCGTGTGTCGGCCGCAACCGCCGATCAAACCTCGCAGGGGAGGTGTTCTTCATGAACCTCCCCCTGCCGTTGGATCAGGCGCCGCCTCCAGACGCCACGTACGTCGTCCGGATCGCAAGTGTCCCCAGCCGTCCGATCGTCCATCGAAGATCTGATCTCAGCCATCCAGAACGAAGGGGTATGCACCGTTAGATGCGCGCCACGTGGATTAGTGAAGCTCCACCGGCCGCTCGATCATATTCGTGGGTATTTTGCATCCTTAACCCACGTGTTTTTGTATTTATGCTTTAGTCCTAGAACTTTTACTTCAAGTTTAAAAACTTTTGTAATAATTGCACTTAAGCCCTCGCACTTTCACTATTTGCACTTTAGTCCGCGCCACGTCACCTCACGTGACTGGGGCTCGTGCTTTTTGGACTTTTTGCACTTCTTAACCCGAACTTTTAGGTATTTGTAGTTATATCCCTGTGCGTAGTTATTTAAATATGTTTTTGGGTTAATTGCATGTATGCCCTGCCATCTTTTGATATTTACAAATATGCCCCTGTGAATGATATATCACGTGTTCTGCGCGTGTCTTTTTGGTGAAACTTGCACCTAAGCCCCTAGATGTTTATATAATTGCATTTATACCCTTGCCAGGCTTAGGAATTTTGTGTGCTTAGTCTATTTATTTCACGCCTCATTTAATTGCCAAAAATTCTCAAAAAATAGACTTAAGCTCCTGATAACTTGTATTTGCACGTCATATTTTTGCATCACATTTTTATTGCATTTTCGTATCTAGTATTAAAAATCCAAAACATGCATTTATTTCCCTGTTTGCTTTAGAAAATACATAAAAATTATAAAAATGTTTTAAAAAATTCCAAAAAAAAGTCCCTACTGTTTATTTTAGCATATGTTAGTGTCAGTCCAAAAATCACTAAAAATCTCAAAAGAAAAATCTTAAAAAATTCAAAAATACATAAAAATTTTAAAACAATCTATAAAATTGTAGAAAACTCTAAAAATTGTAAGCTCAAGTCCTGTGGTCTCCTATTTGTATCCTTTATTTTTAAATTAGTTTGAAAAAAATTTGGCAGATGTTTGTTATTTTTTAATTCCTATTTTACTCATAGCCAGTCCACATTTCACTGTTTTCCTTTTTTTAGTATTTAAAAATACCAAAAACACCTTGACAAATATCCAAAAATCACAAAAACAGTAAAAAATTATAAAAATACCAAAAAAATTTTGTCTCTGGTTTTTTTGGCTATTTTTGCATCCTTTTATAAATATTTTATCATTCCTTGTATTACATTGTCTTTATACTCCAATATTGAAAAAGCAAAAAAATATATATAATATAAAATTATAAAAATTATAAAATTAAAAATCAAAACACAAAATTTTAAAAAATTAAAAAAATAATAATTAAAAAATAAAAATTAAAAACCCACAAAAAATTTAGATTGGCTAAGTGGCTTATTAGACCTAGGTTTCGATTTTTATCTACACTCTGCACCCTTGTTTCCTGTGTTCGACCCCTACGTGCTTGCCACTGCACATTTTTAGTAGGGTATAATAAATTTTAATCCTTGCTATTCATTCCTTGATTGATTGTGTGGGTTAATTGTTGACTAACGAAGAGGCTTGGGTAGTTGCATCAGCGACAATGAGTCTGATTTGTTAGATCACTTTTTAGCGGCTCTCGCCTTATCATTTTTCACACACCTATAAATTATTATCATGCTTCCAAAGTATGACGACCATGCATGGAATTTGATTGGTCCCAACCCCTTATGATTGAGCTCATATCTTCTGGTTCACAAGTGAACCTGTATGATCCCTTTTAAGAGATCGTATATGCATATGCTCTCATATGCACACCAGCTCACCGACGTATAGGCCTTGGTCAGATCAACCTATTGGTCTGTCAAATGTACATACTTAGATATATAGTAACACGTATGTCTCTGGTTAGAGGATGTGTGCCTACATCGTGACAGTATACGACATAGAGCTTTGGTTATCCCTATCTCATTAAGTCAACTCTTTGACCTAACTAATCTGACTTCATCTGAATCTCTATTTTCATGTAGAGGACATGCATCAAGAGGTCAGTCAGATATCAGTCTAATGAGAAAGGATTGTCATCTCCTACTTAGGATGGAAATCATCTCTTAACAATCATTCAACGGTGCTTGATGATCCCTCAATATAACTCTTTAGATATTCATCCATGCACCATCTTTTATGATTCAACTATTCAATCAACAATCGCATGATCATTAACATGACCATGGTACATAACCCAAATTGTACAGAGTAACCTTATAGTGCATTCAATCATTTAATCTCATATAGGGAGTGAAAAAAATCAATAACTTTTATTGATAAATCAAATATTACAATAACAATTATTGTAGGAATGGTTCTCCTCAGGCTCACATAATTAACAGTGTGATACTGGTAGAGTATAGCAGCGGTTAATTCTGTTATATGAGGATTCAATTCAAGGTGGAAATTGTTGATATGACTTGAATACTAACCATTTGTTGGGTTGGATTATTGATGTGGGTGATCTCCATCCTACCTTATGATTGATTGAGAGTTGTTGGGCTGGATTGTTGAGATGCATGATCTGTCTCCTGAGTCCTAATTGGCTGAGAGTTGCGGGTCCATATTTGCTGAGATGAATGATCCGCATCCTGAATCTCGATTGACTGAGAGCTGTTGAGTTGGATTACAGAAATGCCTAATCCGACTCCTATGTCTTGATCGGATAAAAGTTGTTGGGCTAGATTATTGAATATAATTGGTATTCTTCTATTACAATATTAAAAAGGATTTTGGGGCTACTACATATTGTATGCTTGTCCTCATTCCATCTTTGTATCTTCCCAGTATCCCCTCTACTCTCTATTTTCTCTACACAATGAAAATGGATCACCATCGTCTAAGACATAACCCAGTTACTGGTGAACCTTGTAAATTTTTGTGTCTTTGCGCTTGCTTGATTGATATTGTTTGTTCATGCTTTTACAGTTCGCAACAATTTGGTAGAATCAAGTTCCGTTTGGATCATCAAGCAAGATGATGTTGCACAATCTGATGATCGGAAAGTTTGCAGGGAAGAATAGCTTCACTCATGAATGATCAAGATGTGCACCCTTCTGAAGCAGCAAAGCATCTAGGCACCATTGGATCAAAAGCAGGTGAAGGCACTCAGATCCTCCGAGTTGATGGTGCAGAAGGCCAAGGTACGCTTGATGATCATGTTGTTCTTGGCGGCGGCATAGTGAGGCCCGACAACGCTTCTTTATGGACAAATTTCAAGGTGGATATTGTTTATAATTCCTTGAATCCTACTATCTGAATTTCAAGTAGTGATTAATTCTGTTATATGAGAGTTCAACCCCAATGGAGTCTAGCAATGATTATTTCTTCCAATGGATAATTCAACTCATGGTGGAGTATAGGACCGGTTAATTCTGCTTTATGAGAATTCAATCCCTGTGGAGTCTAGCAGTGGTTAATTTTGCTAGTGGAGAATTCAACTCATGATGGAGTATAGCAGTGGCTAATTCTACTATATGAGAATTCAACCCTGGAGTAGTTGTTAATTCTGTTAGTGAAAAAGTCAAGTCGTTATGGAGTATAGTAGTGATTAAATCAATTATCAAGAATCAATCTAATGGAGTCCGACAGTGGTTAATATTGCTATATGATGATTCAAATGAAGGTAGAGATTGTTGATGTGACTTGAATCCTAATCATTTTTTGGGTTGGGTTGTTGATGCGGTTGGTCTCCATCCTCCCTTCTGATTGACTGAGAGTCGTTGGGCTAGATTGTTGAGATGCATGATCTGCATCTTAAATCCTGATTAGATAAGAGTTGTTGGTCTAGATTGTTGAGATGTCTGATCCTCATAGGGTCTAGTAGTGGTTGATTATGTTATATGAGGATTCAATTCAAGGTGGATATTTTAAATATTACATGATTTCTAACCATTTGTTGGGTTGGATTGCTTATGTGGTTGATCTTTGACCTACCTTTTCATTGTTTGAGAGTTGTTGGGATTGATTGTTGAGATGCATGATCAGTTCCTAAATTCTGATTGACTAAGAACTGTTGGTCCAGATTGCTGAGATGCTTGATCCGCCTCCTGAATCTTGATTTGCTGAGAGTTGTTGGCAGTAATACTGAATATAATTGGTATTCTTCAAGGGGTCTTAGGCTCACCACATACTGTATGCACATCCTCATCCCATCTATGTATCTTCTCAGTATACTTTATATTTTCTCTTCTTTCTCCGCATAATGAAAACTGATCGTTGTCATCCAATGAGTATCCTAGTTACAGGTGAACCTTGTAAATTCGTATGTCTTTGTGCTTTCTTGATTGATCTTGTTTGTGCATACTTTTGCAATTCCAACAAATAGGTATCAGCGCATCGGATTCTGTCTGGATCATCAAGCAAGATGATGTTACACAATCTGAATTTCGAGAAGTTCATTTGGAAGAATGGATTTAGTTTATGGATGATCAAGATGTGTGCCCTTCTGAAGCAGCAGGGCATCTGGTCACTGTTGGATCAAGAGCAGGTGAAGGCACTTGAACCCTCTGAGTTGATGGTATAAAAATAGAAGATGCACTCGATGATCATGTTGTGCTTGCGGTAGCACGGTGAAGCTCGGCAAAGTTTCTCTAAGGATAAATTTTAAGGTGGATATCATTTATAATTCCTTTAATACTACTATCTGAATTTCAAGTAGTGATTAATTCTGTTATATGAGAATTTAACCCAGGTGGAGTCTAACAGTGGTTAATTCTGCTAGTTGAGAATTCAGCTTATGGTTATAGTGGTGGTTAAATATGTTATATAGAATCAATCCTAGTGGTGTCTAGCAAAGGTTAATTTTGATATATGAGGATTCACATCAAGATGGAGATTTTTGATGTGACTTGAATCCTAACCACTTCGTTGGATTGTTGATGTGGTTGATCTCCGTCCTACCTTCTGATTGGTTGAGAGATGTTGGGTCGGATTGCTGAGATGTCTGATCCTCCTCCTGAATCCTGATTGGCTAAGAGATGTCTTCTTGGATTGTTGAGATGCATGATCCTATGGGAGTCCAATAATAGTTAATTCTATTATATCAGGATTCAATTCAAGGTAGAGATTGTTGATATGACTTGAATCCTAACCTTTAATTAGGATGGATTGTTGATGTGATTGATTTTCAACTTGCTTTCTGATTGATTGAGAGCTGTTGGACCGGATTGCTAGGATGCATGATCTACCTTTTGAATCCTAATTGGCTGAGAATTGTTGGCCCAGATTCTGAGATGCATGATCCGCCTCCTGAATCCTGATTGGTTGGGAGCTGTTGGGTTGGATTGGCCGCCTCCTGAATCATGATTGGTTGAAAGTCGTTGGGATGGAGTAATGAATAAATTGGTATTCTTCTAGTCTAATATAAAAAGGGGCCTTGGAGCCACAACATACGGTATGTACATCCTCATCCCATCTCTTAGGGTAGAGCATTAGGCTAGGTTAGCCCGAACCCGACCCTGACCCGACCCACAAAATCCCGAACCCGATGTACGAATGGGTCGGGTCCAGGCCCTCATATTTCAAAATATCACACTCAGACCATATGCTACCATCTTTAAATAGTTTATAGTCTAACAAACTTTTGCAATATACTATTACTAAATTAAATGCTATCACATTTTGATCACACGGAAAAGAATTCTGCAAAATATTTTCAGATTTCAACAATCCACGTACAACAATCTACACGTAATCATATTAGAACCAAATGGGAGGACACAAATTTATATTCACAATACATCCAATATTTCATTCATCCATGAATAGTAATATTATATCATAACAATACATCCAATATTCATATATTATGGATGAGTTATATGATAACAATAAATTGAAATAAAAGTGAAACTTCATGGAACCAAAATGGATGCAGGTTGAGCCCGGTCCAAACTCGAGCCTGATCTCGTAGGCCTTGGATCGGGTCTAGGTCCTCGATTTACTAAAAAACGGCTCTCTACCCGGCCCAAGGCCCACAAAAAATTGACAGGATCGGGTCGTACTTTTCCGGGTTGGGTCGGGTCGAGCCCAATGCTCCACCCTACCATCTATGTATCTTATTAGTATCCTCTGTATTCTCTCTTCTTTCTCCACATAGTGAAAATCGATTGATGTCCAAGGATGTATTCCAATTATAGGTGAATCTTGTAAATCTGTGTGTCTCCGTGCTTGCTTGATTAATCTCATTTGTACATGTATCTGCCATTCGCAATAAGTACATATTACATACAATATACATGCAAATTTGCATCGTTAAGATAAAATTGTACAAACTACAATATGTTTATATTTTTCGCTAAAGAATCAGTATAATGGAAGCAACACTTTAAATTCTTCCATTGCCCTCTTATAACATTCAAATTTCTTGTAACTCTTACAAATATTGTATATCTGCATGAAGAAGTGGTTTTTTTACATCTTATAACATTCAAAATTCTTTTTATTTCATAACATATAGATTAGCTTCTTTTTAGTTATACATGAAGACAAATAAGATTGAATTTTGTTTCTTCTTTATGATCAAACAGTATAACTCTTTTAATCATTCTATTAGCAAAACATTAAGACGTCCGCAGAAAAAATGCACTACATATAGTGGAGTAATCAAATAAGGTTTAAACAATCGTCAAATGTCCTACATTGTAACTTGTTTATTACTTGAACAATTTCTCAAGTCGTGTCAAGCATTAAAATTATAGCATGATTTGCGGTATTTCCTTTATTTTTCTAATTTCATTTACAGGTCTTCATTTCTGGACGCTTCTATTGGGTCTTATACTCCCATCTGTTCTTAGCATACGAAGTATATTATCATCATCATGAATAGCAAATTATATTAGAATAAATTTTTTTTATCTCACATCCCTTTGTCTTCTCATGATCTCGAAGAGGACGGTACATGAATGGAACAAATCTGAATGGAGGACAAGAAAGAAGCTGGGAGAATATTTTATTCACAGAGAGGGAGATGAAGAGGAAAATTCGCGTGGGGGTAAGTTGTTAATCAAATTCGCCCTATGCGGTCGGAATTATTTTTTTTATTAACTACCGTAGATAAGCCGCCTCTTGAAGAGGCGGCTTTGGTTAAGTAAGAGCCGCCTCTTGAAGAGGCGGCTTTAGACCAAAGCCGCCTCTTGAAGAGGCGGCTTTATCGGGCAATAAACCCCAGCGGGCGGCCCCTGCCTCCCCCACGCGAACAGAACCCATTCCCAGCGAGCCCTTCCTCCGCCCAAGCCCCCCTGCGATCTCCAAGCGGCCTTCGGCTCCCCCTCCCGCCGCCGTACGCTCTCCGGTCATTTTGCCAACGTCCGTTGGCCGCATTTCCGCTATTCATCTCCTTCTCCACCTCAAGGAAGGTATGATTTGTCTATGGTTTAGGGTTTTGGCACATGTTTAGGGTTTAAATAATTGTTTGAAATATTTTCTTCACTCTAATACATTGATGTCGACGTAATGGTATGTAGGATGTCTCGAGAAGTTCGTTGTTTCTATCACTGTGGGGGTACAATATCGAAGTCTAGTAAGGACGTGACCTACGTAGGAGGTCGTATGAAAACCATCAAAATCGGTCACGAAATGTCATATTTGGGACTGATTGAGCACATTAAGTCCGTATTCAGGTTGGATTTAGCTCAAGGACTTGAGTTACAGGTCTTTCATAAAATGTCCCAAGATGGAGCAAGTTTTTATATTGGATGTGTCGAGTATGATGATGATGTCCGAGAGATTGTTGAATATGCTGAGGAGATGGGTGCTACATATCGGCCCGTGATATTTACTGTCGCTGTCTCTATACCCGGATCTGCACCTCCAGTTTCTGTACCACAAAGTGGATCCGCACCTCCAGTTTCTGTACCACAATGTGGATCCGTACCTCCAGTTTCTGTACCACAATGTGGGTCCGTACCTCCAGTGGTAGACATGGATCCATTTAATGATCCGGAACTGGACAGGTTAATGGAACCCTCACCACAGAATACGGATGATGAGATGGAAAATGATGACAATGAGGAGGAGGATCATCATGTTGGAAACCGTATTGTTTCTGATATTCCATTTTTGAACATGAGAGGTGGTGATGGCTATATTCTGAATGGTGAAGATTGCATGAATACCGATGATGGGATCAGTCTGTCTAACGAGTTGAAAAATGGCATGCTTTTCAAATGCAAAGCCGATTTGGTGTTCGCCGTGAAAGTTTTCCACATTAAACGTCATTACAACTTCACGGTACTGGAATCTGATAAGAAGGTGTGGGATATACACTGCAGCGAACGAGCTAGAGGTTGTTCTTGGAGATTGCGTGGTCATCGTAGACCAATAGATGGACAGTTTGTTGTCTCAATGGTTGAGAAGCCGCATACTTGCTTGAACCGTGCTGTTAATCAAGACCATCCTCAGTTGGATTGCAACTTCATGGCTGTAAGATTCTTGAATCAAATTAAGATTTCTCCTTCAGTCAAGGTTTCTTATCTTCAGACATCTATTCAAGATGATTTTGGCTTCCATGTGAGTAGAAGAAGGGTCTGGGACGCACGAAGGAAAGGCATTGAGATGGTGTACGGCGATTGGAAGAAATCTTACAATGAACTTCCCTATCTTTTTAGGGCCTTTGAGCAGGTTATTCCTGGTTCGGTTACAAATATTGACACAACAACAGTTGACCAAGGAGAGCTATTTGAGAGGGCCTTCTGGGCATTTGGTCCTTGTATTGAGGCTTTCAGGCACTGCAGGCCTATTGTTAGTGTTGATGGTACACACATGTATGGAAGGTATAAACAGAAAATCCTTATTGCTTGCTCAAGCGATGCAGCTAACCACATTTTACCATTGGCTTTTGCTTTTGTCAACGAGGAGGATGGCCCTAGTTGGGCGTGGTTTCTGGAGAGGCTACGTTTGCATGTTTTCCGTGATCGTGCTGGACCAATATGTTTGTTATCTGACCGTGCTCCGGGGTTACGTGCTGCACTCAGTTACCCAGAGGTTCTATTTGTTCCACCATACGTTCACTGGCGCTTCTGTCTCCGGCATGTGGGTAGTAATTTCAATGATGCCCACAAAAATCAAACTCTAAAGCGTATGGTCATGAGGGCCGGAAAAGTCTATTCCCAAGCAAAATGGCAATCTTACATGGACAAGCTGAAGGAATGCGACGAGAATGCTGCAAAGTGGTTTGACACACATGATTGTCCAAAGGAACGTTGGACAATTGCATTCGATGGTGGCTATAGATTTGGTTACACAACCACAAAATTTTTCTGAGAGCTATAATGCTGTTCTTAAGGATGCAAGAAGTCTACCAGTTGCGGCATTGGTTTTGAAGACGTACTACAACTGCATTAGCTACTTCTGTGACCGTCACGACGAGGCGCGTAATTGTATTTTACGGGGTGAGAAATATACCAAATACGTGCATGACATGTTGAAGCGTTGGATCGATAGAAGTGATGGACACCGTTGTTTTCGCATACAGGGAGCACCCGTGCACATGTATGAGGTTGTCACAGGACAACGCATGACACAGTTCGGTCTTAAGGGTGGAAAGAAACAAACTGTCTTGATTAGTGATGCATCGTGTACATGTCAAAAATGGCAAACTCACAGAATCCCTTGTTCTCATGCATGTGCCGTTCTATCTCACTTGAACACAGATGTAGAAGAATATGTTGGGCCATGGTATACTTGGCAAGCTCAGTCGAACATTTATGAGGGGTTGTTTTACCCCATTGGTGACAGAGAGAAGTGGCCCAGTTTCGACCATCCATTAGTTATTCCAGATGATAGCAGGATAAGGCAAAAGGGGCGACCAAAGAGTAAGAGGATTCACAATGAGATGGACATGAGGGAGAATACCGTGCATTCTCAATGCGGCACATGTGGTGTTGAAGGTCATAATAGGCGGAACGTGACGCATGGTAGGACGCAAAATAAATGTGGCATTTGTGGGGGCTTGGGTCATAACAAAAGAAGATGTCCCAACAGAGCTAGTATGTGAATGAATCATTTAAATTTTTTGTAATATCATTGTTTAAATTAATAAAATATGAAGTCATTGCTTATTAATTTGTATTGTTGTTTATGAACAGATGGAGCCGGGCCCAGTTGACCGTTCTCTTTTACGCCAGCAGAGGGAGCACCGTTCTACTGTTGTTTGGGCAGGGGATGTACGTACTTTTTTAAACTGATATTTCCTTCAATAATGTGTACGCCAGTTGGGCAGGCTTGTGCGAGCGATTACTTGGGGTCCGGCCTGAACGGCCCAACATTGATGGTGCTCGAGTCCGCATGACTTGGCTACTAGAGCACTTCTCAGTTCTGCCAGAGGACGCCGATGATGATACCATTCTGCGATACACACGGGCGTACATTCTACAGCTTTTTGGTGGTGTGATCTTTCCGGACAAGTCCGGAAACGAGGTCTCCCTGATCTACCTACCTTTTTTGGAGGACCTGGAGAGTTGTGGGAGGTACAGTTGGGGCTCAGCTTGTTTGGCGTACTTGTACAGGCAGTTGTGTGTTGCATCGAAGGCTGACGCAGTAGAGACTGGGGGTCCATTGATACTGTTGCAGTTGTGGGCTTGGGAGCGATTCC
This sequence comes from Ottelia alismoides, assembly GCA_037367405.1. Lineage (NCBI taxonomy): Eukaryota > Viridiplantae > Streptophyta > Magnoliopsida > Alismatales > Hydrocharitaceae > Ottelia > Ottelia alismoides. Next base: position 663,730 of record JAZKJV010011152.1, on the reverse strand, counting down.
CCCATATCGCTCCGGTAGTTCACCACCGACCTCTTTGGCAAGGGAAGCCCTTGGGGGCAAGGTGGCATGCAGAGTTTGACATCTCAGCGGAATCTACACATGTGGTTCGGCCATATAGGGATGCACTTGACCTACAGCTAGATGAGCAGGTATTCAGTTATCACGTTATTACATTTTATTTTCAATTATAATGGGTTTTATAATATTTCTAATTTAACGCAGGTGATATGGAGGCCATATACAGAGGACGTGTTGTCCCAGTTGCCATTGTATTGCCGTGGCAATGAGTATTTACATGTGGCTCGTGTCCCCCTCATTCATTTTTGTATTGTTGAGCTACACACACCGGACAGAGTCCTTCGACAGTTTGGGGGCATTCAGGGGGTTCCAAGGGCTTGCGACACTTCATCTCAATTGCATGCAATTGATCTCCGAGGAAAGAGCAATGTGGATTGGACGGAGTTCCATGCAGTCTATATTAGACTATGGAACATCCGTAGAGACTACGTGGTGTCGATGACTCCCATTTCATTGGGAGGACCAGATACGACCGCCGAGTACATGCCATGGTATCGTCGAATAACAAGACGTTTCATTGGACGACATGGATGCACACTCGATTACGCGGTAAGATAGCATTTACTTGATTTACATTTTCTAGTATGATTTTACATGTTTTAACAAGATTTGATCATATTGCAGGTGTCTCAATTCGAGGAGATTGTTCGACTTTGCGATGATGGTTCACCACGTATTAGAGAACTTGCTGCTGAAGCAAGTTCTAGGATACGTGACTCTATACAACGACAGTTCCGAGATGGACCTACAGATGAGCATTCACAGGAAGACGCCGATGCAGAAGGTACATCTCATCCCCGTTCACGTGTTCGAGGACGTGGACGGGGACGTGGTAAACAACAAAGGGGAGAGAGGCCTTCTGGCGAGGGAGATGTCCCAGTGGATACACAACCCCCTCAGTCTGGCGTAGAATTTGAGACCCCAATTCCTGAGTGTGGGGCATCTACACAGCCTACAACGCCGCCTGCACCACGGAGGGATCGAGCGGAGCACAATGCAGGACCTTCACATCATTCACCCCTCCCGTTGTCCTTTGGAGTTGAAGGACCCGAGATGACCAACATCGACGACATAGATCGCAACAGTCAACTGCATGGATTTGACCCAAGACCACCGGAGACCATCATGGCGGATGAAAGACCTGTCAAATTACAATACAAAAGGAGGAGGGAGCGTAGACCATAGAATGTGATGTTGCCATTTTTTTGTAATGTAAACCAAGCATGTAAATGTGTTTGCAACTATGATCAAGTTACTTTCTATGAATCTCACTATTGTCTTCACTTCACTATTGTCTATGAATCTTATCTTTAAAAGTTGTTCTAATATCATATTTGCTATTACATACTGTGCAAGACGTTCACTTCGCCAACGTATAAATTCCATAAAAAAAAGAGGGGAAGCAGCAGCTCTGCGAGCAGCAGAGCTGCTGCTTCCCCCCCTTTTTTTAAGGTTCTGCCTCAAAGCCGCCTCTTCAAGAGGCGGCTTTTGCTAAGAGCCGCTTCTTTAAGAGGCGGCTTTGGTCTAAAGCCGCCTCTTGAAGAGGCGGCTCTTACTTAACCAAAGCCGCCTCTTGAAGAGGCGGCTTATCTACGGTACTTAATAAAAAAAATAATACATACCGCATAGGGTGAATTTGATTACAAACTTACCCCCCACACGAATTTTCCTCGGGAGATGAAACTCAAAAATCGAAAAAGGCACTTAGCGTTGCAAAAGAGGAGCTTTGCCTTTAAATCATAACCATTCAACTTTTTACAAGACAAATATGTATTATGAAGTGCTCTCACCCTCTCACGAACTCCTCTCATAGAATCGTGCCTCATATATATGTATACACACAAACATATATATGCATGTGTGTGCGTGTGTGCGGGCGTGCATGCGGGCAGGCGTGCGTGCGGGCGGGCGAGCGGGCGAGCGGGTGTGCGTGTGTGCGGGTGGGCGGGTGGGCGGGCGTGCGGGAGGGCGGGCAGGCATGCGCACTTGCGCGGGCGCGTGTGTGTGCGCCATGTGCGTGTGCGCGAGCGCGTGTGTGCGCGTACGCGCGCACGTGTATGTGTGTGTGCGTGTGCATCTCTCTCTCTCTGTTTGTGTGTGTCTGTCTATTTGTCTGTGTCTGTGTGTCTGTGTCTGTGTGTGTGTGTGTGTCTGTGTCTGTGTGTCTGTGTGTGTGTGTGTGTGTGTGTGTGTGTGTGTTTGTCTGTGTGTCTGTGTATTGCGTGTATGTGTCCGTGTGTGTTTGTGTGTGTGTGTGTGTATGTATGTATCACTACAATAAAATGTAGTTTTTACGACTAGACTCTTGCGACTACACATAGTGGGAATGTAGTCGCAATTCATATTGTGACTTTGTTGCGATTACTCGACCACCACAATGTAGTCACAAGTTTTTGCTTCGACTTTGCGACCACAATGTGGTCGCAATGTGGTGTTAAAATTTGGGAAATTTTATGTGGGTCCTCTCCATTCTAAACCCTAATTTTTTCTATCACCCCTCTCAAACCCTCCTCCCACCTCCCACCTCCTCCATCACCTATTCTCCTTCATTTCAAACCCATCGTCGGCTCCTCCCCATCTCCATCACCTCCTCACCGCCGCCCCCCTCTCCACCACCTCCTCCTTCCCAGCCACCGATGCCTCCTCCCCATCTCCACTGCCTCCTCGCCACTACCCCCTCTCCATCACCTCTTCCGAGCCACCGCCGCCTCCTCCCCATCTCCACCACCTCCTCACAGTTGCCCCCTCTCCGCCACCTCTTCCAAGCCATCGTCACCTCCTCCCCATCTCCACCACCTCCTCGCCGCCGCCCACTCTCCACCACCTCCTCCACATCTCCAAGATACAACCTCCCCCCCCCCCCCCACGTCCACAACCTCCTCCTCGTCTCCCTGTCCACTTCCCCCTCTCCACCTCCTCGTCCTCGTATCCAAGCCGTTGCCTCCCCATTGTTGCTCGCCACCTCGTCAGCCTCCACCGATCGTCCTCCTCACTGTGCCACTGCTAGGATTGGAGTCGCATCCTTGTCACCTTCTGAACACGGGCTACAACAATAAGGTATAAGAATGTAAGGCCACAAAACACGTGAAATGTTTTGATTGTGGTTTTTTCAATTGCAAATTATATTTTATATATAGACAATGATATTCGGTATCTATTTTTATTCTATAATGTTCCACCAATTGATTTTAAGATGCAAAATATTTCTTATGATTTTATATAGGAAACATAGAAGATCGTTCCACATAAACCCATATGTAATGCAAAATCATGTCTTGCTGTTGGAGTTCCCGAGAAAGAATTTTACAACACCGTTCCTTTGTGGGTTCCTCTTCTTGATTAATCAAAGCAAGAATGATCATTATCTCTAGTGGTCATGTTATGTGTTTTCTATAAAGAGGTGTAATTTAGAACTCTTAGACAACAAATTCATGAAGTTATCCCGCATAGTGTTCGCAATGACTTATTATTGTTGTTGAGATTATGTGTAGATACATCACAACAGTTTGTGAATTACATTTTTATATATAAAAAATATTCAAGGGTTCTTGGGCACTCGAGAACTGGTGTTTAGGCCTATACACTGGTTTATTCATTTCAGTCAAGTATACTTTGCCCCTGTTGTTTGACAATAATTTTGACTGTCAGCTTTTCAATCAGCAGTTTATTTCACAATAAAGTATCTATTCACAAATACCTGCTATGAACTAAGGTGTGCTATAATTGCTTGAAAGTAGTTGTTAAAATGGGTGTATAATGTGCATACTTTGAATGACACTAGAATAACGACCTTGCATTCTCTGTAGCAATTTCTTTCTCATAACAGATCATAGAAAAACATTATTTTCTATTCTATAGATGAGAATGGTAGTTGGTCAAGTCTAAGGGAGTCTATGGTTTCTTCAATCTTGATGTTACGTGATTTTAGGCCCAAAAGTTGTCATACAAAATGATGTACTTCACCCTATGATGTTATATTTTGACTAGAGATGCTTATAAAAATACTCATATTTCAATTCTCACTGGTCAGAGAACTAATATATACATAGAAGATGGTGTACTTCACCCTATGATGTTATGTTTCGACTAAGATTCTCGTTTGCTCGAGTGCATGTGAGTTGTATATTTTTCCATTTTTAGTAAGAGTTTGTGTACTATATGCAACTTAAGGATATGTTTTTTAAGTTGATGACTTATCACATGTATGACATAAGCATGTGATTGTGCATTCAACATGGTAATATTTGTTTACCTTTGATCCAATATCATACAAGTTTGAGATCCATTTGATTTGGTCTCCTCTTTGTCCAAAGTTTTTCCTGAGATATTCTATGTATATGGCTTATTTTTCATCTTCTTGTAAGTTAGATTTAGAAGGATCGTTGACATTAGGTTCTTGAAGATTGGGGGTGATGGGGTTTTGCACATCATGCGAGATACCTATATGTGTGAGGGTATGAGCGTATGTACGCGTGAATGGGGATATGTATGTTGGTGTTTCTTTTTTCTTCATTAGAGGATAAGTTTTTATCATATCAAACTATGTGTCTAAATAACTATTACGATCTCATTGCAGGTAGAGCAATGAGTTCGACAAGGGATTGGATGTATAACTGCATAGTGAATGGATCTATTTGCATGCCATTTTTAATTGGTGTAGAAGGCTTTCTCAATTTCGCTTATGCCCAAGGAGACGGAATAGTTGACATAGATGGGAAGATTATATGCCTATGTATGAAATGTGGATTGACGAAGAAAAAATTTAGAGACGTTGTGGCAGAACACTTGTGCAAGAATGGTTCTGTCATTGAGTACACATGTTGGTATGCTCATGGAGAGGTCCAAGCAACTTACCGAGAGAGGGACACAGATGTCGGACAATCTTTTTGTTGAGATGGTTATGGATGCAGCATGTCCAGACTTTAACTCTTCGTCAAAGGGTTGTGATGATGAATTCAATGGAGAATCCAAAGATTTTATTGAATTGTTACAAAAGGCTGAGGAGGCATTATGGCCTGGTTGTAAATCATTTTCTCTCCTATCTGTTGTTATGGAGTTACTAACAGTTAAACATGAGTATAATATGACTGATGTTAGTTTCAAAGCCATGGTTAAGATTATTAAAGAGAATGCTTCCGAAAGATAATGTCCTGCCTAGTACCTATTATAAAATAAAAATCAGGATGAGTACACTTGGCTTATCAGAAAAGTTAATTGATGCATGCCCCAACCATCATATCATCTATTATGGAGAAAAATTTACAAATGAGACTAAATGTCCTGAATGTGGTGAAGCTAGATGTAAACCAAATATGAAGACAAATATTCCACAGAAAGTGCTCCGTTACTTTCCTAAAGCACCGTGTTTACGATGACTATTATTGCAAAGAAACTGCTAAAGATGACTTGGCATACAGATCATATCCGTGGTGACTTTATGAAACGTCCTTCTGATTCAGCTTATTGGAGGGCTTTAATGGAGTCATCTTACATTTTTGCTATGGATAAGAGGAATGTGGTGATTGGGTTGTCTACTAATGGATTTAATCCGCATGGTCGGGGGAAAAATTACTCGTGTTGGCCAGTTATCATCACTCCATACAACTTGCCACCATGGTTGTGCAACAAGAAGCAATATATGTTTCTAAATTTACTTGTGCCTGGTTCAAGCCATCCTGGAAAATATTTGGATGTTTATATTAGGCTATTAGTTGACGAACTGAAGGAACTGTGGGATAAAAGTCGGGAGACATATGACGTTGTTACTCGCAGTAAATTTCAGATGAGAGTGGGTTTATTATAGACAATTAGTGACTTTCCAGCATACGGAATGCTATCGGGATGGAGTGCACATGGGAAAAGAAGCTTTCCATATTACATGGAAAATATGAAAGCATTTCAACTTAAGTATGGTCGAAAACCATACTTCTTTTACTGTCATCGACAATTCTTACCGAAGGATCATCTATATAAGAAACAAAAGATGGCATTCAAAAGAAATATAATTGAAGATTCAGATCCACCTGTCAGGCTATCGGGACATGAGATATTTAGAAGGCTAATGGACTTAAAGAGTTCATATGATTGTGTTCTACCTCTTCTAAATTTTGGGGATAATCATAATTGGACGAAAGTTAATATCTTTTGGGAACTACCATACTGGCCAAATTTACTCATCCTACACAATTTAGATGTTATGGACATATAAAAGAATGTATTTGACAATGTATTCTACACGGTAATGAATGTCACAGGTAAGACAAAGGATATAGAAAATGCTCGCAGAGATCTTGTGAAAATTTACGCTCGTCCTGAGTTAGGTCCAATAGAATCAGAAGATGGGCATATTTATATGCCTAAGGTAAAATACTGCTTAAGTAGAGATCAAGTGAAAGATGTTTGTTAATGGGTTAGTAAATTAAAAATACCAGATGGATTTTCATCGAACATATCCAAACTTGTTGATCTGAAGAAATTTTTTTAAGGGAATGAAAAGTCATGATTGTCATGTATTTATGGAGCAATTATTACCTCTTTCTTTTAGAAAATTATTACCGAAGGGAGTTCACGATGTTCTAAGTGATTTGAGTCACTTTTTCAAATGTATATACTCAGCCAAGTTGTTAGTCAAAGATATGGAAAGCCTTGGGGAGAGTGTAGTTCTTATGTTCTGTAACCTTGTTTGACTCAATGGAACACTTAATGACACACCTTCCCTATGAAGCTAAAGTTGGTAGACCTGTTAAATACCGCTGGATGTATCCATTTGAGAGCTAAATTTTATGTTGAAATTACCTACTTGAAGTATTAATTTTACGCAATCTAATAATGTATGTTAACCTACATATAGGTATATGTTTTTCTTAAAGAGAAAGATTTGAAATAAAAACAAGGTTGAAGGATCGATAAGCGCATAATACATTTCAAAAGAAGTTGCAAACTTTTATTCAAGATATTTGTCAGACGATTTTGATATTCATAATCATCCAATGCGAAATGAGTACAATGACAACGACAATTTTTTTGTTAGTATCTCTAGCTTTCATTACATGCGGTCGACCTTTGAAAAAAGGGAAGTCACGCATGATGAACTCTCAGGAGAAGGAAGCTGTTGAGCTTTATGTTCTAGATAATACAGATGAAATGACACCTTTTGTAGAGTATGTATCCATCATATTGTCTTTAAATCATAATATAAGTAGTTCAATACTTAATTATTAATTTATATTTGCAGGGAGTATAGGGATAAAATAATGATGGAAAATCCTCTTTTTACTGATGACGATGTGGTTGATGAATTTAGGAGGACATTCCCTTCTTGATTTAAGGAAAGAGTAAAGCTTATTGATCCAACAGATCAGATATAATAGTTTAAATAATTTTGCTCTCATTCCAAATTATATGGTCATGTCATAGGAGGGTTTTTAGGTAATGGGTACATATTTCATTGCATTGACATGACCAATAGCTGAAGTACGCACAACTCTGACGTGATTGTTAAGGGATCGTGTTACGACGAGAACAACCTAAATTACTATGGGGATCTCAATGAGGTGCTAGAGCTTGAATATAATATGCCATACCCTAATAAACTCTTTTTATTTTCGTGTAACTGGTATGATCTACAACATGGCGTGGTTGTTGACCACATACACAATATTGTAGATGTCATCCTCAAAAGTATATATGAAGATTTGAACCTTTTATCCTTAGTACCCAAGCTGAGCAAATATGTTATGTACCTAATGTAGGGGAAAAAAGAGATGATGATCTCACAGTATTGAAGAAGATGCCACGCATTTATATCGATGATTGTGAACAAGTAAATGTGGATTGTGCATCAACAAATTTGCTTATTTCAGAATATGAGACACCAAAAAATATTGCAATAATTCCTTAAATGTAATGCTCTTATCAATATTCTTTTTTTGGTGCATAAACAATTTTTTATTTAAAATTATTTAAATAATGAGCTTGTGAATGGATATAGAAAATGACTATCACACGCGGTTGAGGTCCTAAGGGTAGTAATTCACATTAGGATGATCATCGTACCTCGGATCCCAGTGGTATAATTTCATCTCTTCATACATCGTTATATGTTTATTTCAATTAATCAAATTTTTTTCATAGATGAACATAATGATGAGGTTGCAAAGCTTGTCGCTTACATGCAAGAGAATGATTTACAAGTACCTCCACAATATGCTCCTTATATTCCTCAAATAGGGACAACTCCTAGTGTGACACGTACTCGTCAGCCCACACCACAGTCCTCCAGCCAGTAGCATAGTCCTCATGAGTTTGAGGGTCCTGCACAACATCCACCCTCTCAGCCGACCCCACCTCCTCCACCTTAGGATCCATGTAGGGTCTTGCAGTTTTTATGTAACAGGTATTTTCAACACACATACTTCTTCTTTTATTGAATTTTTAGGAAGAATCTTATTCACAGTTATGCTTTATCTATAATTTATATAATCGTTTTGAATATTTAGGTATACTCTTGATCATCAGCATGCGGTGGCTCAAGCGCTCAGTAAGGTCTTCCGCTCCATGCAAGATTGTTCAGACTACATATAGAGTTGCATGACTCCCTATGAATAAGAGATAATTTTAAATGATGTCTATGTAAGAACTATTTTTAAAGAAGCATTTTATTTTTTAATTATACAATTGATTAGTAGTAACCAAATTTTAACTTGAAGAATTTGATGCTTTGCCCTCGGACCACACAATAGAAATGTATCAACAAGCCCTTGTGAAATTAGCAACATATCATGTCAAAGACAATTTTTACAGGGCAAGAAAAGCTGTAATTAAAAATATGTGGAAGATTGGGAGAGGGCAAAAGAATGTAGTCTATCATGGTGCACTCTAGAGAGGTGGAGACGTTATTGTGATCTCTTTGCTAAGGAGACTTTTCAAAAAGTTCTAAAGCAGGGAAGACAAACAGGGGGAAGCAGTCAATCAGATCCACTAGTGGATCAAAAAGTTTTGAAACTGTGAGGATTGAAATGGTATGTACAAGTATTTATACTTTTTTGAGTTTCAACTTTTACCAATGATTAACATATAGACAATAATAGAGTATTGCTGACAATCGCCCCCCAACATTGGAAACATGGTGGACTGCTACGCATATAAGTGGGTCTGATTGGTCTACACCTGAAGTAAAGGCGGAGATGGCATGCATACTACTACTGCTATAAAATTGTAGTTGTTTGGTAGATAACTAAAAGAATTCTCTTGTATGATCGTTACAAGGAGTTGTATGCAGAAAGGGTCAGTGTCCCAGAATCTGAAGGGGAATTGGACTTTGTCGCCAGCATATGGCAAGAAGTCCTTAAAGAGCGTGAAATGGAACCTAATAGAAGGGAGACTTTGGGTAGTTTGCCACCCAAGTTCTCATCCTCTTCTGATTCCACTGGAGCATCCGCTTATTTGTGAATGACCTTAATGTATAACACTCCAACATCTCAGTCGGGGGTATCTGAGGCTAAGTTTAGACAACTATCAAAGGTCGTGAATTCACTAGTATCCACAATTGGTAAAATGTCTTATGGATTGCAAAATTTATCTTCTGGATTGGTCTCATTAAAAGAGGGTGTAAGTTATTTAAGTTATGCCTTATACTCTAATTTATGTTTTAGTACATACATTGATTCATATTTATAATTATATTTGTAATGAATGACTTATTTTTCTTCTTATAAATAATAGAACTATAATTTCAAAAGTTCACGAGGTGGAGGATGAGAACGAAGAGGAGGATGGAGAGGAGGATGAAGACGAAGACGAAGACGATGCCACCGCATATAGAGTCTCGCTTCGCAAAGGGGTTGTAATTTCGGAACCTACAGAAAGTATACAAGTGCCGAAAAAACTGACAAAGACAAGAAGCACAAGTGGAAGGAAAAGGCAAAGGAAGGTGTTTTTTCGATATGGAGGAAAAGAAAGTTTTAATGCAAAATATAGACCATGTAATGATACTTTATTGTCAGAATCTTGTAATGTTAAGAACTTGTGTCTAAATGTTAGTCACGAACTCGTAGTTTATATGCACTTGAACTTGTAGCTTTATATTGTCCTGAACTTGTATCTAACTTTTTATTGTCTTCAACTAATAGGTATGTGTCTTGATCTTGTAGTCTTTTAACTTTTGCTTTGTATAGTCTTCAACTTGCAGATGTTGGTCATGTCTTGAATGTGTACCTTTCTATTGTTTTGAACTTTTAGCTTTATACAAGGAAGATTGGTTTTTCTTAAAGATGATTATATTTGATTGTAACTGCAATTAATAGATTGATTACATTATACTATTGACTGGAGGATCTCAAGAAGCTTGGTTGATTATATTAGCTTATATTATACTACAGGGGAATTATATATGTATGTGTGTGTGTGTGTATGTGTGTTTATTTGTCTACGCCCGTGTGTGTGTGTGTGTGTTTGTCTGTTTGTTTGTGTGTGTGTGTGAGAGAGAGAGAGAGAGACAAAAACTGTAGGAGCGTGGTAGCATTGAATCTGGACTACTAGATTATGCTCTTCTCTCTTCTCCTACAATCAATCAGGAGAGAGATGACAAAACCTAATGGTCCAAAATCATTGCTATCATGCTCTCACAATTTTTAGCTCTCACAGGATCGGTCCTATATCTAGATATATGAAAAAAATAGGATGCCTTAGTCCTTATTTTTTGCAATTTTTTATTTTTAAAATATATCACTGTGTATATTCATTTATATATCTCTCTAATATGTCATTCAAATTTCATCAGAAATAGAGACTCATATGCCCTCCATCTAGAATAAGTTATTTAACGGTCTAAACATTGCTGCAATCGAAACTTTCTAGATAGAGGGCATTGGAGTCTCTGTTTCTGACGAAATTCAAATGATATATAGCAGGGATACATAGATGAATATAGATGGTGATATTTAAAATAAAATAAAATAATGCCAAAAATGGAGTAGAAGAAGCTATGTTGGGGTGTGTGTTTGTGTGTGAGCTTGCACCATGGTGCTTGTATCTTAACATAGTGTCATAAACGCCCATTTTTTGATATTTTTTGAAATAAAATCATGTGGGATTTAAATCACCATATATCATAATGATGTCATTCAAAAATCAACTTAATTCAAGTGTTCTAACACATCCATCAAGACTGTGAAATTTTAACGGACTCATAATTGCTGAAATTTAGCCCTTCCATATCGACATTTTAGAAATGCATGTTATCTATGGAATTTGAAACACATATTTTACTAATAATTCTAAGTAAGTCCCCTAATGTTTGATTTCAAGAAAATAAGAGTTTGTCACCATGGTGCAAGCTCCCTAACATATATATAGGGTCTTCCAATAGACGCAATCCTTCCCGAGTTCAGGAAGGCCGCTCCTTTTTGTATAAAGCACGAGCACTTTAGTAGAATACGTATACAGTTTGTATTATAGATGCATATTATAAATACAAAATCGCATACAAAACTACACATTATAATACAAACATTAAAAATGCACATTATAATACAAATTGTATACGGATTCTACTAAAGGCATCGTGTTTTTTTACAAAAAAAAGGGTTGACCTTCCTGAACTCAGGAAGGGCCGCGTCCTATTGGAAGGAAATCTTATACACACGCATTTCAAATGAGGTGGGTCTTTCTTGCGATTTTAAAATTCACTATTAATTTAGTAAAAATTCTATAACAATTTGGTAAAAGTATAAATTGCACATAGTAAAGAAGATAATTTTGTAAAATATAGCATCCATATTTAAATTGATATGTTCATCTAATATAATAATATTTTCATAATTATATTTTTTATACATGTTATGTTAATATTTACTATTAAATCTATATAATAAGATGAAGGATATGGGAAAATCCTCAAGCGCATCGCGGACGCATAAGGATCCCATCGAATGCAATCGGGAGTGACTAGTCGTACTAGTTGATCCGGGAAGTGGAATTTAAAAATTTTAAATGTGATGAAACCGTTTGATCTAAGAACCTTTCTCGGATCGTTTCATCTAAACCACAATAGGTGTGAGGTTTACCTCTTGAAGCGTGGTTGCGACCAAGTCTCTAAATGAATAGACTACTGATGAATACCCATTCATCACTCTTTATTCTTATATTTTAGCTACAAAAACCTTTGCAAATGCGTGTAGATATGTGTAAATACAAATAATTAACAAAAGGCATGCATTGTGTAAAAACTAATAATTAACATGTTTTTGTGCAAAAATAAGAGAATAAAGAATTAAAAGAAAAAGAGGGAAATGTTTAGAATAAATATTGAGCAACCTAATCCCAAGGGAGGGCTCAGCATGGGCCTGACCGCATAAAAGCCAAAGTAGAGAGAGATAGGGAGCTCATGTGTGTAAATATACTTGTAAATATAATAAAAATATTTTCCTCTAAAAATAAAATAAAATGGGCTTGTATACATTTGTAAATATTTGTAAAGACAAAATCAAAATAAAAATAGAAAAAAATTAAAAAGAGAATAAAAATTTCCTTCCTTGTACATATTCACCAGGTATATAAACCTACACTTATAGTTATTTCACCTTGTAAATAAATAAAGTAAAATCCCTAAAAATTTGTATATATTCTATATTTCATGTTGTAAATAATTAAAATAAAAACCATCAAAAATAAAATTAAATAAAAAGAACAAAATTAAAAATCAAAAAGAACATTGTATATATATCATGTATATAGATGTACATATATCTATTTATTTGACCCTTGTATATAAATAATAAAAATAAAATAAAAATATCTTTTTATTCCTAATTTTATGTTATAAATAAATAAAATATAAAATGAGAATAAAAATGTACAAAAATAATAAATTAAAAATCAAAAATTAAAAATCAATATTGTATATATACCTATATATAGCACTATAGTGTAAATACCTTATTTTTATTTTGAAAAATTAATTAAAAATCACCAAAAAATAAAAAAAATAAATAAACATTTTTATGTTTTAAGTTTTTTTTAATTCGATCATTTACTATTTTTAAATAAATAATCAAATAATTTTAAATTGGCGGGCTCTGATTGGTCCACGGGGGATTGTTGACCCCGGTCAACTCTCCCCCCAGAACCACCAGAGCCGGATCTCGCGCCCGACCCGCTTTTCTCCGATTTTTCCTCGTGTGATCCGATCTCCAACAACCCAAACCCCATGTCCTATTTGATCCTCCTGCATCCGAGATCCTCGCCTTCATATCCGCGTTGGGATCCGCGCTCCGTGGAACCCTGCCCGACCTCTTCTTCTCGAACCTGCGCGCGTATATAGTCTGAGCTCCGCCTCCTTCCTCCACGATCTTTGGCTCATCACTCTCCACCCTAGGACCTCCATCATCTCCGCCTGAGTGACAGCAGTCGGCCGGTGGTGTCGCAGCGAGGAGGGAGCGTGTAGACCTCTGATCTGGCAGCTCCGCGCCGCCGTGCGCCGCCTGGAGGTGACGCTCGAGCCTCGGACACTGACGGTCCTCGAGGCAAGGACCCAGAGCTACCCCAGCTCATCCACAGTCGACAGCATCCAGTAGGTAGACATCTCTCTTTCTCTTTTTCTGTAATTTCGCGTTTCGCCCAATTTCCCTCGTCGTCATTCGTCGCTGATTCCGATCACCCCCGCCTTCGTCCCGATCATCGGAATCGCCCATCACGATTGCCTTTCCTCCGCGCACGTTCTCCACCCACTCATCCAACCCATCTCGCACAGGAGCTGGGATTGGGGCTCCTCCGCCGTCGCTTAGCCGGAGCCCCTACGCCCCGCCGCATTGTTCACCTTCACCTCCGCTTACAGGGTCGAGGCACTTTGCCCTCGACCCGCGAGTCTGTTGCCGTGATTTTCAGGTTCATCCGAGCCCATCTAAGGGCCTCGACCATCTGGTGCAGCAGCTCCTCCTCCGCCAGTGCCGCCGGAGCTCTCCAGAGCTCCTCGGCACCATCGGAGGGAACCATTCGACGTGGGAGGCCAAGGCGACTCTCCTCCGATCTTCAGCAGCCCGCGAGGAGGTCTTCAATGCGTACACGAGCCCAGCGAACCTCGTCGGAGCCCAGTTCTTCGAGCATCCTCCGCAGTCGTTCGATCCTCCTCCAGCTCCATATCAGATCCCAGACGTCCATTAGAGGAGCCAAGCCAGCCGTTCGATCATCAGAGGAGGGCTCAAAACCATCCGATCGTCAAGGGTTAGCCACTTCGCTTCTCATCCGTACGATCTTCCACGTGGCGAGACCCCTGCCGTTCGATCTGAGCCGAGGACCCCAGGGCTTAGCCGCGCCTCTTCTCCACCGTTGGATCTCCACGTGGCGAGCATCTGGCCTTCGACTTAATAAAGGGTAAATATCTCTTAGGCCCTTAGTTTATTAGTTGTTAATCTTTAGTCCTGTAAATATTTTTGAACCTTTATTGTAGTTGGGTAATTTGTATTGTGGATCTTGTCTTTTATCGTATTTGCATTTATACCCCCGTATGTAGTGGTACACGTGCGTCGACACGTGATTTTGTGGGATAATTGCATGTATGGGCTTTATGTTTCAGGGTGTTAATGAATGAAGTTATACTTTTGATATTTGCGTAAATACCCCTGTGAATGTTTTATTTGCGCATGTGCTTGATTTAGTGGGTTATTTACACTGAAGCCCATGGACTTTTAGTACGTGTTACTAAAGAGTCCAGGAACTTTAGTTTTCTTGCAAATAGGTGCTTGAGTGCCCCAGGTCACGCGCTTTGCACGTGAGTTCTTGGGAATTTTACACCGAATCCCCTGGAACTTGTTTTAATTGCATTTAGGTCCCTGTGTACTGTGCCGTTGTGTTTGAATTTAAAAAAATAGCAAATCAACTCTAAATTTGATGAAAATTGGATACATGGCTCCTGCCATGGTGTAAAATGTTCTCTAATTTTTGGAGATATTTTTGATACTTTTTGATATTTTTAAAAATTAAAAAACACGCATTTTCTTTACTGACTAATTTTATAAATCACAAAAAATATTAAAACACCTCTAAAAATCACAAAAAAATTATAGATTGCGTGTGTTTCCTTGTTTGATTTTCTGACCAATTTTGGTCATTTTTGGCTTTATAAAACCCATACAAATTACAAAACCCCTAAAAACCCATAAAAATCAAATAATTAAAAGAAAAATCATAAATTAATAATTCTGGCGCCTAAATTTTCCTTGTATTTTCTTCTTTACAGGAAAATTACCTTCAGACCTTGATAGGGCCATTTTGCATTTTAAATTGGCCCTCGAAGTCTGACTGGACAGTACCCTTCTTTTCTTGCCTTGTTTGATTTTTATAAAATTCAATAAAAATCAGAAAATTGCCAAAAAAATTAACCAAAAACAGTAAAAAAATATAAAAAACATAAAAACATTTTTGTTTGAATTTTTGGATGCTTTTTGAGCAGTTAAATAATTGTGTGTAGTTGCTTGATTCTTTAATTTCCCTATTTTCTTTATTATTTAAAAATCCAAAAAAATATAAAAACATTAAAAATCCACCAAAAATCATTTGTTTATAATTTCCTCCCTTTTGACTACTTCGTAGGCCACAAGGCCATTACGTGCTCCCTGAGTCCGACCCTGCTCGCTATACCAGGCTAATCTAATAGCCAGGACCGCTATCGTATTTCTTTGATTTTTATCTTTATTTTGGTGGTCTGATCTTTATTTTCTTGATTGAGCCGAGATTTTTATCGATCCGGGTCGCAACGACCCGAGTGATATTTTTACCTGATCCGGATCAGTAGGATTCTGGGCTCATCAGAATGGTGCCGTTGCTGGGGAGCACGGCTTAGTAGTCGTATTTTTTTTCCGCGACTTTCTTTTTCGCGGCTTTTTGTATAGATTTTTGTACATATATATCTGACTTGTTTATATAATAATCTGGTCTGACCACTCTCTGTTTCTTTCTTGCGAGGGCCTGAGGACCGAGGCGGCTTTCTTCGGAAGCCGAGCAACCGCGGGAGTCGGAGGCGGCTCTCTTCTCCACAGAGCCGCAGGAGGACGCGAAAATCGAGCAGGAGTACGGGAGCCGCGGAATAGCCGCAGGGATTAGCCGTAGATTAGGGTTAGATTAGATTTACTTTTCAACATATTTGAACTGTTATAATAATACAGGGACCTCAGACAGAGACTTAGACTTTCGGGGTCTGTTTCGCCGAGCACCGGTGTGCTCGGGGACCCCTTAGCTAGTTCGGTTTTTACGTGGCTTTTCGCAGTTTTATTTCTTTCCTACCTTTTCCGGTTTCACGCGGATTTTCGAGCCCCTAGCCGTAGGATTTTCTGCTTGACTATGCCGTAATAATTAGGATCCAAATACCATAATATATCTGCCTGCACCTATAGATCGGTAATTGGACCTACAATAAAATATTAATAAAAATAGTTGATTCACCACCTTCGAGCCTACGCGTCGTGAGCCTGCCCCGTCAAGCGCTACTCTTGAACTCGACCTTCGAGAAGAGGAGGGGTGGGTCTAGACCGGACTCTCTAAATTGTAGGTTGGTGGTCAGCTAGTGGTTCTTTCGAGTAGAAGTTGCCTGCTTAGGGACTCGCTTTTCTGCTGCACCATATAGGTAGTTTACTTTCTTTTTTTGTCTTCTCCTCCCTGTTTTGGACTTAATAACCAGGAGAACCGAAAAATTCGTTAGGCGTTTTTGTTTTTATTGAAAAAGGCATAAAAAGAAAAACAATAAAATTGGGACTGCTAAAACTATTGACCCTAAAAGACACCTCATTTAAAAACTTGTCTTGGGGAGAGCAACCCCCTCATTGCTTGGTTTGATTGTGCGAGAGAGTTACCCGGACACTAGGTAGAGCCCTCCGGTACTATTCTCGACTGATACCAATTAAAAAAAGAGTGGAAGCTACCAATGGGAAGGATGTTTGAAATAGCATAGGAAGAGTGGAAAGCGAAAGGAGATACAAAGTAATATCCTGACGTTTGAAATAGCATAGGAAGACGTTTTAAAACATCGATACATGTAAATTTTTTCGCTTTCCACTCTTTTTTTAATTGGTATCGACGCTCCCTAAGATGCTTGGCTAGACGTCGAGTAATTGCTTCTTTTACTCTTACATCAGTATCAAACCCCTCAATATCTACAAAGTTCTATACCTAAAAATACATCCTTACAAAAGTATAATAATAACATTAAAAAAACACAAGGTCAATTACACACCTTGATTCGATCGTAGGCACCACGGAGATCGGCATCTGTTAAGGCTCTGAAGTCTGCCACTAATGGGACATCCTCCCTTGCCACTATCGCACAAATATGTTGCAGGTCTCTTGCTTGTTTGGCGTCCAACGGTCTACCTTCTTCTGGGTCGATGAATAATCCTCTTATGCTCAGTAGCTTCCACATGCTTGGACACATTGATACCTCTTGATTTCCCCCTTCGACGCACTATATTTAATATAACAGAGTTCAGGAAATATTTTAAGTTTAATAATCAAAATTTAATTTCTATACCTTTCTTTTGAGATGTAGGCAGTCCTTGATTTGAGTGTTGTGAAGTAGCCATTGTAGGTGCAAAAAAACGCTCGGACGGTGGTGCAGGTATCGCCGGTGCTTGAGTTTGACTACGAACAACAGGTGTCTGTTGGCTACTCCTACGATTATCTCTCTTCAGCCTCTTAGCGAATTGGAACGGCGAGGACATTCTTAGAATCTAGACTGTAATGTCTGCATTAGTTAAGAGTATAATTACATTCTAAGATCAAAATAAAAAATAATAAACAAAAGTATGGGTGATGACATTCTTTGCATCACCCCTAATCAATCTTATTCATCAAAGGGTAGCAGATGGGTGATGACATTCTCTGCATACTACAACTTTTGAGGATTATTACACGACAAAGAGAATAACAAAAGTCATTGGAAAATGTCAATAACTAAATCTTTATGTTGGTTGAGCATTGCAGATGTTGTTGGGCGAAATAACTAATGGCATCTTTTTCATCCGAAACTTTAAGTTCAACTAGTCATCGATCTCATTCTGCAAGGGCGCCTCATACCGCAGTCTGTTGTTCTTTCCCCGCAACTGTTTTATTGGAATTAAGTCGCCTGCGGAATCCATTCCATAAAATAAAAAGGAGACATACGGGTGATCAAACATATCCTGAATACGCCAATCAAAGGGATCACAATCATGCATATGTAATAAATGAGTGACGATAGTGAGAGGGATTTCTTAATGCATCAGGAACTTGTATCCACAAAAGACTGATGAACTCCAATAGGTTCTCCCCAGGAACTTGAACAAAGAACAGAAAAACCACTATCCACAAAAAACGTAATGACATTTGCAATACGAAAGGAAACCAAAAACTAAAGCTTGATTCCTCATAATGGATGTTTTAGTCTTAGGCAAGTTTGATGTGATCGGTTCGTGATCCCTACAAGACCTCCATCTCGTTCCCCTCTTCAATGCCAATATCGACTCATAAAAGAAACCCCTTGCATCCAAAGGAGAAAAAAACCTTACCTCCGTCAACGTCTGCAGATTGATGTCCCCAGGGCCTGATATTCGTTGTCCTCGAGGAGCAACTGCCGAGATGATCGTGGGCTGCCGACAGAGGAAGAAAAGGCGGGGGGAGGAGGAGCAACCGCCCTATTAAGATTAGGGTTTTCAAAAGGATTACAATTTTGGTAGGAATCCGAAACGGTATGGGCGGGAATAGAATTTTTTTTGGTAAAATATGGTACGACGTTTTATCATAAAAACGTCCACATGTGTTTAACATATCTGGACGTTTCAAGTGGAATGTCGTGAGAGATTATAATGGTGGACGTTATTATTAACATCCGGTAAACATGAAGCTAACACGACGTTGCTGGCGGTGGAACGTCGGCATAAGATGACATTCCAGTAGTGGCTGTTGGGCCAAATACAAGAAGAGTTTGTGTGAATGGGGATGGAATGTATAGAGATTGTGGAGGAGGGATAGGGAACTGGCAATTTGTTGTTGTGAGGAATGTTTGATCTTTGGGATTTGGGTAAATGACAAAAAAGGGACTGACCTTTACATGGATTCCCAATTTAGGGAGTAATTTTTAGTTTGTAACAAATAGGGGACTCATCTTTGATTTAATAGAGGAGGCCCCAACAATGTTAATGAGGGACTCGATTTGTGATGTATATGGACGAATATACCCCTCCCTATTAGGGATTTCTTTTCACTTTCCTGTTTCTCACACGAATAGAAAAACATCATCCCTTTTTCTCCCACCTTGGTGGCGTAGGTCACGGCGGAGCAGGAGGAAGTGGGGGTTGTTGCCGAGGACTGCTCGCTCTCCACTTCCAACAAAGCGGGTCTGGTAGGCCTACTCGTCTGGTTTGACAAGTGGCAGCCCCTATGAGTGGAAGAAGAGAAAGGCTCTCAGCGGGTCCGGTAAGCCTGCCTAAACCCTAATTCGAAACCCTAGCACAACCCCACAACCACAAGAAGAGAAAGGCTCCCAGCGGCACACATCCCATGCACCTCTTTCAAGCACGGAGCTGCACAGCGGGTATGAACTCATATTTGATCAGGTCGCATATTATCAAAAGAAGATGAAGGAGGTCCAAGCCCGGGTTAAGGAGAAACATCCAAGGTGGTGGAGGTGCAAAACCCAATCGCATCAACGACACCCTCGCTCCAGGCACACGCAACCAGATCGCATCTTGTCTCCCTGCGACCCCACTGCTCCGGCAAAGTGTTTGGGTTCTTGAAATGTTTCTAGAACCGAAGAAATGGTATTTTGACTGTGAACTTGCCTGATGGAGAAGAACTTGGGAACACAACATCCTTTGATGACCTTTGCGACGGCGTGTGATGGATTTCCATGAGGGAACCCTGATGCTGAAGGTGGCGACGAAATGGGTTATCAGTTCTTCCAAACCTAAATAAGAGATCACAAATAAGAGATCACAGACACTGCTCCTTGAAAATAGGGATGGCAACTTTTATTTTTGGGCATGTTCAAGTATGTGGCTGCGTTATTTTTTGGACCAATAATCAACTGCTTCAAATTAAAAGGGGTCACAGTCAGCAGGGCCACGATTCTACTCTTCACCTGCTTTGTGATGGATTCTCAAACCAGAAGAAGAAGAAACATGAGGTCCCTGATCTCCTTCCCCTCATGCGTGAGAAACTTCAGGCGCACTTGCAGCAATGCAGGGGGCATCACATCTTCCAAACGAGCATTAGGGTTAGAGGAGAAGAAGAAGCCACTGAGGATAAAGGTATATTCGTCCATATACATCACAAATCGAGTCGCTCATTAACGTCGTTGGGACCTCCTCCGTTAAATCAAAGATGAGTCCCCTATTTGTTATAAAATAAAAATTAGTTCTTAAACTGGGAATCCATGTAAAGGTCAGTCCCTTTTTTGTAATTTACCCTTGGAATTTTTACCAGCGGTAGCGCTGCATGCGGGTTATGTCCCTCCCCGACCTGCACACCCTCCTCCGCTCCTCCCTGACCTGCACACCCTCCTCCGCTCCTCTCCGACCTGCTCCGTCTCCGATGGTACGAGGTCGTATGCCTGCTGGAGAAGAAGGGGAGATGATGATCTTTTGAAAGAACATGGATGTGGAATATTTACTGTTGGATTTTCATTGGTTAGATTAATTTAAAGCTAAATCAAGCAATTGACTAAAATAAAATTAAAATTAACAGCAACATCCGTAAGAAAACACGAAGCAAGTTTATAGGATCGAAGGGAAAAACGTTATTTCAAATGTCCATGACGTGATTGAGAAAGTTTATAAGATTTGTGAGGTAAAAATACCAAAAAAACAAAGAAATTCTGAGGATCATATGCCACGCCTATAAATACTTCACCCACATTCGTAACAGAACCAACGACTAGCAGTTCCCGAACACGAACTCCACAGCAGAGCTGTGCTGCAACTACAACGGCCTCTGCCGACCGGAGGATGGAGGACGCCGCCTTCTGGAATGCCTGCGCTGGGCTCATCGTCAATGTCCCCGCGGCCGGCGCCGCCGTGTACTACTTCCCGGAGGGCCACGCCGAGCAGGCCACCTCTCCACTGTCCTTCTCGTCGTATCCCCGCCGGAAATCCTTCTACTTCACTTACACCGTCGACAACGTCAAGCTCCTCGCCGATCCCATCACCGACGAGGTCTTCGAGCAGATCAGGCTCGTCCCAGTGCATGTGCCCCTGGCGCCGTCGCGGGAAGTGCAGATACCCCTGGCACCGCCGCTTCCCCCGGCGGCTGCGAAGGGAGGGTCCGGGGTACGGTTATTCGTGAAGGTGCTGACCCATAGTAGCGTGAACTGGAGTAGCAGCGGGTTCTTGGTGCCGCGGGAGTGCGTGGAGCAGATCTTTCCGCAGCTCGACTTCACGGCAGAGCTGCCGCGGCAGGACCTAAAAATGAGGGATGCGCTCGGGACTGAGTGGACGTTCCAGTACATATACCGGAGGAAATCGCGGAGTTACGTTCTGACATCGGGTTGGACCGACTTCGTCCGTAGAAAGGGTTTGATCGCTGGTGATTCGTTGGTGTTCTTTAGGAACATGAAGAGGGAGCTATTTGTGGGCGTGAGGAGGACGGCGAGGGTGGATGGCGTTCGCTCGGATGAATATATATTCACGATGAGTGAGAGGAGGAGGGCGGTGGTGGAGGCGGTGGAGGCGGCAATGGCGGGGAGGACGGTAGAGGTGGCGTACTATCCCAAGGCGGGGATACCGAACTTCGTGGTGGGGAAGGAGGATGTGGATTGGGCGCTGGCGGTCCCATGGCAGGCCGGCCTCAGGGTGATGATGACCGTGGAGATGGAGGCGCTGCGGGAGAACTGGCGGAATCGTGGGACTGTTAGGGGCACCAAGGCGTCGGAGCAGTGCCCGTGGGGATGGTCGCCATGGAGGATGCTTCAGGTGGCGTTTCTTTCTGTCTTTACTTCTCTTTCTGATTTGGCGTTTACGGTTACTGCAATTTTTGCTGAGATGGCTCCGATAACACGTCTAACGAATACGTCTATCTAGCTTCGTCGGAATTGATTTAAACCGACGTTTAAAAACGTCGACCTTGATTTATAGTCAATTATTTCAGTATATACGTGGAAAGCGCCACTTTTGCTTTTTTTTTAAAAAATCGTTTTGTGATATGCTGCATGTGAATGCTGTTAGATTAGTTATGAGAAAAAAACACCAATAAGGCTAATATAATTATAAGTAGGTGCAATGTAGGAGAAAATCGAAGTGGACCTAAAGGATCATCTTGTTGCATTTCGGCGGGTGACAGTATATGATTGTCTCCAATATATAATCTAACAGCTTGAGCATATATAAATTTCACCCATGAAGAAATAGATGAACATCTCCTCTTAACTTCGTAGAGCATCAAAGATCTATCTATCATGTTGAAAGCATTTGAAAAATCTACTGTAAGCATAGAGAGAGACATGTCACCATGAAGCTTGTTCAAAAGTCTGTTGGTGTTGTGTAAGATGGCTTCCGCTCCTCCAGATATACTAAACCCAAATTGAAAACCATTGAGATATATAGACGTCTCTTTGCCTGCCCCTGTCATTGCAATTTTGGATACTAGTCGCCTCCAGATAGTGCCTACAACAATAGGATGTATGTTGTCAGATTTGAATGTGGAGTAAGAGGTGCAGAGACTACAAACTCAGCCAAACTCAAGGACATCTCCCCTTAGCCATAAATTAACTACCGTGGAGATAATATGTAGGAGATTTGTTGTAACCGCTGACCCCTCCCCACAAAGGATATCTAAAATGTGTTGAGCTCTCAAGTTGTCTCTGCCACATGATGTCCCCTTAGGAAAGGATTTAATAGCCCCCAAAATAGCATCTGCATCATATGTAAGAGGAGTCTCTGAAACTTAGATATCTAGAAAAGATGGAGGCGGCTTGCACGGATGTTTAGCCTCTAAGGCCTTCGTAGTGTTTTCATTATAAAGAGCCACTCCTGAAGAACACAAAACTTTTATGGTTGCTATAAAGTGTTCATCTGACACTTTACGAAGTCATTGTTTAATGTTGAAGCTTTGATATTTATTCTCCTCCAAGAAGTTGTTTTGACTAAAACATGCAGTAACATGTATATCACGTTTCAAAATATTACCCACCCACTTGGTGAACCCGCCTGTAATGTTCCACCTAGTGAGTGAGCTCAGAATAAGTCGTTGCAAGGATTTTCTATTGCCAGATCTTCTATCCCATCTATTCATAGGCCTAAAAACATGTAGGGCACAACGAGGAAGAAGTAGCATTCTCACCCAAGCATGTATGGATCCCGGCCCGACGATAACTTGATATAGAGTTGTTTTCAAAGCATGAGAGAAAGCAAGACGACAATTATAGGGAGTGCTCTTAACTGTGATAAAGTTCAGTGAAATGCTTGTGTCTAACAAAGATTCAGTGAGATGCTCCATATTATATGATTATTAATGCTGTTTAACACCGTTCTGTTTTTATCTTGGGGAACTAGAATGATGCAAAATTTAATGGATGGGTACTGTGTTCCTATCTTCAGTAGAACTTGACCACATTTTTACTGTGGATGAAGTTCATGGCCTTCTGCACAATTTTTTACTTAAGATCCAAAAATCTGGACGGGTAGAAGTTAACGTCAAATTAATAATCTTTCACAGTTTCATAACTGCAACGCACAGATTATCATTTCTTCTTTTAAAACATCAGTTTTCAGTAATCTGCACTTGGTTGGTTGCAAGTTGAAACTTCCTTTGGTCTGCAGCATTCTCAGCAATAATTTTATTTCCAGTTGGGTTTATGATATCAGCTTTTATACTTTGTGATAAACCTGCACATCTTAATGATTGCTTCTTTCCATCTCAGGTTACATGGGATTTACCCGATTTTTTGCCGATGAGTGTAAACCCATGGCAGGTAGAATTTTTTTCAGAAACCCCAGAAATTCCACGTCCTATTGCCAAAAGGCTTCAAGCACAGCGTCCCGACCTTCAAGACGGAAAGCAGGACATGCACTTTCCTGCATCTGGAGGGGACTTCGGGAGTACAGATCCACCATCCATTGGGTGCAGCAGTAGATTTCCCGCTGGCACGCAGGGAGCCATGCAAGATATAACTGGTAATTCCAGTTCGTCAATGATCGGACCTTACTGTATGTCGCGCGTTAACATAGAGAAGGCCGCAGAACAAGTGGTTCCACGGAGGTTGGACCATGTTTCCATCTTCTTCCGGAATACTGTGAGGTTCATCTCCCACTTTCTCCTTTCGGTTGTTTGGGACAATTAATCATCGTGATGGAACGAGCTGTGATCCATGATGCTGAATGGACTGATGCTGAAAGAGGAGTGGTTATTGATCTCAACATATCCGACATCGCGAGGTTGAATGGCGTGGAACATCACAGGGTGGCTTAGCTCTTAGTTCCAAACTTGTTGACGCATCTGCTCTGACACAGCGTGATGGTAACGACAGACAGTTTAGCTTGCAGCCCTGACTAATTCAAGCATTTGTTTTTAGATTAGTGTGTTGTGTTTGGGCCTTTACAGACCTCTGAAGATTTTGATCCTGCCTTTTTTATCTTTGCTTGCATGTGATGGTCAAAGACCATCTTATCACTCGGCCATTGCCATCAAGTCGTTTCTCCGACTTTTCATTTTAGGGATATTTACACTCATAATTCTTAGTGGTTTTGTAATTACCTTAGGAACTTGTGTAATCACGAATTACATGAGAAACTCCAAATAAGTGTGACATCCTACACTCATAACCCTCCGTTATTTTAATCCATTAACTCAACTTAACCTTTGAGTTAATCTAACCCATCCTTGATCTAACACAGTTAAAATTTAACCAAAAACAAGAAAAATAGAACAAGAAAAAGAGCACCCCTTCTCCCACGTTTTCCCCCTCCTCCAGGCCAGTTGTCGTCGCCCCCCTCCTCCAGGCCAGTCGTTGCGAGTAGCCACACCAGCACCCCTTCCCCTCCATCTGCCTTCCTCTCCCCTCGCCGAGCTACAGCACCATCGACCCTTCCCCTCCCGTCACGCGATCCCATTCCTTTCCCCTCGTGCAAGCAGCTGCACCAGCCCTTCCCCTCTTGTCCTGCGAGCAGCAGGAGCTGCTCCTCCTCCCCTTCCTCTCCCCTCGCCCTAGCAACCGCACCAACCCTTCTCCTCTCGTCGTGTGAGCAACAGGTAATGCTGCTCCTTCCCTTCCTCTCCCCTCGCGCGAGCAGCCGCACCACATCCGACCCCTCCCGTCGTGCGAGCAGCAGTTGCTGCTGCTCCTCCCCTTCCCCCTCCCTCTGCGTTCCCATCCCCTTGCACGAGCTGCAGCACCAGCAGCCCTTCCCCTTCCATCACACGAGCAGCAGGAGATGATGTTCCTCCCCTTCCTCTCCCCTCGCACGAGAAGCCGCACTTTACGCGATCAGTAGCAAAAATAACCCATTGAGATGGAGGAAGATGAAGTGGGAGGTGATGGAGGTCGAAGAAAGAGGGAAGGAAAGGAGTGGTATCCCTTGTAAATTAGGAGAACTCAAAGGAGTATTATATAACAGATTCTATCATACTTAATGGAGAAATGTATGGAAGGTACTCCTTAGGGTTATGTATGTAATTAAGAAACTATCCAGGGTTATGCTATGTAAGAGTTAAGGACGACTCGAGGTCATTGGGTGTAATTCGAGATTATGGAGGGTTTTGAGGGTAATTACGAAACTACTCAATGTTATGGATGTAAACATCTCTTCATTTTATTGTAATGAGCTTTAATCTGGATCTCCAAGGGATCATTTGTTAGTAGGGATGAAAACGGTCGGATTCGGATATGAATATAGGGACAATAATATTCTTATCCACTCTAAAATATGAATAGGAATGTGGATACGAATATTGACAGTTATGAAAAATGCACCATCATATCCTTAAAAATGAAAATGAATACAAATCGAATACAAATAATAATAGAAATCTTTAATCAATGGTGTGAATGCATTCATAAAAAGTTGTTACACACAATTACAGATAAATTTATGACTATATTGTTATACTAAAATAAATATACGAATACGAATGCGAATATTAGTGAATGTCAAAGCGATATCCATATCTGCATCTACTTTAAAAATGAATATGAATATGAATGTCAAAATGAATATGATTGCGAAACGGATACAAATATATTCATATTCGTTTCCATCGCGTGCGCGTGCGCGCGCGTGTGTGTGTGTGTGTGTGTGTGAGCACGCGCGCGCGTGCGTGCGTGCGTGGGTGGGTGCGTGCGTGCGTGCGTGGGTGGGTGGGTGCGTGCGTGCGTGGGTGGGTGCGTGCGTGCGTGCGTGGGTGTGTGTGTGGGTGTGTGTGTGTGTGCGCGCGCGCGCGCGTGGGTGTGTGGGTGCGTGGGTGCGTGCGTGCGTGCGTGCGCGCGTGCGCGCGCGTGCGTGTGCGTGCGCGTGCGCGTGCGCGTGCGCGCGTGTGTGTGTGTGTGTACGCGTGCGCGTGTGCGTGCGTGCGTGCGTGCGTGTGTGTGTGTGTGCGCGCGCGCGCGTGTGTGCGTGTGTGTGTGTGTGCGTGTGCGTGTGCGTGTGCGTGTGTGCGTGTGTGCGTGTGCGTGTGCGTGCGTGTGTGTGTGTGCGCGCGCGCGCGTGTGTGTGTGTGCGCGCGTGTTTGTGTGCGCGCGTGTGTGTGTGGCGAGAGAGAGAGCTTATCCAATGGCTCTGAGCTCATTAGACATTTGATGAGCACATCATTTCATCCCTTTGATCTTCATCGAATGCATACCCTAATCTATATGTATTTCTAAATTTAGCATAGTCATAACAAACATATTTGCATAATTTACATTATTTGTTTCTATTTTAAAGCACCCGACCATATTGTGTCAATTTTTCCCACACTAATTTATTTTTGCATATTCTTAATCAACAAGAAAAATTAGAATCATCAAAATCATAAAATCAATTTTTGGACATGTGATCAATCATGTCAACAAATCCTTAGCTATAGATTTTGATACGATCAATCAATCTGTTGACTTCCATCGATCAACTCTGATGGACAGACTTTTAACCATGATCGAGAACTTTTGAAATTACAACTCAATGATCATCTAACTGTCACAAAATGATAGATTACTTATGATCGATCAACATTTTTTAGATAGATCATCCTTATTATTTGAATATAATAACGTCGGAAATCTATTTTTTATCACCAAGGACCCTTTGAGACCTAGCATTATAAATAGAGCCCCCAGTGATCATTATTTGAGACACACAACCAAAGAGAATCATCAGATACTCTCAAAAGAAAAAAAAAGAGTGCTAGTGTGTGTGATATTGGAGTTCTTTTTGTGATTACATGTTCTCAAGCTCTCTTTAATCCAAAGCGCTTTAGCTACTCAAGCTTTATGCGCTCAAGAGCCATTATCATCTTTCTCGAGCAGATTCTATGTTGAAAATTCTTTAAACTTGTGAATTCATGTTTTATTTCTAAACTATTCCTCTAATCAGTATTTTGTATAAAGGTATCCGAGTTGTGGATATCATTTTCTCTGCGAGAGATAAAATTTTAATTTGAGAGTTGTCTAGGGAAGGGTGCAGGTTATATACGAGGTTGTGCTATCTTTGGTTTAAAGTGTACTGGGATAGTTAAAGCAAGCTTCACCGAGAGAGCAAAGAGAAAATTAGAACAAGATTCTGGGTCGTGGGTTTCACTCACTTGGATTTCTACGTAAAAATCATTGTGCACATTACACATTATATCCCATTAGTTTGTAGGCTATTAAATGGATATTGTTATTGGCATATTGTATACCCGTCTTGTGCCGAATTGACACTTATTTTTAAATGTGGATCAAACACGTCCGTTAAGATGGTTGGAGCGACTAACACTTAGTTTTCTATGAATGCACTATGGTGCACCTTTTGTAGGGTAGTTGTAACCCCTTTTGCACCCATGCTTTCATTTTTTGTATGCCTTTTTTTTTGTGCTAGAAGAATTCTTATTTGGTGGCTTTTGTATCGCAGAGTTGTAAATTCACGCCACAACCAAGCCTCTTACCGAACCAACAATGTCCACCGCCTTGAACGCAGCTAAACGCTGAAAACCCATAGAGTGCCAAAACCTATTGGTCCAACAACTTTAGTCTAGTGTAGTAGTGCAATGTCTGGAAACCAACCACCCAAAAGCCTCCTCCGCACTCTTTTCTTATCCACATCACCTAACCCCGCACATACCAAGATATAATCTTCATTTATCAACTAACTTCTCCCCATCAAGGTGCACGGCTTTCATGTCCTTGCCCATTTTCGAAGTAAAGCCCCAACATCTACCTTCTAATTCACGGTCCTCACTACTCAAAATAGGTCCGACCGAATTTTCGACACCTCGGGTACCCTCTAACTTCATTGTTTGCATAGAAAAACATTAACATCTTCAGAGTCCCCCATCATAAGAGAAGGTTTAGGATGTTTGATGACCCCATTCCTTGCATTGCATCGGTTGTAAAAAGTGGCACTCGATCGATGATCAGGGGCGATGGCAACTTAAGAAGATTCACAACGCTCCAGTCCACAATAGGATTTTGCAATACCTCCATGTCTCATCCATCGGCGTTGCCAAGAGAGGAGACCTCCAAAGGTAGCCCCAAATCTCCATGTGACTCGAATCCCCGCGAATCATTCCTGTAGAACAAACATTGTCGTTCCATGCCAAAATGCCATTCGAAAGTGCCATGTGTAACAAACACGTCTAATTAAGCTAATTTATAAAGCATTTTCAACATTACTGGCATCAGAACAGCATCCCTCATATAACCGTATTCACATTAAGAATACAATAATGCACTTTTTATCCCAGTTTTTTAATCCGCACCAGTATTTATAATTTAAAATGAAAACAGAGTATAACACATTGTATCCGTAACCAACGTTAGCATCCATATAGGTAGATGGGACACCCAGAAATTCTCACCAGTTATGTTGAATCCAGACACATCCTTAACTCGATAAGAACAATTTTATTGGGAAAGAGAATGATCTGGACATTTTTTTCGCATCCCCTCCCCATGGAAATTGGAGCTTCCTACCTACATGCAAGAGTTGTTTCCTCGTATGCGGATCCACGTCATGTTCCATTTTCAACTGTAACATGCAAGTTGATTCCTGATGATGCTGTCATGTTTCTCTTATAAAAAGGTTCTTCAATTCATCAATTAAACAAGTATAAGATCTAGTGTTGAGATCGGAAGTAGAAGATCCAAATGCTTTTTGGCTTGCGTATCACCATAAGTTACCTTAGCAAGTGTTTCCGATCTACTCTTTTTAACTTCGATTTCATACATTCTTTCTTCTACATTAATCCGCTGTTCATTGCATAAGTTTTCAAAAAAAAGAGTGAGCACATTCTTCTAACTCACGCTAAAATTGAAAACAAAATTGCAACATGGAAACATAAATGGAGTAATCGAAAAATACAGTTTATATAGAGAGAAGAAGAAAGTTCAATGTCCACCGACCACGCATGGCGTCGCTCCATCCAAGCAAAATCTTTTGCCAGCAATATCATCGGACAGCTCTTGTTTGCCCATTAAGCTCTGCTCATGTATTGACCAGTTCTTGTGTCTACCAGTATTTCCTCACCAGTATTTACAAACAATGGCACATTCACAACAGCTCCAGTATCAAGTGTCGCTGGCTTTGTACCCCCTGCATTGATCATAACAATTGGTCACAACACAACCACATTACATTAACATAACTGGCCAGTCTGTCCATACATTGACTTGTCAGGGAGACATCCACACCACTGCAAAGTAAAGCTGAGGCATGGAAACGCTCAGTAGCTCAGTGGTCGAGCAGTCGGCTGTTAACTGATTGGTTGTAGGTTCGAATCCATAGCCCCCCGTTCCTGTAAAGTCGTCACTACCTGAGCTACAGAGGATGCTTTTTGACCGATAGCCACATAAACACATATTACATTTTGCCCTTTTTGATTGAGAATCGTATCTGTGGCTACTGCTGTTTTACCAGTCTGTCCCCAATAATTAATTCTCACTGACCGCGCCCTATAGGGATCATCGAATCATTTTTGAACCACGAGACGCTCGGTTTCCATTTAGGTTGTAGGTGTAACCAACCCGCTATCAAAGATATAGCAGAAAGAAATAATAGAAAAAGAGCGCCAGTATAAAGATCCTCATTGGTGCGTAATCCGATTGTATACCACCATGCGAGCCCGCTTAGCTCAGAGGTTAGAGCATCGCATTTGTAATGCGATGGTCATTGGTTCGACTCCGATAGCCAGCTTTTTTTCAAAAAAACACGGGCCGAACCAAAACAAAATATTTTTTCTTGGTGGGTGAAATCCGTTGGACATAGATCCAATTTTTCAATTTTTTAGATTCCTTAGAATCTTTTTTTCCCGCTCCTGGAGGTATTAAAATGCCACTGTGCCTGGATATCTTATCTGTCTCCCCAGGAAAATGGATATTCCCAGAAAAAGTTTTAAGTTCAATACTTTTTTTTTCTCTCCACTCGTACCAATCCGCTTACTCGACTTCTTATATTTAAAGTTATTAGTGTATCGAGACAGCCAGAAGCAGAAGGTAAAATACGATGTACTTTATTACTAAGTTTGGCTTTCATGGAAGCTTTAATCGCACAAGAACAAACCAAGAATGCAATCACCACGAGACAGATTTTGTGTGGCAAATCCTTCTAATGTAGAAGGGAAATATGACTATGGAGTGCTTTGTTTCTCAAAAGGTCAGTGTTACAATGGAGTATATATAACCCTTATGAAGACGTCCCAAACGCCTCTGGACTCCCACAAAATTTTGGTTGATCACGAAAGAAAAAAGTTGGGGCGGAAAATGTTGTTCGGATTGTGGCGAATAATGCTTCTACAAACACAGGATCTGAAACACAGTTGCAGAATTGATACAGAAGTACACTGACAATAGAGACATTGCTAGACCTAGGAAAATGAGATTTAAAATAATATTTTTCACGTTACAAAATATTTCAGAGAAAGAAGACAGAATGAGATTAATGTTCTCCTCCGATGGGTGGAGAATTTACAAATGGTCTAGATCAAAAAAGGAGATAGAGCAGCACCCATAGCTTGAGCCTTCTTCTGGAACCACACTATACTTGCAATGCGAGTTTTTACACCATTGCTTTGCTTATTTTGTGTGGTTGATGCAGACCGGAAGCCATCCATGGGATTTATCTATGAATGGCTTGAATAGGTCAAACAAGAAATGGTAGCATCTTTAATAGTGTGGAGTCGTCTTTGAATATATTTGTAGATGTCGTTAACTTTAAGACCAAATGAAGGCTTGCAACATCTCTACACCTCACATCTTATTTTTTGAATCTATATTACACTACAAAGAGTGCTATGTTTGAAGCAAATGTTGTAAAGAATGAATTTCTGGATTGCTTAAAAGTATGCTCAAGACCACCTAACAAACCATTAGCCATTAGCTATGGAACCAAGATTGAGAAATGATGAACAGATTAATTCAGGTATACTATTCATCAATTTCACGTCATTTATCTTGGATGAGGCTCAGGAGAATGGCGTGTGGTGTCCCTCTTTCCATTAAGGACTCTCGGAGCAACGTGTGTAGGATTGATTGAAGTTGATGGGTGAGTTGGGGAGCAAAGTTGGTCCCTAGGTTGGTAGAGACAAATGGAAGTGAACAGATGGGAAATTCTCTATGGAGAAGACGTATAATATCATTACTTCGAATCTCACGCAGGTTACGAGCACGGAGTCGGATCTGTATAAACTCATTTGGCGTCGTTTGCTTCCCTTCCCCCCGGTGAAGATATTTCTTTGGTAGATGAAGAAGGGTAGGTTGACCACCTACGTAGTTAGATATATATGGTCCCATTCGTGTAAATCTCTTTCCCACTTTGCAGGACTGGTCCGGAGGATTGAGATCACCTCTTCTTTTCCTTCTTTCCAATGAGATATGGACCTGACTCGATGTTTACTGTTTGTATGGCATCACGGGATGGTTGCTTAAGACCTTTTATTGTCCTTCTGGCTATTTCGCTTCTTCATAACGGGGTTTTCATAGGGGCGTTATGTGGAAAATATGTTGACTCACTTCACAGCGTGAGGCCTGATCCTTGTAATCTAATACCTTAGTTTTAATTCATTTTTGGGTGTGACTCACCTCAAGATCAATATACTCCATAATGACTATATAAACCCACGTAATTAGAATAGTATTAGTTAAAAATAAATTTTAATGTTACTTTCATATCCATTCAAAGAAGAGAGGCAAGTTGGAGACATTAATGATCTCGTTTATATACGTTTCAATTCCTACCACAAGGAAAGTCAACTTGAGCAATCAAGAGCAGTGTTGCAATAGTCGGCCAAATAGGCAGATTATTTGGTCCGACTATGAGGTTTGGGGGGTCTCCGACTGAATAACCTTACGTCGGCCAATAGTTGCCTAACCGAAGAGTCAGTCCGATTATTCGTCCGACTATTCGACCGACAGGTAGTTATTTGCTGGAATTTTTTTAATTCTCTATCATGATATTATCAAAAAATACCAAAGCTTTGTATATGTGTGTTGTTAATAGATACTTTTATCTTGGATTCATGTTGATTGATGATAATATATCTATAAATATATAAGAACTTATGTATTAAACATCATTTTTAAATTAAAAATAATTAAAAAATACAAATCAAATAATTTCAAATAGTCACCCGAATACTGATTATTCTCTATTCATTGACCCCTCCGACTGAACATCGAATACCGACTTCTGCAACACTGGAAAAATTTTTATTTTTAAAATTCTCAAGTATTACCATTTGTCAAGATATTATCAAAAATGTACTCTGTATATGTATGTTGTTAATAGATATATTTATCTTGGATTCTTATTGATTGATGATAATATATGTATAAATATATAAGAATACATGTATTAAAAATCATTTTTAAATTAAAAATAATTGAAAAATACAAATTGAATAATTCCCAATAGCTGCATGAATACTGGTTATTCTCTATTCAGTGACCCCTCCAATTGATACTGAATATTGACTTCTGCAACACTAGTCAAGAGACCTTTCATCTCAAGATCGTGCATACTGAAGTTAATGGATGGTGATGCGAACGTGCATGCTCAATATGAGATGTTTTTCACAATTTAAGATTAACTTGGCATTCACTGGAAAATGCAAATGGTGCTGAGAAAATTTTGAAATCAAGAAGAAGTCAAAGAGGCAGAGTTAGGCTCGGTGTCTTACCGATAAGGAAGAGGAATTGATTCTAAAGGAACAAATGAAGATGAAGAAGATGATAAAGATGTTGACTTGGACGATGACTAGTGCATGCCTGTTATAATTTATTTTTCTTAAGCATTTGTGACGGTAACTGTTGAGATGATTGTATCTCACCGTATCATTTTTATATTTTATGTTTTCTTTGGGTATCACTTATGTAATTAACCCATGTCTCTTCTCCTATATAAGAGAGCCATGGGATCTCTTTTATCATATGACTTATTTTTATCCCAATACGGTATCAGAGCAATGGTCCTAGACCGGGGTTCTCTATCAAACCCTAACCCTAGCCCCACCCCCCTCTCTCTGTTGTGGCCCTCTTCAATGTCGTCGCTCCTGTAGCGACCTTCTCCCGCTGCCAAAGGCCCCCGCCCCCGCTGCCAGCGGCCCCCGGGCCCTCCTGAGGCCTCTCCTGTGCACCGCCTCACAACCAAAGGCCCCCCCTCCGACCCGCCCTACACCTGCCATCATCGTAGGGCCCCTCCCGCTACCGTTGGGGGTTGTTGCACGGCCTTTTGTGCCGCACTGAAGTCTGATCTGGTGCAAGAAACAGGGATATAACCTGATTTATCTCTTGTTGTGAGGCCCTAAACCTCCAACGAAGATCTAGGGATGAGTGTATAAGTCTACAGATACATGTCATCCCTCCCATGGTGTTGTAGACAAATCTATTCTTGATTTGTTCCACGCTTGTTCTGTGTCTTGTCATATTGAAGAATGTCAGAGAATAAGGGTGACGTGTTCTCCTCTTCCGATGCCTTCAAGGGCCAGGCATCTATCGTGAAGATAGACGGGACCAACTACGAGTTATGGTCCATGCAATTGCGTACCCTAATGCAGTGTCACAACAAGGAGCGCATTCTGACTGACTCGGAGCCGGCGGACAAGACTGGGGCCAATGCATCATGGAAACAAGATGATGCCTATGCTCGTATCTGGCTCTCTGGGACACTTAGCACGGAGATCGCTAATGATATCATCAATCAGCCAACTGCAAAGGCCATGTAGGATATATTGGCTGCTACTTACGGACATGCGAAGAATGAAAGCAAGATTCTCCAACTGCAATCGACATTTTCTCAACCAATCAGAATGTTCGACCTCTCCACGCCCATTTTTCTCACCTGAGAGGCATGTTTGAAAGACTTCACAGTTTCATGCCTATTACTACAAGCGTGGAATAACAACAGGCATATCGGAATGCTACGATGACTGGAGTTTTCCTGTCATCCCTTGACTCAG
Source organism: Ottelia alismoides (assembly GCA_037367405.1). Lineage (NCBI taxonomy): Eukaryota > Viridiplantae > Streptophyta > Magnoliopsida > Alismatales > Hydrocharitaceae > Ottelia > Ottelia alismoides. The sequence continues at coordinate 629,074 of JAZKJV010011152.1, read as the reverse complement.
AGTACAATGCAGCATGTACTCAACTTCTGACTGGCGAGAGCATACCACCGATGGAGGAAGTCTACAAGCGGTTGAGCAGGATAACTACCACACCTACACCTACGCCACAGCCGACGTCCTCGGCTATGGCTGCTTCTCGTGGACGAGGAAGCTCGTCACAGTTTCGTGGTCGTGGACCTCGTGGGAGAGGTGAAGGACGTCAATGTCGTCCATGTTCCTATTGTCATCGTCCTGGTCACCCGGAGGAGAGATGCTTTCAGAAGCATGGATATCCGGTGTCTGCACGTATTGCTGAGCAGACTGACTCTTCACATGTATCTACTACAGATGCATGTTTTGATGATCTTGTCTCGAGACTTCGAGAGATGGTGACCACCCCTGTGACTCAGACTGCAGGCCCATCGGATGTCGCGGCCACCGCCAGAGCATTGTCCAGTTCCTCAGGTATTTCATATGTGCTTACCAGTAGTAGCAGTTCTGATGTGACCGATTGGATTATGGATTCTGGAGCATCTCATCATATGTGTGGAGATCGGACACAGTTTACCTCGTACAGGTCTATCCCTCCTGGGCGATCCGTGATCATAGCTAATGGAGTTCGGCTACCCATTGTTGGTAAGGGGGAGATTGTTTTAGCCCCTTCCATACGTCTTCAGAATGTTTTACATACTCCATATTTTCAAATAAATCTTTTGTTCATTAGTCAAATTACAAAAGATCTACACTGCCATGCCATTTTTGACCTCTCTTCTCGTGTGTTTCAAGACATACTAACTGGCAGGATGATCATTCATGGCCGTGAACAGAGAGGATTGTATAAGCTTGTCGTTCCATCATGTGTTGGGGTAGCCTCTATTCCCTCTGGATCTGTTTCGCCTTTCATGTGGCATCTTCACTTTGGCCACCTTCCTCTTCAAAAGATGATACATGTTCTCCGCAAATATATGCTCGTACTGCTTTGGACTGTGAAACCTATCAACTTGGAAAACATCATCGCTCCTCCTTTCCAAGTCGTCCGAGTCGTAATAGTAGTCGGTCTTTCGAGTTGCTTCATTTTGACATTTGGGGTCCGAGTCGTGTTCCTGATCATCAAGGGCATCGTTTTTATATAGTTGTTGTGGATGATTATTCTAGACTTTTTTAGGTATTATTGTTAAAACATAAGTCTGAAGCAGGTGCTATAATTAAGACTTTTCTTATTGAAATTAACATCTTTTCTGCTAAAGTCAAATACATTTGTACTGATAATGCTTTGAAATTTTCTACTCTACACTTAGCAGAATTTCTCTGGTCTCTGAGTATAGTTCATCAGACTTCATGCGATTATACATCACAGCAAAATGGTGTTGCGGAACGTAAACATCATCACCTCTTAGACATCACGAGGACCTTATTGATTCACAGTCGTACACCTCATTCTTTCTAGGGGGATGCGGTTCTCACCGCTTGTTACTTGGCGCATGCCGTCCACTATTCTTGGAGAGAAGAGTCCCTTCTTGATTGTGTTTCCTGAGAAGGAATTATTCTCGCTTACACCAAGAGTCTTTGGATCGGTGGCTTTTGTCCATGACTTCACCCCTGGCCGTAACAAGCTCTCACCTAGAGTTGTCAAGTGTATCTTTGTTGGTTATTCTCGTACCCAAAAAGGGTATAGATGTTTTGATCTTGTTGGGAGAAAATACTACGTAAGCGCTGACATTTTTTGAGTCTATTATGTATTTCTCTCCTACAAGTGAAAGGCTGTCGTGAGACTTAAAATTTATCCCTACAAAATGAAAATCTAGTAATTTGTTTATGATTACTTTCAACCTAGTTGTTGTTAATGAGGGGAAAAGAGAAGCACCAACTACATTCAACATAAGTTTATATATATATATATACACACATATATATAGGGTACATCGTAACATATAGATAAGAGATTGTTGTATGATCCTTTTTGGCACTCATTTGAAACTTTGATTACTTTGTCTGTCTATAAACCATAAATAAAGGTATGCTTGATAAGGTTGTATTATATATATATAAGTATGACATCTTGAGAATAGTGTGTGTATGTACAAAAAAAATTATCTTACCCTTTAATGAATAAACATATCAGAGTTCTCATGTGGTTACATATACAGTTGTGATTTACGAACTTAACTCTTTGATTCAATGCATGCTATAGCATGAAACTTACAATCAGGTAAGCATTGAGTTTTCGGTATCCTCATTTCCCATGTTAACGTGTCTATATCTCAAATTTCGAGGACGAAATTAATTAAGTGGGGGAGAAATGTAGCACCTCTCTTTTTTTGTGTAGCCTGATAATTATTAATATATAGTAATATAAATCATGACAAAAAAAAGAAGAAGAAGAAGGATTTAACAAAGAAGAATGAGCATTGCAATATTAATAAAATATGCAAGATTAAGATATGTAAAGAGGAACAACTTTCTAATTATATATATATGCCCATGTACACCTCAAATTTTTGATTACGTGGTAGGTTAAGTTAGCATTTTTAAGTTGTTTTTTTTTAAAAGATACCCAAGGTTATGAGTTCCGAAATATATATATATATATATTAAATAGAGTTAGAACATTCGAGGGTTCTAGTTATAATATTTTTTTAATACAAAATATTTGCATGGCTATAGAATAAGAAGAGTGCAAGGGGAAATTATATTAAATGAGGATAGGATTAAGATAGGTAACGTATATATAGAAAATAATATGGCAAAGAGAGTGCTAGAAAGACGTGTGGTACATGTATGCTACGTGTGATTTTAGGAGGAAAGCTACTTCATGTATCAAAGATGTATATATAAGGAAAAGAATAACCACAAATGAAGAACATTTGAGGTCGGTGGGTCATAACATAGTTTTTGGTTTCCATTTCTCGGCCTGGAGACGGAGGACTCGACCTATAGGTAATCCTCTCACAAAGTAAATATTCCATGTATTTTTTTCTCATAACTGAAATTGATAGGGGAAAATTAGGTAGTAATTAGATTTCTTTTCCTTCTCCAAATAATCATTTCACCTACAGCCTGTAATTCTTTAAGAATATCAGGTTTCTGATGGATCTGAACCAATTCATCTCCATATTTCTATAGTATAAAAGAGAGAAGGAAGTAGGATATACGTCTGATTAGAATAAATTAGAGTGGTGCACTGATGATTACTAGTAATAGGAGTATAAAGTGTTGCTAGATCCATTTCAGAAATTTATACATTTGTTTATTTGTTTTACCAATTAACAACGGATTTCAGACGGTACTAGTTAACGGCCGGTGAAAAACGAGTATTCTTGAATAGAAAAATATGAGATTGGGGTTAGATGTTTTTTTTTTAGGAAACCAAAATCATAATAAAATTTTTTTAGAAAGAAATTACCGTAAGGATTTGCAAACACAACATGTCCACCTACCTTTATTTGACAAAGTAGTTGAGATTATGAAAAGCTATATATATATATAAGATTATATCAAGGAATAATGAGGTATGATTTCACTGTTAACCTTTTCTAAATGCGTAAATTTAGGTGAAGATCGAGGTATAAATTCTGCAGTTGCAAAAGAAAAAGAAAAGAAAAGAGGTAAACATTACATGTTAGAGAGAATCTTTTGTATGAGTTAGACAGTATTTAGAATTCAAATAGTAATATTATATCATAATATATCCGAGGTAAATAATGAAGTCAATAAATAAAGTATATGTGTGGGAATAATAGCCATCAGCATACCAATATATACAGTATACAGTAATATATAAATTTGAAGACCCCACCCCAACAAGATAAGTGTATGATAAGATTATTTCAAAATACTTTAAAGAGTCTATCAACCTGCATGCATGCAATGTGATTTGCATACAAGATCTCTCAAGATGGGCTTATATTATATAGGGAACATCCCAAACTTTAAGGATACTTTCAAGAGTCAATTAGGAACCTGGTTGAATCTTTTATCAAGTGAGTGGTTCATAGCCTGAAGGCTTTATTATTATTTTTATTTCACGCAAATACTTTTCATGATGCAAACTTTTAATATTTCATATAGTTATGCGTTTCAGGATTTTTAAGTATACTTGAATCTAAGTTAAGCGAGCCATAATTTTTCCCTTATGAATGTATGGTCCATTTATCTATATGGTTTAAGTATGCAACTTATGTGATTCATGTTTCTTATATACAGTGCAAAGCTTTCGTTTTCTATATGACTCATGTTTAAGCAGTTATGTCAAGTTAAGCAAGTTCAATATGATTCTTATGTTGATTAATGCAAGTTGTATAATTAAATGATATTTAAGTAAGATGCACACTATGTCCTACACTCTAAGGGCTCGTTTGGTTGCAGGGTTGGGCAGGGTTGGCTTGGTCCAACCCGGGTTGGCCCTGCAACCAAACATGGTTCTCCTCCTCACAATTTACTATTCACAGGGGTACCCCTGCCCAACCCAACCCTGTCCAACCCTGCAACCAAACGGACCCTAAGAAAGTCATGAACAAGTAAGAGGACTTTGGTTCCGCATTCTGTATGCAATAGGCTTTGGGCCGTATGCAGGGTGTTTTTTTGGCCTTTGGGGCCGTCTGCGCGTATGACAGTAAGATAAGGACCTAGGTTAAGTTCGCTTGCCTAGGCAATAAGTATGTAAGGCTAAGGGATGATTAACCTCTCCCTGACAGTATGGTTCATGGACTTACTAAGATATGTCGGGGTATTGTTGCATTCCCAAGTATGGAAAAGTAAGATCTATTTTCAAAACAGCAAATATGATCTATACAAGTTGTTGGTTATTTTATCCATGATTTTACTTGCAGGAAATGATTATCAAGCTCTGTTTCGATTATGACAAAAAAATTACTCTTTTTCAGTTATGCAATATACATGTTTGAATTATAGTGTCTATTAGTTTCAATATTTCAATTATGTAATTATTTAGCCGAATGTTTATGACCCATTCACTGGGTCTGAACTCATGTCGATGAGTTTAGGCTCACCACTCCAAACTAAATCTTTTTCAGGTACTCTAAGGAAAGAAGATATTGACTTAAGTAGAGCACGTGTGGAAGACCCATCTAGTAATAGAGGTTGTGCCATTATAGTTATTACCTATTTTTAGGATGATTCTCGATGGTGATGGATTTGGACTTGAGTTTTTTTTATTTTGTTTGATTTTAAAAATCATGTATCAACAATATGTATTTCAATTTTATTTGTGGAAATGTACATTTTTTTGATGGATATCTTACGAGTTGCAGCACTTCAAAAGATTTTTTTATGTCCTTGTTAATTATGGTAAATTATGTTAAGACAAGCATATGTTTTTAGTCACGCTCGTCTCAAAGTTTAAGCGGGACGGGTCGTGACACCACCTCCATCTTCTCCATCTCATGCTCCATGTGACGTTCCTCGGTCTTCACCACCTCCACCACCACCCCCATTGCTCCCTCCACCTCCTACCACAGAATCCACGTTCTTACCCCATGTTTATACTCGCAGGTCTTCTACTCGCCTCTCTACTCATGTGCCATCCACATCATCCACCATGCCTTAGGTATGTCATGAACATATTATTTCTACTGATGGCACTAGAGATTTGAATAATATACAGGAAGAGTTGATTACAAAGGACGATGAGGTTGATGACCTGGAGATACCAATTGCCCTAAGGAAGCATCGTCGCCAATGTGCCACATATCATCTAGCTACACATGTTTCCTTGGATCATCTATCAGAGGACTACAAGAAGTTTATAGTGGGACTATCTGTTGTTACTATCCCACGGACATATCAGGAGGCGCTTCAGGATAGTAGGTGGCGACTTGCAATGGAAGAGGAGATGGTAGCTCTGCGATCACGCGGCACGTGGTGTATTGTCTCTGCTCCATCGGGTGCCTCCGTTGTGAGCTGCAAATGGATATTCACGGTCAAGAAAGGGCAGATGGCAGTGTGGACAGCTTTAAAGCAATACTTGTGGCTCGGGGGTTCACACCCAAACCTATGGGGCGGACTATCAGGACACCTTCTCTCTAGTAGCAAGACATTCGACACTACGCATTCTTCTATCTGTTGTCATTTCACGGGATTGGCCTCTTTACCAGCTTGATGTGAAGAATGTCTTTCTCTATAGGGATCTACAGGATGAAGTATATATGCAACAGCCACCAGGATTTGCTACTGAGGGGGAGTTTCAGAAGGTGTGCAGACTTCACAAGGTGATTTATGGCCTGAAGCAGAGTCTGAGAGCTTGGTATCGAAAGCTATCGGAGTTGATAGAGCAAAAGGGGTTTGTGCAGTCTACTGCGGACCACTCACTGTTACAGAGGATACAGAGAGGTACTGTGGCTATTCTTGTTTGTGTGGATGATATTGTCATTACAGGAGATGATGAGCACGGTATTCTTACTGTCAAGGAGTTCCTTGGTCAGCGGTTTGTGACTAAGGACCTTGGCAATCTTCGTTACTTTCTTGGGTTGGAGTTCGCCAGAAACCAGCGTGGCCTTGCAATGACTCAGAGGAAATTTGTTATGGACCTTCTTTCCGAGACAGCTATGACAGGGTGCAAACCTGCTACAACTCCTATGGATGCAAGCATGAGATTATATGATGAGGACAATGAAGAGATTGACAGGAGGAGATACAGAGAGCTTGTTGGGAAGCTCTTATACGGCACCATCACCAGGCTAGATATTGCTTTTGCAGTTAGCAAAGTCAGTCAGTTCATGGAGCAGCCCATGAAGGTGCATATGGATGTCGTCCATACAATTTTAAGGTATTTGAAGACTTCACTTGGTTCAGGCCTTATATTCAGTAGGGAGATATCCCTTGAGGTGACAGGATGTGCATATGCAGATTATGCTGGTTGTCCCAGGGATAGAAAGTCCACTTCTGACTTTGCTATTTTTGTAGGCAGCTCACTTGTTTCATGGAAAAGCAAGAAGCAGACGGTGGTGGCCAGATCTAGTGTCGAATTTGAATACAAGGCCATGGCACAAGGATGTGCAGAGATGATGTGGGTTAGATCGGTATTAGCCGACCCTATTATTAAGGTTTCACTTCCTATGAAGCTTTTATGTGATAATCAAGCAGCTTTATTTATTGCCATAACCCTACTTTTCATGAGCGAACAAAGCATATCGAGGTAGATTGTCATTACACTAGAGACATGATCCAGAACAGTCTTATATCCACCTCACATGTTTCCACAGGAGATCAGACGGCAGATATCTTCACTAAGGCCCTGGTTAGAGGTCCATTTCAGAGGTGTTGTTCCAAGTTGAGCATGATTGATATTTATGCTCCAGGTTGAGGGGGAGTGTTGAGATGATTGCATCTCACCTATCATTTTTATATTTTATGTTTTCTTTCGGTATCACTTATGTAATTAATCCATGGCTCTTCTCCTATATAAGAGAGTCCTGGGATATCTTTTATCATATGACTTATTTTTATCCCAACAGTAACCAACATAAAAATGGTCAAATCTTTCAACATGGATTTGTAAAAGAATCCATGTAGCTGACCCTACTTATAGTGGGAGAAGGCTTCGTCATTTTTTTCAAGCATGTTTGTGACGGCATATTTTATTTGGTTTAAAATATTGGAGCTTGTTTTATGATAAACATCGTGTTCTTGATTTTTTTCCTTCGATTCCATCAATTAGGTTTGGTACTTCATTATGCCAATGTGTTTTAATTGAATCATGTTGATACAGACACTTAAAAATATATGTACTGAAAATAATATATATTTAAAATAATTAAAAAATATCAAATCATTCACATGAATACCAAGTAAATCTTAGTCACAATCCGAGCGATAGAATACTGACGAGGGAAATTCCTACGTAGTATCTCGGGATTAAAAAAATCCATGGATACTATAAAGTATTCATGTGCACGGTAGTTGTGTCGCATTCTAAAGATGTGACACAGCCGAATATTTTTTTACCTGGTTGCTACAAGAGTAGCGCGTCTTAAGAATGCGACTTTAGTAGCGCATACCCATGATGCATTATGCGATATACAGTAAAACTCCTGGACTCTTAAACATAATCAATCATGTTCGCTTCCTCCGCCACTTCTCTCACGGCTAAATCCTCCTCGTGTCCGACGATCCTTCCAGCAACCCTGTGCCCTCGCTCCGTCGTCGCCTCCTCGGTGGTCTTCATGTGTCGCCGCCTCCGCATCTGGTTGTCTTCCTGCACTGTTGCCTCTACTCCCGAATTCTCCATTGTTTCTCGAAAGCTAAGGTAAAGTCCATGAATTTTTAGGTTGTTAGGTTTAGGATATATAATACACAATTTTTCCCAAATTTATTTCCATGTAATATTGAGTTATATGTTCCCTCGCGTATTAGGTCCGAATGGAGTCGATTTATTGCATGTTCCATTTGAATGGTTCAATTATTGGTTCTTCGACGGTCAATGTGCGTGTTTTTGGGCTAATGTCGACCAATACCTTCGACAAATTGTTGAACCTAGTCTACCGGAAGTTCAACATTGACAAGAATAATCATAAAATCAAACTATCACATCGTATTCCACGCAGGGCAGGCAAAAAGCCTGCGTTGACGTCTATCATCGATGATGATGATGATATACATGGAGCTTTTTGTGTATGCACAGACTATTGGGAAATTGAAACCTACTGACATTGTAGAGATATTTATATATTTCCATATTCTCTATGTACCTTTTCCTTTATTTTATTTTTCTGTTTCCATCTTATGTGACAGGTCTCTCCTCTATATAAGAGAGACTAGGGTTCTCAAAAAAAAAACAACACATGCATTTCCTCCAACATGGTATCAGAGCAGCGGTCCTAGACTGGAGCTAGTATACCCTAACCCAAATCCATACCCGTCAGCCCCCCCTCAAAATCCCGATGCCGTTGCCGCCCACCAGACTTTTCTTCCGCAGTCGCTGGCACCCACCATTCCCTCTCCTTCCGTCGATGCGCCACATCTTTATTTCCCTCGGCGTCGCTACAGGTCGTCGACCTCCACTGCCGTTGACCCCCTTCTCCGTCGCTCTCTCCTCGTTCTCTTTGGTATGGATTTGATTGCATATGTCTACATATGCAATCGAATCCTTACATGTCTGTGTAGACATCTACCTCTCAATCTATGAATCCCCTGTGATCTTCATTCGGCACCATATCAGAAAACAAAGTCGATGTACCCGTCACAGGTGCCTTCAGAGTTCCGACGCCAATTGTCAAGAGGGACGGGACGAATTATGAGCTCTGTGCTATGCAGTTCATGGGCCTTATGAAGTTTAATGGTAAGAAGCATATTCTTACCGACGAGGAACCGATGGAGAAAATAGGGATTCACGCCTCGTGGGAGGCAGACGATGCTTATGCCAAAATTTGGCTGTCAGGTACATTGACGATGAAGATCGCCAATGACGTGTTGCATCAGCCCACTGCCAAGGCAATGTGGGATATTCTCACGGCAACTTATTCTCAAGTACGGAATAAGACCAAGATCCTTCAACTATAGCATGATATCTTCACTGTCAAGCAGAACGGACGGCCTCTCCACTCACTGTACACATCCTTACGTGGGATGTTTGAGAAGTTCCACAGCTTCATGCCTCTGACAGTTACTCCTGAGCAACAGAAGACGTACAGGAATGCTGCCATGGTTGGTGTATTTGTCTCTCTTGATCCCGAATATGACGTTGTTCGCTCTCAGATCCTTGCGGATGCTATTATTCCTCCTATGGAGGAAGCTTTCCGGAGACTTGGTAGGATCATTGTCTCGACCTCTGCTATTAGTCAGATGTCTTCGGCAATGGCAGCCTTCAAATGCAGAGGAGGCTTATCTACCTTTCATGGGTGTGGACCCCGTGGTAGAGGGGGTCGAATTCGTCAGTCCTGCGCATATTGTCACCATCCTAAACATTCAGAGGATACATGTTATTCTAAGCATAGTTTACCAGCATCGACACGGGTAGCGGAACAGATTGACTCTCCTGCACCTTATACTTCCGATCAAAGATTTGATGATCTCGTAGCTAGACTAAGGGATATCATGCCTCCTGCCTCATCTCCAGGAGGCCACTCAGATGTGGTAGTTTCTACCTCTGCCAGTACGTCCGCTACAACCACTACCTCAAGTAGTCCTTATGCTTTTACCTCTGGTCATGGATCTGAGATTACAAAGTGGAATACGGACTCTGGGGGAACCCATCATTTATCTAGAGACAGAAAGAAGCTTACAGCATATAGACAGGTTCCTCCAGTGAGAACTATGGTGATAGTCGATGGGACTCATTCCCCAATCACAGGACAGGGGGAGATCAGTTTGACACCTTCGATGCATCTGTGAAATGTGTTACATACTCATGATTTATCTATGAATCTGTTATCTATTAGTCAGATTACAAAGGACTTGCATTGTCGAGCTATTTTTGACCCATCGTATCTTGCTTTTCAGGACATCCTTACAGGCAGAGTGATTGGATGTGGCCGTGAACAGAGTGGCATTTACCGCATGGTCCGCACTCCCTATGCATGTGCATCCTCTCATTCATCTGGACTAGTTTCTCCCTTCACTTGGCATCTACGCTTTGGCCACCTCCCTCGTCATAAGATGTGTCGCATTTTGCTGCAAATTTCTCCGAGTTCCTCTTTCCAGTGTGAAGCGTGTCAGTTGGGAAAGCATCATCGGTCAGCTTTTCCCAATCGTCAGAGTCGAAGCAGTCGCAACCTTTTCTAGTTGGTCCATGTCGATATATGGGGTCCAAGTCGTGTTCTTGATCACCAAGGACACGGGTTTTATCTTGTTGCAGTAGATGATTTTTCTCGTTTATCATGGGTATTCCTATAGAAGAATAAATCTGAAGCAAGGGATGTGATCAAAAAATTTATAAATGAAGTGCAGAATGTTTTCTCTTATGTAAAATTTGTGAGGACCGATAACGCTTTAGAATTTTGTATTCGTGCGTTATCATGCTTCTTTTCCTCCCGTGGTATAATCCATCAAACATTATGTGCTTACACTTCTCAACAGAATGGTGTTGCAGAGAGAAAACGTTGTCATTTACTTGATGTCACTAGGACCCTTCTCATTCAAAGTCGTGCCCCACATTCATTTTGGAGTAATGATGTCCTTACGGTATGTTATCTAGTGAATTGCATGCCCTCATCTGTCTTGGGAGAGAAATTTCTTTCTTTATAGCCTTCCTTGAGAAGGAATTGTTCTCTCTTACTCCTCGTATCTTTGGATGTGTTGCATTTGTTCACCAGTTGGCTCCAAGTCTTGACAATCTCTATCCTAGGGATGTTAAATGTGTGTTTGTTGTTCCAGGACCCAGAAGGGATATAGGTGATATGATCCATTACGGAGGAAATATTATATCAGTGCTGATGTCACATTTTTTTAGTCTGTGATGTATTTCTTTCCTACAGGTGACAGGTTGACTTCTTCAGAGTCTGATACCGAAATCTACAAGCAACCTCCACCTCCGAGTCAGTTGTCTCCTCTTCGTGTCTCTTCCTGTTACACCTCCACCATCATCACCTCCACCACCACAACCACCAGTTCCCTCTACACGGAAGCATGTGACCACTGTTCCACCCTTACCCAAATACTATACTCATCGGCCAACTTCTGCTCATGGTCATGGCCCATCATCCAGCACGCCCCAGGTTTGTTCTGATAACATGATTTCTAACGATGGGTCTGGAGATATTTCTGTACAGGAATCATTGCAGGAGGAGGTTCCAGAGGATCTAGACATATCCATCACCGTTAGGAAGCAAAAGCATACATGTGCTTCATATCAGCTTGCTTCCCATGTGCCTTTTCATCGCCTGACAGAAGATTTTCAGAAATTTGCACTTGCTCTATCTGCCATGGAAATTCCACAGACTTACCAGGAGGCAATGAAAGATAATCGTTGGCGTTTAGCTATGGAGGAAGAGATGGTTGCATTGCAATCACGTGGTACCTAGAGTTTAGTGTCTACCCCTCCTGGTGCCTCTATTGTCAGTTGCAAGTGGGTGTTTACTATTAAACATCATGCATATGGGAGCCTTAATCATTACAAGGCTAGATTGGTGGCACGTGATTTTACTCAGACCTACGGTGTAGATTATATGGATACGTTCTCTCTTATTGCTCGTTATACCACTTTACATGTTCTTCTTTCGGTTGCAGTGGTACGTGACTGGCCCTTTATTTCAGCTAGATGTTAAAAATGCATTTTTGTATGGAGATCTATAAGAGGAGGTATACATGAAACAGCCTCTGGAGTTTGCTGCTGAGGGGGGTGTCACAAGGCTTGTAGAGTCCATAAAGCAATGTATGGTTTTAAACAATGTTCAAGAGCATGGTTTCAAAAGCTCTCGGAACTGATTGAACGGCAAGGGTTCAAGAGGTAAAGTGCAGACCATTCTCTATTTGTGCAGAGAACACCTAGAGGTACAGTTGTTATCATGGTTTATGTTGATGATATATTTGTTACAGGAGATGATGTACAAGGAATAAAGATGGCAAAAGAGTTTTTGGGCCGTCAGTTTGTCACTAAGGATCTGGGTACCCTAAGGTATTTCTTAGGGTTGGAATTTGCTAGAAATGCATAGGGTCTTGTGATGACTCAAAGAAAATATGTTACAGACATGCTTGTTGAGACGGGCATGATTGAGTGTCGACCCTCTACTACTCCTATGGACCCTAGCATGAAGTTATACGATGATGATACAGATGAGGTTGATAAGAGGAGATACAGAAAGATGGTGGGGAAAGGTCTTTTACGTTACTATTACCAGATCGGATATCTCCTTTGCTGTGAGTCGTGTGAACCAGTTCATGGAGTAGCCTCGCTAAATACATATGGATGCCATATACAAGATACTGAGATATCTAAAATCTTCTCTAGGTGCAGGACTATTTTCATGAAAGGAGCAACTCTCTCTGTATCCGCATGTGTCGATGTTGACTATGCAGGATGTCCTAAGGATAGGAAGTCTACTTCGGGTTTCGCGGTGTTTGTTAGCAGTTCTCTTGTTTCTTGGAAAAGCAAGAAACAAATAGTCGTGGCTAGATCAAGTGTCGAATCTGAATATAGGGCTATGGCGCAAGCAAGTACAGAAATGATGTGGGTTCGAGCAGTGGTAGCACTAGCAGATCTGCATATAGATGTTCCTCTACCCAAGCAGTTACAATGTGATAATCAGGCTGCCCTATTTATTGCAAACAACCTTGCATTCCATGAGAGAACAAAACATATTGAAGTAGATTGCCATTACACTAGAGATATGATTCAAAAGGGTTTGATTTCTACCTCACATGTCAGTTCAAGAGAACAAACAGCAGATATCCTTACCAAGGCATTGCTCAGAGGACTATTTCTGAATTGTTTGTCCAAGTTGAGCATGATTGACATCTATACTCCATCTTGAGAAGGGTGTAGAGATATTTATGTATTTTCATATTCTCTATGTACCTTTTCCTTTATTTTATTTTTATGTTTTCATCTTATGTAATTTACCCATAGGTTCTCTATATAGGAGAGCCTAGGGTTCTCAGAAAAAACAACGTACTCATTTCCTCCAAGAGACATTATTATTGAGAGATTGTCGGTAGGCGAAGTGCCGAATGTTGTTGATGCGGACGATCGCCTCACTTCCAGTCCCTTCATTTTCCAGAACACTGATGATCCTATACCGCAACCATCTACATATCACGAATGGTATATGAGTGATGCGCTCTTAAGAGAGGTCAATCAAGCCTTGGATGACATCATCTCTAGGGTAACCGATGATGAGCTGGAAGATGACAGTGATTGTGAGGTTGAAGATAATGTCGCAAATGAGGAGATGCAAGCCGATGAAACCATTTTCCACGTAAGTGTTCCCCGTTTACCATTTTTTTGGGGTTAGAGGATCTCAAACACGTTCAACATATGAGGATGACATTCAAGTGTAAAGATGATTTGATGTATGTTGTGAAGAAGCATCACATTCTTGCACATTACGACTTCAAGGTTAAAGAATCCACCAGGTTGATCTGGTCTATTTTTTGCGCCAACCAATCAAAAGGATGTCTTTGGTATCTACGTGATCATTACAAGAAATCTGATGGTATGTAGGTGATCTCTAAAACCATTGACCCACACACTTGCATAAACTCAATTGTTAATCAAGATCATCATCAATTAGACTACAAATTCATGTCTAGATCATGTTTATCCCTGATGAGGGATGATCCTACTGTTCGAGTGTCAAGCTGTATAGCTCACATTCATGAGACTGGATAAGGGAAAAAAATATGGGATGCTCGAAGGAAAACAATTGGAATAATATTCGGTGATTAGAAGAAGTCCTATGCGAAGATGTCATATCTTTTGCATGCAATGAAGGTTGCCATTCCGGGGACTGAAATAGATATCGAACACACCCAACACTCCGGTCCGCGGAAACCACATTGTCGTATATTTCAATGATGTTTTTGGGCATTTTGCCCTTACATTGAAGCAGTCAAAAACTGCAAGCATTTGATAAGTATTGATGGCACTCATTTGTACGACAAGTACAAATAGAAATTATTATTGTGTGTGGGGTAGATGGAGACAAACATATCGTTCCTCTTGCATTCGAAATTATTGACGAGGAATCCGACCATGCATGGAAGAGGTTCCTTTTGTTGCTACATATCAGAGTAACTGTTTTGCATGCAAGGCCAATTTGTATCATTTCTGGCAGTCATCCTGGTATAAAATCCGTAATGAATGATGCTAATGTTGATTTATTAGAACCTTTCGCATATTGGTTTTTGTTCAAGGCATATCGCAAGCAGCTTCAACAATGTTTTTAAGAATGAGTCTATGAAAACACCTACTGTCTGGAGGGATGACGTACTGGAACATCTACCTGTATATTGTCTGGAGGGGCAGAACATTTGGAGGGCACGAGTGTCGTTGATTTACTTCCACATTGTGGAATATTATTTTCTGGACTGCGTTCTTCGTCAGTTTGGCGGCCGTCAGGACATTCCAACCCCATGTTATACCTTCGAGGTCCTCCGCGTCATCGACTTGAGGAGGAAAGCACATACTGATTAGAGGTCCCGACATTGGTTGCATAGACGTGAGTGGGATAATCGAGCGGATAGAGTTGTTGCCCTCGACCAATCCAATGAGATCATTGTGACTCCAAACTATATGGACTGGTATAAATGATTACTTGTGGGTCGATTGGGTATTACTTCGGCAAGCAATGTAAGAATAACCACTAAATATTATGTTAATTTTACATGGACATTTAATGTATGTATTCTTCTATTTTTGATGCAGATGTTCATGTGGGACTCGTATTTATGATACCGGACACCAAGAGTGTCGGGAGATTGCAATCCAGGCAAAGGCAAGAATAGGATAATGCTTGGCAATCCAATTTGTAGATGCAATGACGATACACGAGGAGCATGCTGACCAAGCTCAGGCAGTGGCTAGACAAGGAAGGGCTAGAGGGAGATGAAGAGGCAGGGCAGGGCGTGTTATCCACCTATCGTACTAGTGGTAGAGGAGGAACCATATGCTGCAGAGATGGAGTGGGTTCCATCCCTGGATTTGGATATATAGCTACCAAATTATGTCCTGGAGAACCGATTTGTCACACCAATTGTCGAGCCATCGAGTGAAGACATGCCAACACCACAGGCACCGATGAGATAGGCGTAGACGTAAAGGGAACTCAACCCACTTACTACACGCTTACATCGCCACCGATGCCAATCTTCGAGGACGACGATGCAAGGCCCTCCCAAATAATGATGATTGATGAGGGCAGTCGTTACTACCTATTGAAATTTAGATATACGGAAGCAAATCGATAAATAAGAAACAATAAGACTGTGAACACTCAGGATTTAACGTGGAACCCTACTCCCTAAGGAGCGAGATGAAACCACGGGAGAAACCCTCAAAGGGGCTCTAGATATTCTATTAGAATTCTCAATGAGTACAGGGGGTGTGGGGCTCCTTATATAGCCCCACAGACAGATCGAAGTCCACCGCTTATCCATGTGGGACTAAACAAGAGTGGGGTAATTGAATCTTGGTGATATCTAATTGCCCACCTATTACATTCTCTAATACTCCCCCTCAAGCTAGAGCTGAGAAAGTCGCAACTTGCAACAAAAAGAAAGTATACAACACATCTTCACATGATACATCACAAGAAGAAACATATCCACTGCTGGTATAAGACCTCACACAAGGACGGGTTTGTGGCTTTCAGGACATCGGAACGTATCTCTGTCATGCTGGTAGAACGGTTGCGATATCAAGTCACCGAAACGTATTTCTTTCGTGCTTGCAAATCACCGGAACATATCTCTGTCATGCCTGGAGAAGAATCGTTGCAGAAGAAGTCTAGCATGGGGAACTGATGGGGTCGTAAGAGAAGAAGTATATGCCCTGATGAAGAATTTGATGCTCTGTGAAGACGGTTGATCAACGAAATCTGGAGTGTCGGTCTATTAGTCGTGAATATGCAGAAACGTCCTGAAGAATATAGTTCTGACTCCCCATTTCTACCATACTTGATGGAATAGGAGCAGATAGCATCAAGTTGGGAGAAACAAATGCAACTTTTTTATTATTTATTTTCATCATTTTTTGTGCTTCGTCAATTTTTTGCACAATTCAAAAGATTTTTATTTTTTCCCCTTTTTTGTTGCTTAGTCGTTCCCTTTTTTCTGGCTATTCTCTTCTATTTTAGAAATACGTACGGCTTTTCTTTTGTACGCGCCTTTTTTTACAAACTAAACTTGGCCCAGTTGAGCCCAAATAAACCCTCAGCCCATTTGGGCTTTACAGAAATAGATTCTCTTTTTTTCCAAATCAATTCCTCCCTTTTTTTCACCTTGCATCCCTTTTATTTTGAAACAGCAGCAACCCACTTTTCATTTTTTAGTCACGATCCCACTTTTTTCCCTTTTACCCTATCCCTCTTGGGCTTTTACATTTTTTTAACTGCAGGGCATAAGATAGGGTTCCCACTTGGGAACCCTTTCTTCATAAGAAAGGTTGCCGCCCCCGAAAGGGCTCTTCGTCATTGTGTGTTGCCCCCGATGGGGTCTTGATGATGGGAGATCGAGGGCTTTGCCAAGAGATGAGGTACAATGCGCAATGGGGAAGCTAGAGGGAGGTACGACCAATGCATCACATGAGGAGGAGCGCTTGTTGGGGTGCGCATGAGGAGCTTCTTCGCGCCTGGATCTCTGCCTGGGGTCAGAAGAAATGCACCTGGAAGGAGCAGCGTCGCCGCTGGGGTTGGGTCCTCCACCTTAGCGGAAGATAGAGGAGTGCGTGCTCCTAGAGGGCCGCTACGGAGGTCCTCCTAGGGGTTCTTTGGAGACCAGCAGGCGCACCTCACTGGAGCTGCTGGGTCTCGAGCAGTGCCGTTGCCTAGCCGATTAGGAAGGAAGAGCTCGCCAGCACAACCTGTTGTGCGCGAAAGGGAAGTGTCGCGACCTGCCTGCACGATGGATCCTTGCCTTTTGGAGCAGATGCGGCTGGAGGTTGTGAGGCATCGAGCCTCTGCATGAATCTTCGCCACTGGAGATGCATCGCTAGGAGGGAGGAGCGCTGGAGGAGCCAAGGAGTGGTGGCGTAGTGCGGCTAGCATGTAGGGTAGCGCGATTGGGGATGTTGGGGTTTCCGCGAGGATGTGCACGAGGGTGGTGCGCCCTGAGAGGAGTATTCTTCTTCCCCGAATAGCGTCGTGCTGCACAAGATTAGGGTTTCGAAAGAAACCCGAGAACTTTCAAATAGGGCGTTGACGACAAGATGTTTTCAGAATCATGAATAAATGTAGACCTTTAGAAATCCTCAAAAACATGAATCTTTAGAACTTGGACGATGATCCATCATCAAAATAATCTTCAACAACAAATTTTAAAATCAACCAAGAACGTCCCGCTCTGATACCATGTTGAAATTTAGATATACGGAAGCAAATCAATAAATAAGAAACAATAAGACTGTGAACACTCAGGATTTAATGTGGAACCCTACTCCCTAAGGAGCGAGATGAAACCACGGGAAAAGCCCTTAAAGGAATTAGACAGTCTATTAGAATTCTCAATAAGTACATGTGGTACGAGGCTCCTTATATAGCCCCATAGACATACCGAAGTCCCACCGCTCATCCATGTGGGACTAAACATGAGTGGGGTAATTGGATCTTGGTGAGATCCAATTACCCACCTATTACATTCTTTAACACTACCTTTTGATCCACTGGATACGATGAGGACAAGCCAATAGAGAAGAAGGCGATAGAATTAACAATTGTATTTCTATTTTGTGGGTGTTGTAAATTTGATGTTAATGGAGACACCTTTTTTGTAAATTCGATGTTAATGAAATTATAATATTTTTGAATGTTCGGAGTCAATCCTATGTGCATTTTGTTGTTTCCAATTTCATTGCGGATGAGAGTTCAACACAACCATTGTATTTATTTACAGGAAATGAAGATCTATTATGAATGAATGGCGCTATGGAAGGGAACATAGAAATGAAGATCTATTATGAATGAATAGATCTATTATGAATGTGTGCATTTTGTTGATTCTGATTTCAAAGTAGATGAGAGCTCAACAAAATCACAGAATTTATTTCTAGTAAATGAAGATCTGTTATGAATGAATGGAACTTGGAAATGATGCAAGGGAACCTGGAAATGATGCAATTCCAGGAAGCTTCATCTACATCACATACCAAGTATGCAATATAGAAGAAACTTCTCAGAATTGCATTGTGCGATATAGATGAAGCTTCCTGGAATTGCATCATTTCCAGGAAGTTTTGGGTATATCGCATTCGCATGTACAAGGTGCGCCTTCTATTTTCCAAGAAATTTTTCGTATATCGCATATCAAGTATGCGATATGTAAGAAACTTCCTGGAATTACGTCATTTTCAGAAGCTCCCTCATATATCGCATCCTATGCGCTACTAAAGTCGCATTCTTAAGATGCGCTACTCTTGTAGTAGCCAGGTAAAAAAACATCTGGTTGTGCCGCATCTTTAGAATTCGACACAACTATAGTACACAGGTAAAAAATATTTTGTAGTACCCAGGGATTTTTGTAATCCTGAAGTACTGCATAGGAATTTCCCTCGAATACTGACTATCAACTTTTACCAGCTTGATTAGGGTAAAGGTTAATGGTCTTGAGGATAGAAAAGGTGGGATAAGGCACAGGAACTTGTGACAGTGGTTGTATGTCAAGAAGGTGGGGAGGAGTTTTGAGTATAGTATGGTACCGGATAACTTCGATGGTAATGGCAAATAAGCGATTTAAGATATCCTCATATGCAGTGTCAATTATAATAATCGACTTTCATTCACCATGTGAATGCCCACAGAAGGTAGGGGTGGATTGTTCATTGTTGTATCATGGGAATGAAAAATAATACATGCTCTAATATCGGTTAACGCAGTCCAAAACTGGCGGGTGCAAGGGATTTTAAGATGGCAACTGCAGCAACATGCACATGATACGGGATAAAGCACACCAAGCTGCACAGGATGTTGGGAAAGGAGAAATTGGATTAAGGATTGGAATGGAGAGGTAGATGGGGAAAAAAGAATTGTTGGGGGTGTTAAAAATCAATCGTTTATCAATAATGGCATTCATCCTCTACTTCAAACACCAAGATTAACCCCTTTTTAAAGGAGTTTATATGATAATTAAATGATGGGAAAGTGCAACTCTACGAACCAAGGTATCCTTGGTGAAATTACATAAAAAATTGCAATTTAAAAAATTAAACAAAATAAAAGAGAAATAGTAAACTGGGATGCATCCATATATTACCCAAACCTTAATTTCCAGATATTCATATTTCCTATGTGCAGTTTCGACAGAAAACCAATTATAAATCCGCTTTTACCATGCACATACAACCCTAAACACCTATCTCATCCCCAATACGAACATGCGCACCGTCAAATTTGACGCAACGGATAACATGAAATATAAAAGACATTTCATCTACGGGTATGATTACCTTGTGCAGTGTCTCCTCTAACTCCAGGGTCTACTTCAGCAACAGTCAGTTTAACGGTGATTGGGAGTTCAAAATCAATTACCTGCAAAAGTCTTATTTAAGTTGTAACACGAGTAAAGTTTTTGCATTTGCAATTGCATTTGCAAGAAAAAAAACTTTTGCATTTGTGAAAATGATAGATAAAATTTAACAATAGTAAAATACCAAAAGTAATAAAGCAGAACTAAAAATCAGTACTTTTTTGACAAAATAAATTAGATACCTTTCCATTCCAAAAGAGCAAAATGCAATCCATGCCCTCTTTTAACCATTTCTTTTTGTCTCCAACATCTACCTCATTTAAGCGGCATTCTTCGTAGGAAGCCTGTAAAAATGTGGATTCGAATATTTGTTGAACATGTGGTGAGGTGCTTCGAAACATGAAGCGTCTGGAGTTTTATGATTTTCAAAATTATTCTCATTCCACCAATAAGACTAACTAGAATTGACATACCAGATCCATAAAAACATACTGGGATCCATCTTTGTAAGTATACTGTTTGATCTCCTTGCTCACAATTGCTTCGCTTAGCTGAAATGAAATTTTGCAAGTTAGGGCCAAGTTTCGAAATTAGGAAGCTTTATATGGAGCTTGCATATGTAAAATTCAGGGCATTTTCTGGACAACGAAGAGCGTATAAACATGTTCGATCTGCTGATCAAAACAAAAAGTTTCCACTTGAACACCTTGTAAATGACATTTTTTGTTATTGTTGAGACTTATCGTCTCTCTTTATTTCTTATGTTTTTTTCGGTCTTTGGTCTCTATTACGTAATTTGTCCTCTAGGATTTCTCCTCTCTATATAAAAAAACATATGTCCTCATGAATAAATAAGTCATTTTTTCTCTCCACATGGTATCAGAGCGGCACCTAAAAGATCAGGGTTCAAATCTCACCTTGTGGGGGTTGTGTTAGGCAGTCGACAGCCAGCGCAAAAAGTAGTCGAATCTTTCAACATGTATTTAAGCAAGAATCCATGTAGTTGACCCTGCTTATAGTGGGAGAAGGCACTGCCACCCATGGTATCAGAGCGGCGGTCCTAGACCGGAGCTCTGAAGTCCTGATCGTCTCTCTCCACCCATCGGTCCTACCTTATGCACCTACTGCCGCCAAGGCCTACTCGCCGCCTTGGCACACCTCTCATGGAGGTCTTGCATAGCCACGATCTTCTGCACACGCACGGCACATGCACATAATGTTGTGGTCGTCGATGCTCCTCGTACGTGCGCGACCTCTCTCACGCGTACATGTGTCACCCAGCCCAGGGAGCGGGGCTTCAGATCTATGGCAAGGACCCTTGCGCATCCCTCCTTGTGTCATAGGGTTCTAGTGTCACATAGCCATGTTCCGCCACATCCCTAGGTGGTGTTGCACCTTCTTGCAGTTCCCTGAGTGCGAACCGTATCTGTTGGGAGAAACGTTTTTCATACCATAGAAGAGACCCTAGGGCTCTCTTATATAGGAGAAAAGCCCTGGTTAATTACATAAGAGAGACATACCAGAAATAGAAAACTAACATAATTATCTCAACAACTAACATAATTATCTCAACAATCTCAACACTCCCCCTCAAGCTGGAGCATAGATATCTATCATGCTCAGCTTAGTACAACACTTCTGGAAAGGACCTCTAGTAAGTGCCTTGGTGAAGATATCAGCTGTCTGATCTCCAGTAGAAACATGAGTGGTGGATATGAGACCTTTCTGAATCATGTCTCTAGTGTAATGGACCTCTATATGTTTAGTTCGTTCATGGAAAGCAGGATTATAGGCAATAAACAGAGCTGCTTGATTATCACATAACAACTGCATAGGAAGAGGAACCTCAACAGCAAGGTCCGTCAATACGGATCTAACCCACATCATCTCTGCACTTCCATGTGCCATGGCCCTGTATTCAAACTCTGCACTGGATCTTGCAACCACTGTCTGCTTCTTGCTTTTCCATGAAACAAGGGAGTTGCCCACAAAAACAGCAAAGCCAGAAGTAGACTTCCTGTCTTTGGGGCACCCTGCATAATCTGCATCTGCACATGCAGTCACCTCAAGGGATGTATCCCTGCTGAAGATAAGACCAGTACCAGGTGAGTTCTTCAGATACCTCAAAATCATCTGAACCGCATCCATATGCACCTTCCTGGGTTGCTCCATGAACTGGCTAACTTTGCACACTGCAAAGCAAATATCTGGTCTGGTGATGGTGGCATATAAGAGCTTCCCAACAAGCTCTCTGTATCTCCTGCTGTCAACCTCTTCGGTGTCATCATCATACAATTTCACACTTGGATCCATAGGAGTAGTAGTAGGTTTGCATTCTGTCATACCTGTCCCAGAAAGCAGATCCATCACAAACTTTCTTTGGGTCATCACAAGACCACGTTGATTCCTTGCAAACTCCAGTCCAAGAAAGTATCGAAGAGTGCCAAGATCCTTGGTCACAAACTGCGTACCAAGGAATTCCTTGGCAGTCTGAATGCCCTGTTCATCATCCCCTGTGACAATGATATCATCTACATAGACAAGAATAGTAATGGTACCTCTCTGTGTCTTCTGGACAAAAAGTGTATGATCTGCAGTAGACCGTACAAACCCCTGTTGCTTTATTAGCTCCGATAGCTTCTGGTACCAAGATCTAGGGCTCTGCTTAAGGCCATAAATCGCCTTATGGAGCATGCATACCTTCTGGAACTCCCCCTCAGTAGCAAACCCTGGTGGCTGCTGCATATAAACTTCCTCCTGTAGATCCCCATATAGGAATGCATTCTTCACATCAAGCTGATAAAGAGGTCAATCCTTAGAAGCTGCAACTGATAGAAGGATACGAAGTGTTGAGTGTTGGGCTACTGGGGAAAAGATATCTTGGTAGTCCACCCCATAGGTTTGGGTGAACCCACGTGCCACAAGTCTCGCCTTGTAGCGATCCACGCTGCCATCTGCTTTGTGCTTGACTGTAAATACCCACTTGCAGCCGACTACGGAGGCACCCAAAGGAGCAGGCACAAGACTCCATGTACCCCGCGACTGTAAGGCTGCCATCTCCTCTTCCATGGCCATACGCCACCTATTGTCCTGTAACGCCTCCTGATATGTTCGTGGGACAGTAACTGCAGATAGTCCCACAACAAAGCGCATGTACTCATCTGAAAGATGATCCAAACTAACATGTGCAGCGAGAGGGTAAGTAGCACACTTACGACGAGGCTTCCTCAAAGCAATGGGAACCTCCAGGTCATCATCCACACTGTTCTGTATAATTGTCTCAGCCTGTGATCCATCCAAAAGACCAGCACCATCAGATGAAATAATATGTTCATGACATACCTGAGGCGTGTTGGATGATGTAGACGGCATATGAGCAGTGGGGTGAGTAGAAGACCTACGAGTGTAAACACGTGGCAAGAATTGACGTGGAGGTGGAGGTGGAGGTGGAGATGGAGATGGAGGTAAAGAGATTTGCGGTGGAGTAGGCAGAGTTGGAGGAGAAGGAGGTGGTGGAGGAACAACCACATCCTCAGAACTACCATTGGATGTAGGAGAAAAATACATAATAGACTCAAAAAATGTGACATCAGCACTCACATAATATCTCCGTCCTACAGGATCAAAACAACGATACCCCTTTTGGGTACGAGAATATCCAACAAAAACACATTTGACCGCTCTTGGTGAGAGCTTGTCACGACCAGGAGCAAAATTGTGGATAAAGGCGACGCAACCAAAAAACTCTGGGAGTGAGAGAAAATAGGTCATTCTCGGTAAACGCAATCAAGAAGGGAACATTTTCTCCTAGCATGGTGGAAGGCATCCTGTTTACTAAGTAACAGGCTGTAAGAACAGCATCTCCCCAGAAAGAATGGGGAGCTCGACTCTGAATCAAAAGCATCCGTGTGACGTCTAGAAGGTGACGGTGTTTGCATTCAGCTACACAATTCTGCTGTGACGTATGAGCACAAGAGGTCTGATGAATAATACCAATAGATCTGAGAAATGCAGATAATTGTAAGGTAGAGAATTCCAAGGCATTATCCGTACGAATAATTTTAACATTAGCGGAGAAAATGTTTTTGACCTCAATAAGAAAAGACTTGATTAGAGCACCAGCTTCAGACTTATGTTTTAACAAAAACACCCAAGATAGTCTAGAGTAATCATCAAACAGCAACCAAATAAAAACGATGTCCCTGATGATCAGGAACACGACTAGGACCCCAAATATCAAAATGAAATAACTCAAACAACTGACTACTGTCACGACTCTGACGAGACGGAAATGAAGAGCGATGGTGCTTTCCAAGCTGACAGGCTTCACAATCCAAGGTAGTACAAGTAGATAATTGAGGTAGAACATGACACATCTTCTGAAGAGGAAGATGTTCAAAGCGTAGATGCCACATGAACGGTGAAACAGATCCAGAAGGAATAGTAGCGATCCCAGCATGAGATGGTATGGTAAGCGTGTACAATCCTCGCTGCTCACGGCCACATCCAATTACCCTGCCCGTTAGTATATCCTGAAACACAAGGGAAGATGGATCAAATATGGTACGACAATGTAAATCTTTTGTAATTTGACTAATAGACAAAAGATTCATCTGAAAGGCTGGAGCATGTAAAACGTTCTGCAAATGAAAAGAAGGAACTAGAACAATCTCCCCCTGACCAACAATAGGTAGTCGAACTCCATTAGCAATCACCACGAATCAACCAGAGGCAATCGGGCTGTAGGAAGTAAACTGTGCTCGATCTCCACACATATGATGAGATGCTCCCGAATCCACAATCCAATCAGTCAAATCAGAGCTGCTACAACTTGTAAGAGCATAAGTAGTACCTGAGAAGCTAGACGAGGCTTTGGCAGTAGCCGCAGCATCAGAGGAAGTCGCAGCCGGAATAATGGGAGCGGACATCATCTCGCGAAGCTTAGAAACAATATCATCTAGGCGAGCATCCTGGGATGGAGCCAAGGTAGGTTCTGTTTGTTCAGCAACCCTTGCAGAGGCTGGATATCCATGCTTCTGAAAGCATGTCTCCTCAAAGTGACCAGGACGATGGCAATAAGAATATGGGCTACGCTGACGGCCACCACCACGACCACGAAGACCACGTCCTCGATATTGGGAAGATCCTCCCCTTCCCCATGAGACGGCCATAGCGGAAGGATTCGGAGCGACAGTAGTGGGAGTAGTGGTAATCCGACTGAGTCGCTTGTATACTTCTTCCATAGGGGGTATCGTCTCTCCAGTTAGAAGCTGTGTACGTGCTGCATCATATTCGAAATCAAGAGAGGATAGGAACACCCCTATCATAGTGGCGTTCCGATACTGTTGTTGCTGCTCGGTGCTGGCAGTGATAGGCATGAAGCTGTGTAGACGTTCAAACATGCCGCGAAGATGAGAAAAATGCACATGAAGCGAGCGACCATTCTGTTTGGTCGAGAAAATGTCAAACTGTAATTGAATAATCTTGCTCTCATTCTTGGCTTGCCCATATGTGGCTGGTAAAATATCCCACATAGCCTTTGCGGTGGGTTGGTTGACAATATCATTGGCAATCTCCGTGGTTAGCGTCCCGGAGAGACAAATACGAGCATAAGCATCATCTTTCTTCCACGAAGCATTGGCCCCAGTTTTGTCCGCCGGTTCGGATTCGGTGATAATGCGTTCTTTGTTGTGGCACTGCATAAGAGTGTAAAACTGCATGGACCATAGTTCATAATTGGTCCCATCCATCTTGACTATTGGTGCAGGTCCTTTGAATGCACTAGAAGAAGAGAACACGTCACTTTTAATGTCGAACATTGTATCAATGAAATGAACCTCGGACAACTGAGGAGTAGATCAACCGAATAATGTCTACACAAGCATGAAGAGGAGTGGTTGTATATGTAGACTTATACAACCATTCCTATGCAGTTTATTAAGGTCTAGTGGCGTTTAGATGTGATATGGAAGACCAAAAACACCACCGACAACCAAAATCAGACCAATGGATTGCAAAACAGGGGCTGGAATACCAGTTTCAGATCACGGGAAGGCAACCGGAGCGCACTCGGCATTCGCTGGACACCCCAGCCGAGCACAGGAGGGCGGGGGGGGGCTTTTGCGGCACCTCAGGATGGCAGGGGTCGGCCCAGGCGGCGGCACAGGAGGTTGGAGGGGCCCTGGCGGCGACGCAGGGAGCCCTGGCGGCGGCGCAGGTGGCTGGGGGAAACCCAGGCAGCGGCGCAGAAGGGCTGGACTGCCTTAGGGCAGCAGCGGTCGGCGGGAGGAGGGCCCTAGCTGGGCTGTGGCGGCGCCGAGAGGAGGCGGGGGGGTTAGGGTTTTGGGTGGGATACGGGAACCCCGGTCTAGGACCGTTGCTCCGATACCATGTTGAGAGAAACGTTTTTCATACCATAGAAGAGACCCTAGGGCTCTCTTATATAGGAGAAAAGCCCTAGGTTAATTACATAAGAGAGACATACTAGAAATAGAAAACTAACATAATTATCTCAACAACTACCATAATTATCTCAACAATCTCAACAATATCTCTAGACGATCTGATTTCGACAATTTTGGGGTGCTTTCAGACATATAAATCACTCCATCCGCCCTAGAACACCATCGAAGTTGATGGGAAAAGTTGAGTTCTAAGTCAGCAAACAGCTGGTTCTCTGTATGATTGAGTAGACACATTCAGATCAGTCTACACTCCATACGCATCCTTTCCCAGTTGTTTCATCATATCAAAAAACGAGGGTGGCTTATCTTCCTTCGATGCATTCAAGAGCCGGATACCCATTATCAAGATGGATGGAACCAATTACGAGTTATGGTCCATGCAATTTATAACTATCATGCAGTACAATAACAAGGAGCACACTCTAACGCGATCAGAGTCAGCCGACAAGACCGGGATGAATGCTTCATGGAATCAAGATGACGCGTATGCATGTATAAGGGTATCCACTACTCTAACCATAGAGATAGCTAATTATATCCTTCATCATCCCGCTGCTAAGGTAATGTGGGACATCCTTGCAACCACTTACTCTCAGGCGAGGAATGAGACAAAGATCCTTCAACTTCAATAATGCATCTTCACAGTCAAGCAAGATGGTCGCCATCTTCATCTTCTACTGTTCTCAAAATAAATCTTCATCTTATACTCATGGCTCAAGGGCATGTTTGAGAAACTTTACAGCATGCCTTCGAACACTTCCGCAGAGCAGCATCAGGTGAATAGAAACACTACTATAGTTGGCGTGTTTCTGACGACACTTGACTCAGAGTACGGTGTTGCATGCACTTAGCTTCTTACGGGTGTATCTATACCTCCTATGGAGGAGGCCTATAGCAAACTAAGCAAGATCATGATGTCACATATTGCCACTACTCAAACATCTGCGATGGTCGCATCTTGCAATAGAGAAGGTCCAACTTAGGTCAGAGGACATGATGTCCATGGCAAAGGAGGCAGATGTATGTGTTAGTCGTGCATCTATTACTGTTGTTCTGGTCACTCCGATGACACCTACTACCAGAAACATAGTCATCTCGCTTGCGCTCGTATTGTTGAGTAAGTTGAGCCTCATGCTGCCTATGTTGATCAGAAGTTCGACGATCTTATCTCTTGTCTGAAGGAGATCATGACCCATGTCGTCGCCACTACTAGTGCTCCTTCGGGCCC
This sequence comes from Ottelia alismoides, assembly GCA_037367405.1. Lineage (NCBI taxonomy): Eukaryota > Viridiplantae > Streptophyta > Magnoliopsida > Alismatales > Hydrocharitaceae > Ottelia > Ottelia alismoides. The sequence goes on along the minus strand of JAZKJV010011152.1, from coordinate 601,336 downwards.
TTCTAGCATCGTTGTCACAACCATAGCCTCTACTAGTATCTCAGGTATAGCTTATGCCCTTATCAATTGTAACAGGGCAAACATGACAAAGTGGATTGTGGATTTTAATGCATCTCATCATTTGTGAGAACTCAATTCATGTCTTATAGATACGTACCTCCAAGCAGATTCATTGTTATTGCATATGGGACACATTCCTCTATTACAAGACAGGGGGAGATAAGTTTAACACCTTCTTACGTATGCAAAATGTGCTCTTGCACGTGATTTCTCTAAAATCTATTTTCTATTAGTCGATCACCAAGGATTTGCACTGTCGTACCATATTTGCCCCATCTTCTCGTGTTTCAAGATATACTCATAGGTATGGCGATTTAATGTGGCCATGAATAAGGAGATCTCTACAGACTGATCCAGTTTTCATATGATGGTGCTCCTTCCGTTCTCACTAGATTAGTCTCTTTGTACATGTGGCATCTCAAGTTCAGGTCACCTTCCTCGACAGAAGCTGTGAATAGTTCTCTTGCAGATTTCATCACAGTCTACAGTTCAGTCTAAGGTTTGTTGGTTTGGGACGTATCACTACCTAGTTTTCCTAGTGATGATATCAAGTCTCATCATGTTTTGTATTGTCAAATCTATACTTGTTGTGCTTAAAAATACACTAAGTACCTTGAATAATTTGATATTCTATCTTATTATCTATATTGGAGTAACTTACTCATTTAATCATATAAAATTCACAAAAGAGAAAATCTAAGAACTAGTAAGTTGCTCTTATGTCACTTGCCATTAGGCCGAGAAATACATTTGCATGGACTATCTTGTTTGTATCGAAGCTATTTAATTCCAATCCGTGAAGACATTGCACACTTAATTTTGAACCTTTGACAAGTAACAATTCTCCTCTTGGCTACTCTATTTCTAGACCTCTCTTCACATTTTTCCTCCATAACTCTCTCTCTCTCTCTCTTCCTTAATACCTTTCCATGCACGTCTCTCTCTCTCTCTTATGTGCAAGCAATGGTACCACATGCTCCCACTTACCTTGCAACATATTTATTAAAATGGTGTGAGGTTTTAAGAAGGTACAAGGCCCACGTAATCCATTCTTGTCTCTCCTTTCTCTCTCACTTCACTTGCAACATCTCATCTCTCTCCATTTATTATCCATCCATATATTTTTCATACACTCTCTCTTATCCCTAAAGCTTTGCACGTTTCTTGTCCTTTTTCTTGCAATCCCATCTCTCATCATTAATGCACTTATCCATCAATTTCAACAAGAGAGAGAAGAGAGCACGAACATACACAATTCTCTACCCTCTCTCTTTAT